>CM033719.1:63473295-64073295 GCA_019671005.1 Hibiscus mutabilis
AAACCGTTGATAGTTGTTAAACAATCGTAGAAGACCGTTACCTATTTCATAGGGTGTACAACCTGTTTAACCGAATGCGAGGTGTCTGTGTGTTTTTCTAAGATTAGTTGGAAGGGTGATGCTTATTGTTATGGTTAGAAAATGGGTTTTTGGAAGAAAGATTCTCTTTTCTCTTGAGTATGTTGTGTTAGAGAGTAATGTTCGCGGTGAAAACAATGTATTTTGGTGAAGATAAGGTAAGAGCCGTTGTATTGTCTCTCGAATATGAGTTGGATGTTTTGCATGACAAGTGTGGATGTGAAGGAATACAGAAAGTTTGGCGTTGAAAAGATGATTATCTCAAGGACTGTGTTTGTGGGGAAAGGTTAATGGTATTGCAATCAGTTAAAGAAGCAAAGACCGAAACTTCATAGATACTTTTGATTGTATCACAGTTTCTTCGGAACGAGCCGAGAGACACTGGTGGAAACTCGAGCTATGTAAGGTCATTTTCGTTATGATAGGGGAGTGACCTGATTTGAGCGGAATGAGATTTTGAGGTTTTCAAAGATTTTTTGTTGTACCGTTAAAGTTGTATTTTGGGTGCTAGAAGAAAAAGGTTGTGTTCATCCTAAAAGTGTAAAGTTTGAGGTACTTGATCTCTAAGGGAGTTGCAGTTTCGATAATGACATGGCATAAGGTATGTAAAAAAACTGTTGACGATGTAGTCGATCATCATCTAAGCAAAGTGAGCTAAATAAGTAGTGGATCGTACTGAGTAACAAGATTCGGAGTATCATGTTGTTATGTGGGGCTATCCTAAATAGTGGTCATGTAAAAGAGTGTCGATACTAGCTCAGTGCAGTATCGGTACCAGAGTGTTCGTTAGCACGTTTTGAGTTAAGAGTTGATTTGCTTTGGGAGCCACGAGGAGAAGCATCTGATTTTTAGTTAAGAGGATACAATGTTACGATTGAATTTGGGTACGATGGTCGCCAATAAGCTTTGGAAATCTTGTGGTAGGTGTTTTGGAAAAGACGTATCAAGGTAAGAGATTCTCTCTTAAAGTACAGTGGTTGGTATACAACGAATTTTGAGAGCGACAGTTGACGCTAAGCTTTCGTCACGTGTTCGAGAAACAGTGTGGAGTTGTGTGTTGAGATAGTAACAAGTAGCTGCTTGCTATCAGTTAAGAGATAAGTATTGAGTTCCTCAAGGTTGATAGGATGCTGTGGTATTCATCGGTGGAAATTAAATAAACGATCGTGGATCTTGCAAAGGATTATGAGTGCACAGTTTTGATGGTATTTCTCTGAGTAATGGTATGGTTATAGATTAGTACCGTTTGATATCTTTGGCAAGGGTAAGAGTCGCATATGGAGTCTGCATGGTTTGTTTACGAGTTTAGGGTTGGAGATGGAACCTTATCCCTTTGTGGGATTTCTTGTAATGATAAAACCCGAGTGATAGTTCAGATGACATATTTTGAGACGCTTCATAGTTTAGAGTGTGAGCCTCATACATAAACTGAGCTATGTGAAATGGTTCAGCTGTCGAGGTGAGTTTTCATGTCGAGTCAAGATAAGTGCTTGAGGAATCGAGATGTCGTTTGTTCCAAAAGTCTTACACCAGGCAAGTAAAGATTTTGGTAAGTGATGCTATCTGAGTTAGAGTCTCCTTCAGAGAGTCGTCACTTGATGAACCGCTTCATTTTGGTTACAACGATTGTGTAACCCCATTGTCTTTCAGATCGTGCGAAGTTGTGGAAAGATTTTGTTGTGCAACGACCTTATGGGTCCTTCAGCGTAAGTTAAGTTCTCGATGGCATGTCTGTGTGATGCTTGGCCAAGGCACTGTCAGGTTTGTTCAAAGACTTGGGTAATGCTCTGAATTGAGATAGATCTCTTTAAAGAAAATGGTCAGTTAAGTTGGGTTGTACGTCACAGTGGAATGTTTATGTCACCTGATAAGTGTTCAAAAGTACTATTTTTCTTACCCTTTTTACTCATATTATTGTTAGACTTAGGCTCATATTAGTTGCATAATTAGCTATTCATGCATTAATCCATGTTTCCTTCCATCGTTGAGCTTGATTACATAACTTGGTAGTTTTTGTGGAAAAGATGCTGCTTTGGTGTGCTTTGTGTGTGTATGTGCAGGATCACTTGCCAAAGCAATGCCAAGCTAGTTGCCAGGGCAATGCATGAAGGAGACGCCGAGCCAGTTGCCATGGCATTTGTCGACAAAGACAAAATGCAATAGGGATGTCGAAATTAATGACTTTACAAGCCCAAGATGACATGGAGCAAGGCCCAAGCCCAAAGGAATTTGATTGCCATGCAGAGATTAAAGAAGAATTAAATTCCAAGAAGATAAGAGAAGTTCTAATAGGAATAAAATTATAATAAAGAATTATATTCTTTAAAGATAATTTAATTCCAGCTCAAACTCCTCCTCAAAGAAGGACTTTGGCCTAGCCCTATAAATAGCAAGGATTTTCGACAACTCAAAGGATAGAGAAAAATAGAGAAATTTCGACAAGAGAGCAAGGGGGAGAGAGTTCGATTTCTTCTTCTTCTTCTTTGCTTCCATTAGATTCATGGTTTGGGGATTATTCTTTGTATATCTTTTGAACCCAACCATGAACTAACTTGATTGGTTGGGGTTATTGTGTTTTGTTGTTGTGAGAAACTATTGGATTTTGTTTAGGTAATAAGAGTTTGCACTTTTCTATTTCAAGGTTTACTCATTCTTGGCTTTTATTCTTGTTTGCGAGTGAATTGGGAGAGGATCTCGTAACTTCATCTATTTATCTAATATCGGGGAGTTAGATTCAAGAAACGAATGAGTATGGTCTTTATTCAATCTATTGATGGTGAAGATTAATCCGACTTAGGAATAAGTTAAGGATTTCAACGGCTAAGAGGAGCGCAAGATTGGTTGTTGTTCACCCTTGATTCACGCAGGGATGTATTATCAAGGCATGCACAAGTAGCTAGAGTTTCGACTTAGGGATAAGAAGAAACCATTGAAGAACGCTCCGCCGAACCTTGAAGTTGCTGCCCGGACGCCCAAGTAGTTGCCCAACTAGTCGCCTGGGCAACCATCAATTAGTTGCCAAGGCAACCCGTTGTGCAAGTTGCCCACGGCAACCGAGTTGCCCGTGCACTCTTTTACCACAACGATCCAATCGGCTATCACACCTCAACTCACGATAACCTGGCCTATCTCTCTCAATTGAATTCATCTTTTCTTTTACTTATTTGCTTTCTAGATTAGTTAAACTTCTATAATCTTTTATTTGTGTTTTTATTTTTACAGTGCAAGAGACTAGATTCTTGAAGTAGCACCAACCCAATGGAGACGATATCTTTTATACTATAACTTGCGACGTGTATACTTGCACATTTGCGTAGCACTTATTACGCGCAACAAGTTTTTGGCGCCATTGCCGGGGATTGGCAATAGCGACTTTGTTTTTACTTTCTTGCACTTTCTTTTTATTTTTCTTGTTTAAAATTCAAAGGGCTAACAAAATTTGGTTTTGCATTGGTATATGACCAGGGCGAGACCGACTTCACCGAATATCCCTTTGATCCGAAATTGAACGAACCTTACAAAGACTTAGGCGAAGGATAAGAGAAGCAATGGCAAATCAAGACGGCAATATGAATCAATATGTTCGCGGAGGAGGAGTGATTCTTGCTAAAGCAGAACTATTCGAGACTATCTTGAAGAAGATCTTGATGGACTTAACCGGAGTTGTCACACTGAAATTGAAGTCGACCACTTTGAGTTGAAACCGATAATGTTTAATATGATCAACACAATTGGTCAATTTGGCGGCTCAAAGAATCGAAGATGCACGGCAACATCTGAAATCTTTCCTCGAGATTTGCAACTCGTTCAAGATACACGGAGTCACCCCGATGTCCTACGATTAAGATTATTCCCCTATTCACCGAGGGATAGGGCGAAAGTATGGTTGAATAGCATTCTGCCGGATCCATAGCATCTTGGACTGATCTTTGTTGTGATTTCCTTGCGGATTTAATCCTACAAATTTGGTGATAAAGCCGAACGACATTACTTCTTTTTTCGGTGCGGATGATGAATCCATGTACGAGGCTTGGGAGCGATATAGAGAACTTCTACACAAATGCCCTTTACATGATTCGGTGTGGACTCAAGTAACAATGTTTTACAACACCGTGAATACACCAACAAGGATGATGCTAGATGCCTCGTAAACAAGATACTCTTAGATAAGTCGCGGAGGAAGCGATGCAAATTTTAAACAGGCTGGCCAAGAATGATTATCAATTCCCATCTACTAGAAGAGGAGTTAGACGCTAAGCCACAATACATGAACTAGGATCATCGATTCAATTTCGCACAATTGGCGCTTTAACCGAGATGGTCCAGAACATGCAAAAACCAAACAACACACATGAAGTCAAGGTAATGGATTCTTTTTGTGAGTTATGTGGTGATAACCATAATTCTTCGAATGTATGCGAATCCGAATCCGGCTTCTATGTGGGGAATTACAATCGAGCAACAACATGAGGTCAAATACATACAATCCAACTTGGAAGAAGCACCGAATTTTTCATGGAGTAATCCCAACAATGCTCTAAACCGAACAATCGAATGCACAAGCATCGGGATTCGTGAGAATATGCCATGACAACGGATGCCGCAAAGCAACAACCGACAACATCTAGTTCTTTGGACAATTCTCTAAATGCTTTTATGATGAAAACTGAATCTTATATGGCTGAGAATAGTAATTTCATAAAAAGAACTGATGCTTTTATTAACAGGATCGAAATGAGATTGCAAAACCAAGAGGCGGCAATCAAATCATTGGAAAATCAAGTCGGACAGTTTG
This sequence comes from Hibiscus mutabilis, assembly GCA_019671005.1. Lineage (NCBI taxonomy): Eukaryota > Viridiplantae > Streptophyta > Magnoliopsida > Malvales > Malvaceae > Hibiscus > Hibiscus mutabilis. Next base: position 63,478,169 of record CM033719.1, read on the forward strand.
CTCAAAATCTGAACACTAGACCACAAGGAGGTTTACCTAGCGATACTAAAGTCGTAAGAGGAACTGGCCATGAGCAATGTAAGGCGATCACCACTAGAAGTGGCCAACAACTTAGAGAGGTTCAAACCCGCCCGTCAAACAAAACTCCACAAAAAGATCAAGATGAACCTAGCGGCAAGGCCTCAGATGCCGAACCAGGAATTGCCGCGGTAACCGGCAATAAGCATGCCTCGGTAATCGACGATAAATACGCCTCTGCAACTTGCGATAAGCATGCCTCGGCAACCCCAGTTGATAATGCCTCAGCTACTCCAGATGTCCCGGCAATACCGTCAATCAGGTTTCAAACCAATGAAAGGATCGAAGATATCCGACTTCCACCACCATTCCCACAAAGGTTGAAGCGACAAAAGCAAGAATACCAATTCAAGAAGTTTCTTGATATCCTAAAGCAAGTCCACATCAACTTGCCCTTTGGTGGAAGCAATTGAACAAATGCCAAACTATGCCAAGTTTCTTAAAGACATTGTGTCCAAAAGAACAAGGCTAGGAGAGTTTGAAACAGATTTGCGCGACAGAGAGGATGCATGGCAATGTTACAATCGTATGCCACCTAAGTTGAAGGATCCCGGAAGTTTCACAATACCCTGTTCTATTGGAAATCACTATGTCGGGAAAGCACTATGCGACCTAGGGGCTAGCATAAACTTGATGCCTAAATCGGTTTTCGAAACTAGGAATCGGGAAGGCAAGACCTACAATAGTTATGCTGCAGCTAGCCGACAGATCCTATGTGCATCCGGAGGGAAAAATCGAGGACATCTTGGTAAAGTTGATAAATTTATTTTTCCCTTTGACTTTATTGTTTTGGATTGTAAAGCGGATGAGCATGCACCTATCATTCTCGGGAGACCATTCCTAGCAAACAGAGGAGAACCTTGATCAATGTTGAAAAGGAGAACTCACAATGAGGGTGAATGACCAGCAGGTAAAACTAAATGTGTTCCAAACACTAAGGCATGCCGATGATCCAGAAGAATGCCAACTACTTCATGCCACTGCAGAGTTTAACTTCGATGAGGAATTTAGTTGCCTCGGCAACTACATTGCCGACTACGAGGAACATGAGGAGTATGAAGAACCGTCGATGAGGAACAACCAGAAGAGGCAAATTGGCTAGTCAATCGACCCGGTACATACTTTGAACCCTTTGGACTACTCGGGTAAGGAAGGTAAGCTCGAAAAACCCTCTATTGAACAACCACCAATTCTTGAGTTGAAACAATTGCCAGAGCAACTAAAATATGTATACTTAGGGACCGATAATACATTGCCTATAATTATTTCTTCTAAGTTACAGCCTGAGCAGGAAAAGAAGCTGATCAAGATGTTGAAGCTACACAAAAAGGCAATAGGGTGGAAAATTGCCGACTTGAAGGGAATTAGCCCGACGGTGTGCATGCACAAGATCTTGTTGGAATATGATCACAAACCTTCAATTGAGGCCCAGAGGAGACTGAATCATGCCATGAAAGGGGTTGTAATGAAAGAAATCATCAAGTGGCTTGACGCCGGCATTATATACCCTATCTCCGATAGTACGTGGGTAAGTCCGGTACAATGTGTACCGAAAAAGGGAGGTATAATGGTGGTAAGCAATGAAAATAATGAACTTATCCCAACCAGGTGTGACCGGTTGGAGGGTTTGTATGGACTATCGAAAGCTAAACAAAGCCACTAGGAAAGATCACTTCCCATTACCGTTTATTGATCAAATGCTTGACCGTCTTGCGGGTAAACCCTTTTATTGTTTTCTTGATGGTTATTGAGTTACAATCAGATTGCCATAGCACGGAAGATCAAGAAAAGACAACCTTCACATGCCCATACGGTACTTATGCCTTCCGAAGGATGTCGTTCGGATTGTGTAACGCCCGACAACCTTCCAAAGATGCATGATGGCACTCTTTTCGGACATGGTCGAAGACTTCCTTGAGATCTTCATGGATGATTTTTCGGTTTTTGGTAATGACCGGACGGCTGTCTCGGCAATTTAGAGAGGGTGTTAGCAAGATGCGAAGAAACGGATTTAGTCCTCAATTGGGAGAAATGCCACTTTATGGTAGATGAAGGAATAGTGCTCGGCCACAAGATTTCATCCAAGGGAATTGAAGTAGACAAAGCCAAGGTGGGCGTGATCGAGAGATTACCCCACCAAATTCGATTAAAGGAATTCAAAGTTTTCTCGGACATGCGAGTTTTTACAGGAGGTTCATTCATAATTTTCTAAAATCACTAAACCCTTGTGTGTCTGCTTGAACAGGATAAAGTCTTCGATTTTGATGATTCTTGCACCCAAGCGTTGAAACCCTAAAGAAAAAGCTTGCCTCGACACCCATTGTCGTTCCACAGATTGACGCTACCTTTTGAGCTCATGTGTGATGCAAGTGATTTAGCGGTAGGAGCAGTCCTAGGCCAACGCACAGTAAGACCTTCCATGTGATATGCTACGCTAGTAAAACTCTTAATGGTGCTCAAGTGAATTACACAACAACGGAGAAAGAGTTACTAGCTGTAGTTTTTCGCATTTGACAAGTTCGATCCTATTTAATGGTACAAAGGTAATTGTTCATACGGACCATTCGGCAATCAAATACTTATTTGCTAAAAATGATGCTAAACCTCGTTTGATTCGTTGGATATTACTTTTACAAGAATTTGATATTGAAATTAAGGACAGGAAAGGAACTAGAAAATCAAGTGGCCGATCACTTATCACGTTTGGAACGCAATAGGGAGGAGGACGCGGATATAGAGATATGCGATGCATTCCCGGATGAACAAATTCTAATCGCCTCGGCAACCCTTGACGCCTCAGCAACCCTAGATGCCTCGGCAACCCATGACGCCTCGGCAACCATGGATGCACACGCCTCGGCAACTCTCGACGCTGCAGCAGTCTTTGACGAGCACGCCTCGGCAATCTTGGGAGCAGTCGCCACGGCGGCACATGCCTCGGCAATACCCTGGTACGCGGATTTAGTTAACTTCCTTGTTTGTGGTATTTTTCCTTATGGCATTACTCACCAAGGGAAGAAGCGGTTCCGCCATGATGCTAAGCATTACTTTTGGGACGAGCCTCTTTTGTTTAAACAATGTGCAGATCAGGTTATACGCCGATGTGTCCCTGAAGAAGAGCAACAGAATGTACTCCGGCAATGCCATTCTTCACCCTATGGAGGACATTTTGGAGGAACTCGTATCATGCCAAAGTTTTGCAATCCGGGTTGTATTGGCCAACATTGTACAAAGATGCCCAAGACTTTTACAAGCAATGTGATCGTTGCGGAGGACGGGCAATATCTCTATACGACATGAGATGCCACTCCGAACATCATCGAGGTGGAAACCATTCGATGTATGGGGTCTCGATTTTATGGGACCTTTCCCATCTTTATTCGACAACCTCTACATTCTACTTGCCGTCGACTACGTGTCTAAATGGGTAGAGGCAGCTGCAGTTCCCAACAACGATTCCAAGACCGTGCAACGATTCCTGCTGAGAAAAACATATTTTTACGGTTTGGGATGCCGAGAGCAATTATCAGCGACGAAGGCAAGCATTTTGACAACAGACTAATTGCCAAGATGTTGCAACGCTTCGACATATCACACAAGATCGCCACGGCATATCACCCACAAACCAACGGGCAAGCAGAAATTTCCAACCGGGAGTTGAAGGGAATACTCGAGAAAGTTGTAAATCCCTCAAGGAAGGATTGGTCATTAAAACTAGATGACGCACTTTGTACATATCGCACTGCATTCAAAACACCCTTAGGTATGTCCCCCTTTCGACTTGTCTATGGTAAAACATGTCATCTACCGGTGGAAATCGAGCACAAGGCGTACTGGGCAATCAAGACCGTGAATATGGATTGGGAAAGTGCCGGACAAAAGCACTTGATGGATCTCAATGAGATAGAAGAATTTCGTGCACTCGCCTATAACAATGCACGAATCTATAAGGAGAAAACAAAGCGATGGCATGACAAGAAACTATTGCCACGACAATTTACGCCAGGGCAACTAGTTCTCCTATTCAATTCTCGGCTAAAACTTTTCCCGGGAAAGTTGAAATCAAGATGGTCGGGACCATTCGAAGTCGTCAAACCATTCTCTCATGGTGCCGTGATAATCAAGTCCATCTCTGACAACCATGAATCAAAGTTAATGGACAAAGATTGAAGCACTACAATGGTGCCCATGTGGAACGTAACAAGGAAGTGGTCAACTTAGGAGATGCATGAGCATGCTCTCCTTTCAGTATTTTATTTTTCTTTTTCTTTTTATTTTTATTTTCATTTTTATTTTTAGGAGATATTTTATTTTTTCTTCATTATCTTTAGTTTTCAGGTTTTCTTTGTTTTCTTTTTCACAACAAGACTCACAACTACTATGCTAAGGAAATTTACTGCCAAGATCCTTGCCCCGGCAACCAATGAAGAAGATGCCGCGGCAACCTACATCGTGCCTACACAAGCTGATGCCACGACAACCAACCTTGAAGATGCCACGGCAACCAAAGCTAAAGACATCCCGACAACAAGAAAACAACCATCGCGTTCAAGCAAGAGAATCAAGACACCGACCAAAAGGAAACTAATCATCTACGATGACGAACTCTCGGAGTAAGTCCACATATGCATTTTTATTTTTATTTTTCGTTATTTTTATGCATGCATTGAGGACAATGCCTCACTCGAGTTTGAGGGGGGATTGTTATTAGTAATTACCATGTTTAGTTACATTAATCTTAAGTATTACATTTAGGATACATAAATTGCTTGCCATGCCTTTAATTAGAACAAGAATTGCTTAGATTTGATGAATATTTGGTGATGACTTTGCCAATGCACTTAGTTGATATAATTTTTATTCTAGGATAACCATGGAAAAACTTAGAATTTTACTATGATGCTAAATTTGATGAAACACTGTTGTGGTTTGATTGATTTAAGGAATTCTAGTAAACTTAGGTTGATAATTAACAAATTGGGGTATTATAATAAAAATTGGATGAATGTTAGAGGTGCCCGAAATTGGCTCTAGCATGTGCTAAAACTTAGGATCACTAGAGGTGCCCGAAACCGGCTCTAGTCGATTAAATTAACTTAAGAAAACTAAAAATAAAACACTAGAGGTGCCCGAAATTGGCTCTAGTTAAAACATGTTAAAAAGAACCCAATAAAGTAATTTGAAAACCTATTGTTTGCATAGGATCCGAAAAATCAACTTGCACACAACTCCGCACACACTCACAAGCATTATAGTTTGATTCCGAGTAAACTCGTTTTTCGAAAAATAAAATTATAATCATACTTTGTGCCCTTGTTTGAAGAATTGAAATAAAGTTCAAAGCTAAGTTTGTGAAAATTGAAGTCTTGGCAGGTAATTATGAGTTTGCATTGCTTGAGGACAAGCAATAGTTCGAGTTTGGGGGTGTGATAAGTGTTCAAAAGTACTATTTTTCTTACCCTTTTTACTCATATTATTGTTAGACTTAGGCTCATATTAGTTGCATAATTAGCTATTCATGCATTAATCCATGTTTCCTTCCATCGTTGAGCTTGATTACATAACTTGGTAGTTTTTGTGGAAAAGATGCTGCTTTGGTGTGCTTTGTGTGTGTATGTGTAGGATCACTTGCCAAAGCAATGCCGAGCTAGTTGCCAGGGCAATGCATGAAGGAGGCTTGAGCAGTTGCCATGGCATTTGTCGACAAAGACAAAATGCAATAGGGATGTCGAAATTAATGACTTTACAAGCCCAAGATGACATGGAGCAAGGCCCAAGCCCAAAGGAATTTGATTTCCATGCAGAGATTAAAGAAGAATTAAATTCCAAGAAGATATGAGAAGTTATAATAGGAATAAAATTATAATAAAGAATTATATTCTTTAAAGATAATTTAATTCCAACTCAAACTCCTCCTCAAAGAAGGACTTTGGCCTAGCCCTATAAATAGCAAGGATTTTCGACAACTCAACGGATAGAGAAAAATAAAGAAATTTCGACAAGAGAGCAAGGGGGAGAGAGTTCGATTTCTTCTTCTTCTTCTTTGCTTCTATTAGATTCATGGTTTGGGGATTATTCTTTGTATATCTTTTGAACCCAACCATGAACTAACTTGATTGGTTGGGGTTATTGTGTTTTGTTGTTGTGAGAAACTATTGGATTTTGTTTAGGTAATAAGAGTTTGCACTTTTCTATTTCAAGGTTTACTCATTCTTGGCTTTTATTCTTGTTTGCGAGTGAATTGGGAGAGGATCTCGTAACTTCATCTATTTATCTAATATCGGGAGAGTTAGATTCAAGAAACGAATGAGTATGGTCTTTATTCAATCTATTGATGGTGAAGATTAATCCGGCTTAGGAATAAGTTAAGGATTTCAACGGCTAAGAGGAGCGCAAGATTGGTTGTTGTTCACCCTTGATTCACGCAGGGATGTATTATCAAGGCATGCACAAGTAGCTAGAGTTTCGACTTAGGGATAAGAAGAAACCATTGAAGAACGCTCTGCCGAACCTTGAAGTTGCTGCCCAGACACCCAAGTAGTTGCCCAACTAGTTGCCCAGACAACCATCGATTAGTTGCCAAGGCAACCCCGTTGTGCAAGTTGCCACGGCAACTGAGTTGCCCGTGCACTCTTTTACCAAGACGATCCAATCGGCTATCACACCTCAACTCATGATAACCTGGCCTATCTCTCTCTTTTTATTTCATCTATTCTTTTAGTTTATTGCTTTTACTTTTCTCATTAATTAAAACCTCTATTATCAATTGTGTTTTTATTTTCACAGTGCAGTAATTTAAGCAAAGTGGCCCAAACCAATCCCTGTAGAGAAGATACTCGATACTCATATCACTTTATTACTTGCGACGTGTATACTTGCACATTTGCGTAGCACTTATCCCTGTTGTGGTTTGATTGATTTAAGCAAAGTGGCATGCTCTCCTTTCAGTATTTTCTTTTTCTTTTTATTTTTATTTTCTTTTTTATTTTTAGGAGATATTTTATTTTTTCTTCATTATCTTTAGTTTTCAGGTTTTCTTTGTTTTCTTTTTCACAACAAGACTCACAACTACTATGCTAAGGAAATTTACTGCCAAGATCCTTGCCCCGGCAACCAATGAAGAAGATGTCGCGGCAACCTACATCGTGCCTGCACAAGCTGATGCCACGGCAACCAACCTTGAAGATGCCATGGCAACCAAAGCTAAAGACATCCCGGCAACAAGAAAACAACCATCGCGTTCAAGCAAGAGAATCAAGACACCGACCAAAAGGAAACTAATCATCTACGATGACGAACTCTCGGAGTAAGTCCTCGTATGTATTTTTATTTTTATTATTTTTTCGTTATTTTTATGCATGCATTGAGGACAATGCCTCACTCGAGTTTGGGGGGGGATTGTTATTAGTAGTTACCATGTTTACATTCACTTAAGTATTACATTTAGGATACATAAATTGCTTGCCATGCCTTTAGTTGGAACAAGAATTGCTTAGATTTGATGAATATTCGGTGATGACTTTGCCAATGCACTTAATTGATAGAATTTTTATTCTAGGATAACCATGGAAAAACTTAGAATTTTACTATGATGCTAAATTTGATGAAACACTGTTGTGGTTTGATTGATTTAAGGAATTCTAGTGAACTTAGGTTGATAATTAACAAACTGGGGGATTAGAATAAAAATTGGATGAATGCTAGAGGTGCCCGAAATTGGCTCTAGTATGTGCTAAAAAAATTGATCACTAGAGGTGCCCGAAACTAGCTCTAGGAGGCGTTAAAATTTTTTTAACTAGAGGTGCCCGAAACCGGCTCTAGTCGATTAAATTAACTTAAGAAAACTAAAAATAAATCACTAGAGGTGCCCGAAATTGGCTCTAGTTAAAACATGTTAAAAAGAACCCAATGAAGTAATTTGAAAACCTATTGTTTGCATATAATCCGAAAAATCAACTTGCACACAACTCCGCACACACTCACAAGCATTATAGTTTGATTCCGAGTAACTCCTCAGTTTTCCGAAAAATAAAAAGCCAATCATACTTTTTGTGCCCGGTTGAGAGAATTGAAATCAAGTTCAAAGCTAAGTTTGTGAAAATTGAAGTCTTGGCGAGGTAATTATGAGTTTGCATTGCTTGAGGACAAACAATAGTTCGAGTTTGGGGTGTGATAAGTGTTCAAAAGTACTATTTTCTTACCCTTTTTACTCATATTATTGTTAGACTTAGGCTCATATTAGTTGCATAGTTAGCCATTCATGCATTAATCCATGTTTCCTTCAATCGTTGAGCTTGATTACATAACTTGGTGATTTTTGTGGAAATAGATGCTGCTTTGGTGTGTTTTTTGTGTGTATGTGCGGGGATAACTTGCCAAAGCAATGCCGAGCTAGTTGCCGGGGCAATGCATGAAGGATATGCCGAGCTAGTTGCGGGGCAATGCATGAAGGAGCGAGCCAGTTGCCATGGCATTTGTCGACAAAGACAAAATGCAATAGGGATGTCGAAATTAATGACTTTACAAGCCCAAGATGACATGGAGCAAGGCCCAAGCCCAAAGGAATTTGATTGCCATGCAGAGATTAAAGATGAATTAAATTCCAAGAAGATAGGAGAAGTTCTAATAGAATAAAATTATAATAAAGAATTATATTTTTTAAAGATAATTTAATTCCAACTCAAACTCCTCCTCAAAGAAGGACTTTGGCCTAGCCCTATAAATATCAAGGAGATTTTCGACAAGATGAATAGAGAGAGCAAGAGGGAATTTCGACAAGACCAATAGAGGAAGCAAAGGGGAATTTTCGACAAGCTTCAGCTTTTCTTCCTTGTTCGATTGGGTTCATGCTAGGGATTGCTTATCTTGTGTTTCTTTGGAACCTAGCCATGAACTAAATTTACTTGGCTATGGTTATTGTGTTTTGTGGTTGTGAGAAACTATTGGTTTTTGTTTAGGTAATAAGAGTTTGCACTTTTCTATTTCAAGGTTTATTCATTCTTGGTTCTTATTATTGTTTGCGAGTGAATTGGGAGAGGATCTCATGATTTCATCCATTTATCTAATATCGGGAGAGTTAGATTCAAGAAATGAATGAATATGATCTTTATTCAATCCAATGATGGTGAAGATTAATCCGGCTTAGGAATAAGTTAAGGATTTCAACGGCTAAGAGGAGCGCAAGATTGGTTGTTGTTCACCCTTGATTCACGCAGGGATGTATTATCAAGGCATGCACAAGTAGCTAGAGTTTCAACTTAGGGATAAGAAGAAACCATTGAAGAACGCTCCGCCGAACCTTGAAGTTGCTGCCCAGACGCCCAAGTAGTTGCCCAACTAGTCGCCCAGGCAACCATCAATTAGTTGCCAAGGCAACCCCGTTGTGCAAGTTGCCACGGTAACCGAGTTGCCCGTGCACTCTTTTACCACAACGATCCAATTGGCTATCACACTTCAACTCACGATAACCTGGCCTATCTCTCTCAATTGAATTCATCTTTTCTTTTACTTATTTGCTTTCTAGATTAGTTAAACTTCTATAATCTTTTATTTGTGTTTTTATTTTTTACAGTGCAAGAGACTAGATTCTTGAAGTAGCACCAATCCCTGTGGAGACGATATCTTTTATACTATAACTTGCGACGTGTATACTTGCACATTTGCGTAGCACTTATTACGCGCAACATCACCTTTTAGCATAAGATTCGAGGTTGATTGAACCTTTTCCTTGGTGGGCCTTGATTGCGATGATAGTTTTGAGGGGTTTTATCGGGGACGTGTTCTCCAGATACATTATGATTCGAGTCGTAAGACCTTTGCGAGAATCGAGTTGGTAGGAGCTATGTTAGTTACCGATATGGGATTCAATGCCGAGTTAATGTGAATGCTTGGACTGAGTTTGGGGTGTCATTTGTTTCAAAGGTTGGCGCCTGGCCAGCGATATTTTAGAAGGGAATGTCGTTAGATGTCAGAGTCTTCATCAGGGAGTTACCACGAGAATAGTTGTTTAGTTTGGATGCAATGGCTGTTTAACCTTCTGTCATTTTGACCGTGTGTTGTAGTTTAAGAATTCGTGTGCGACAATCTTTTGGGATACTACAGAGTTAGTTAAGTTTCTTTGATGAAGCATTTGTGTGACGCTTTGTCAAGGCACCGTTGGGTTTTGGCTTGTCGTTGTGATGTACCGAGCGAGGATGAAATCCCCCAATGGAAAAGAATCAGTTGAGGCTTTGTTTGTACCATTAGAGGGCATGGTCGTATTGATAAGTGTTGTGAGAGATCAGAGTGGCACAACGGGAAATCTTGGGGACGCCGAAGAGTTAGGAGGGTTTGGTATCTTCACGGTTATGGATGCAAATTTTGAGGATAAAATTTCTTTTAAGGAGGGGAGAGTTGTAACGACCCGAGTTTCGAGTTAACGAATCGGGTCTTGGACCGAGTATTGGGCCTGCGGTTCATGACCCAATTAAAAATGTGTAATTGGGCTTAGGGGTAAATATGGAAAAAAGAAAATAGAAAAAAATAAAAAAGGAAAAAGGTTGTTTGAATTTTAAATAGTAAGTGGGTGGTTGGAAAGAGGGAAGAGGAATGATGGAAGAGGGAGAAAATGAAAAAGATGGGAAAGGTGGGAGAGAGAGAAGAGAAGAAAAGTTTGGGGTAAGAATTTCAAACTCCGATCTACGGAGATCTAGCCGTCTGATCGCGACACCACCATCGCCATTGTGTTCATCTCGCCGAGACGAGTCCATCGATACCAACATCACCATCGTCAGAGTTGTCGTTAGAGGAGGTAAGAGAGAAGAAGTTTTGAGTTGGGCTGTTCAAGGGGGTTAAAGGGCTCGAATCAAGAAGATGAGGCCACCATCAAGTTCACCGGCGTGGTCCAGCACCAGGGGGACTGAGCCACCCGAGTGGACTCGGTCGAGCTGACTCAGACCAAGCCCAGCTGCGCTGTGCCGAGCCGCGTCGCACCATTGACTGCCATTAACCGTTGACCGCTATTGATCGTTGACTGCCATTGACCGTTGACCGCCATTGACCACCGTCGTTGACCGTTGATCGCCGGCGTTGACCAGTGTTGACTTTTTTTAGGGGACCCTACCCTGGGGTTTCTTGACGTTTCAGATTAATGACGCAGTTTGTTTTGCTAAATTCAAACCCGATAAGCTGTTTTTATGTGTTTGACCATTCGCTTGGCTTAGGAGGTATTTGTAGTTTAAGTTTTTTTTCTTAATTGTTGATATGCGAGGATTGATCGGGGTCGATTATCGGACCAAGTGGTATTTTGGGAAGCTCGGATGAGGATTTTAGCGATGTCAGCACAAGGTTAGTACACCTCGAACTCCGAAATGCTTCATGAGCATCATAAGTGTAATTGCCTTGCATATTAGTGGTTGCAAAAGAGGAGATGAGTAATACGCATGCGTCGGTACTATTATTGCAAGGCTTGATAATTATTATGATACTTGATGAGCTTGAGAATGTTGAGACTGTCATGAACTGTAGAGACTGTATAAGATTATTCGAATATCCGTATGATTATCTGATTGTATGACTGGTTGTTTGACTGATTTATGATGATTCCTCTTGTATTACCTGAATTTAATAATATGTTCGATTAAGTGATTTTAATGCGCTAGAAACAAACTATAATGACTCTCATAAGCTTTAGGAGTAGAATAGGGCATAGTAATTAATATCGGCTTATACTCAATAATCGTTTATGGAATCAGTAATTAATACTATTTGGCCTAAAGGTTAGTTGATGATGGAAATTGACGAATATGTTTAACAAGTGGTTATCACAGTAATAGACGAGAATATGTGAATTGATAGAAATGAATTGTATTACTCTTCCATAAAACGTAACAACTCGGTAATGCTTGATTGGTTGTAATAGCAACAATAGGGACCTGTGGTGGGTCGTTTGATGGTTGTGTGCCAGGTAGGGCACTTGTATGGATCCGTGGCGGATCATGTATGGTTACGTGCTAGGTAGGGCACTTGTTTAGTTATGAGTCTTTGTTTGGTGGGATCCGGATACCGAGTGAGTGAGTGTTGCAACACATGAAGGCCATCCGATGTGAGATTCTGAGTGATGATATTTGCTCGATGCGAGATTCCGAGCCCCGCTCGATGAGAGATTCCGAGCGAAGACTCGATGAGAGATTCTGAGTATACCGCTCGATGCGAGATTCTGAGCATGGGTGGGTCTCCCAGTGTCAGATGACATTGTGCCTCACTCCTGATTTTTTTATCTTTATGTTGATGTATTGTTGAGGTGTTGTTGTGCTATGGCATTTGTTTAGGCGATTATGGTAGCGCCACATGTTTATTTAGCTTTCCTTATTGCTCGTACTAGCTTGCATGCTTACGTTTATGATTAGCATGAAGTACAGTAGAGTATATGTGTACCACTGAGCTTTGTAAGCTCAGCGCTCGGAATCGTTGTTTTCATGCGTAGGTTGACTGTTGGATCGCGAAGCACTGTCAGACCGAGATTCTAGCACGTGGTGGTCTTCAGAGTACGATATTTGAGTCTAGTAGGCTATGTATTCATAGGACCTTACATGTGGACTCTGTAATTATTATTTTAAACTTTTATTATTTAAATTGTACCTTCGAACATATTAAATTTAAACTGGAGCGCTTATGTTATATTTTATTTACATATATATATATATATTTATTTTGATCGTTGGTTTTAAATGTTTTTGCAACTTGATGGGTTGATCCTGTTTGAAAAGAAAATTTTATGGTTTTGACTTTGGGTCTGGGCTTGAGGCCCAAATGTGACATCGAGGTCGAAGGCGTTACAACTAAACTATCTAATTTAAACTCTCACACAATTGCAAAGCATTTTCGAAATTGGATATTGACGCACATCATTTGCTTCAGATTTTGTGCACTTCATGCCAAGCTATCAACAAGTCCCTTGTCAAATCATTTTTGTTCTTCAATGTAACCCTCGTACCTTTGCCTTCGCGAACTTTATATATATTTTGAACAATTTTTACCTAATTGAAGGAGAATAAAAATTTACTTATACTGGATCTAGAATTCACAACTTAAGGAAGATGAAGTGTCAACTGTATATAATTATGTATCAAATATTTGAAATTATAGTCTGATAACTGATTTTATACGTAAATTCAAAAACTTTCATTTGACTTTGTTGACTGTGAGAATAAAATTGTGGTGATTTATGTTGTTCACCATTTTTATGAAGAAGAAAGAAGAAAGAAGATAGAAGAAGTTGAGATCTAACTTGGGGAGCTAGGAATCTCCCTAGGTGGCTATAGTATTGTTTGTCCGGTGAAAGTGTCAGTTTTAAAGTCAATAAGTTATGTTGGGTATGACATTATGGCTTTGACTGTTAGGTAGTAGAGTTGACTAATAGATCAACAAATTTGATAGTTGTTCTGTCAATAATATTGTAGCTTCTTAATAAAATTATTATGTAGGCACTTCGAAGACTCCAAAACTTGTATTTAGCGGAGTTGAAAGTGTTTTATGGAGTACTCGAAACAAGAAAAAAAAGAGGAAAGATATAACAAACTTCAACTTTTTTCCAGATAAAACTTTAAGAAAAATATTTTGATATTTATGTTTGTGTAAACTAAATTTTATATAAGTCTTCTAATTTTAAGGTTTAGATTTTTATATTAGGGTTTAGGTTTTTAGGTTAGAATTTAGTATGTAGGGTATAGAATTTAAAATTTATGGTTAGAATTTAGAGTTTAGATTACAAAGACATAATTTGCAAAGCTAAGGCACCATGGTTGGCCACTACCCTTAAATTTCAACCCTCAATTTACGTGAATATCCACTCTACCCTTAATTTTGACCGTTTGCCACCGCCACTAGGCGGCGCTCATCTATTCCCGGCCTTGTGTTTTGTTTTTTCTTCTCTTTACCATTACCAAAACCCTAATTCACCGCATGTAACTTTAACCTAGAATGATGCTCCCTATTTTATCTTTACTTTTAACACCCATTACGGTTAACATAGCAAGATGGAATGTTAGATATTTTAAACAAAATTTATGATTCGAATCTTAAATTTATCATCTTCATAAGAAAATTTTACAATGTCCGATTTAAATTAATTGTTAAATTAATTGGATACCGATAATTACACCAACAAATATCTTTTAAATAAAATTGAAAATTTACATTTTCCAAAAAAAGATTTAAAGTATAATAGTTTGGATCAACTCTTTCTGTGATTCCGACCGCCAAGAACATATGCATGATTTTATGTTGGGGGCGAAAATAGATTTTAATAAAAATACATAAAAAAAATTAAATTATATATAAATTTTAAATTCACTTAATGTTACATTTTTCTATATAAAATAATTTAGTATCTTATTTAATCTACTATTGTGTTTAACAGTAAACATGATAATAAATTAAGTCATCGTTATTTATTTTTTAAAAATTTTATTATGTTTTATAAATTAAATTTGATCTTAATTTTTTTAGTTAAATTGTTATGATTTTATCGAAAACAATAATAATGTCATTCAAATTTTTATAGTGCTAATTTGGTAATTCACAATACAATTCATATATAATTTATTATTATTATTTAACAATTTTTACCTAAGAGAAGGGAGGGAAATTTACACCATATAAATTAATTATAAAAAATTAAGTAATAAAGTATTAAAGTGAGTGTGAAATATTACCTACTTAATCACCATATGAAAATAAAATAAAATTACCAAACGTAAGTTGGGAAGGATTCACTTTTTTAGCACAACCGTATATATTTTTAAAATTATTTTTGGTACATAGCCAAAAAGATAAAAACACACTAATTTATTTGAAAGACGTGGCAACAAATTAAGCGTGCGTAGGTAAGGCATGATAAACACGTGGCATTAAATCATTAACGGGGTCGATACATGCCATTTCATGGACAATTCTTTTGCATGCCTCCTAAATACAAACATGTATAAAAAATCATTTAATTTCAATTATTTGATAAATAATTATTATACAAAAAGAAGGGTAAACTATAATGTTAGTCTTTGAACTTTTAAAACATTTTTAATTTGGTCATCAGACTTTTAAATTTTTTATTACAATCACTCAATTCTTAATTCACTCTCATTACAGTCATTGTCGTTAAAAAATACCGACGTGACATATTATTATTATTTTCTTTTATTTTTCTCAATAATTAGTTATTTTTCGTTAATTTTTTTATTTCTTCCTTTTCAAACATCTATTTCTTCTCCATCAAAACTGAAATTCATATAAAAATCATAATTATAAGTTGAATTTGAAAATCTATACAAATACCATACGAGAAGTAAAAAAAAAACCTGAGTATAAATAATTACCATTATCAATCGAACAAAAATGTCAGATGATGTAAAATTCAAGAATCAAACCAATTATCACATATTGAAACAAAATGTCAGCTTCCAGAAGTGACTCAAACAATCTTTGAAAAAAAAAATCAAATTCTCAGGTTTGAGCTCAAAAACTTGAGCTATCAAGTGAGTTGAGTTTGAATATATTAGTTCTTAAACCGAGCAGCTTGCAAGCCTAATCAATTTTTTTGCTTGAAAATAATAAGTAACGAAAAATCTGTTTTTTTTTTTTAATTATTGCAAAGGAGCCCATTTCATTGCTTACGGTGCTTGTGTGTTTCTCCCCCCTCCCCCCCCTTTATTCCATCAAAAGAAAGAAAAAAATGTGTATTTTTATTTATATACCGAAAGCTCCGTTATGATTTTAAGTTGTACAAATGTTGGGAGATGATCTATATGAATCCAATCCACATTTTTATGCATTTTTGTATGTTGTTCCTTCATTGGTCCAAGTTCAATTGGCAAGAAGTTTGAGTTCATTTGAGTCCTAGTTATAAAGCTCGTGTTTCCTCAAATAACTTCAGTAAAGCTTGTTAATTTTTAATAAAAAGTTATCTTGATTCAACTCAAAATTATGGTTTTTATATGAACTTCAATTTTGATGGGGAATAAATAAAAGAGTGGAGGAAAATAGTGTTCGAGAGGAAGAAATAAAGAGTTAGATGGAGAATAATCAGTCATGAAGAAAAAAGATAAAAAGAAAATAATGTGCCACACATAAGTATTTTTTAACGGCAAGTGATGACAATGACCGTAATAAAAATAAATAATAAGTTAAATGACTGTAACAAAAGTTTTAAAAGTTTGGTGATCATATTAAAAATGCACTAAAAGTCCAGGGAGTACTAGTGTAGTTTACCCTAAAAAATCTACCTTGGGCTTACGAAAGGCAAGACCTTATAATGTGACGATGCTTGCTGTTGCGCGTAATAACTGCTACTCAATTGTGCAAGTATACACGTTGCAAGTTATAGTATAAAAGATATCGTCTCCACAGGGATTGGTGTCACTTCAAGAATCTAGTCTCTTGCACTGTAAAAAGTAAAAACACAAATAAAGGATTATAGGAGTTTAACTAATAACTAATCTAGAAAGCAATAAAGTAAAAGAATAGATGAGATCAAATGAGAGAGAGATAGGTCAGGTTATCGTGAGTTGAGGTGTGATAGCCGATTGGATCGTCTTGGTAAAAGAGTGCACGGGCAACTAAGTTGCCGTGGCAACTTGCACAATGGGGTTGCCTTGGCAACTAATCGATGGTTGCCTGGGCAACTAATTGGGCAACTACTTGGGCGTTTGGGCAGCAACCTTCAAGGTTCGACAGAGCGTTCTTCAATGGTTTCTTCTTATCCCTAAGTCGAAACTCTAGCTACTTGTGCATGCCTTGATAATACATCCCTACGTGAATCAAGGGTGAACAACAACCAATCTTGCGCTCCTCTTAGCCGTTGAAATCCTTAACTTATTCCTAAGCCGGATTAATCTTCACCATCAATAGATTGAATAAAGATCATATTCATTCGTTTCTTGAATCTAACTCTCCCGATATTAGATAAATAGATGAAGTTACGAGATCCTCTCCCAATTCACTCGCAAACAAGAATAAGAACCAAGAATGAATAAACCTTGAATAGAAAAGTGCAAACTCTTATTACCTAAACAAAATCCAATAGCTTCTCACAACCACAAAACACAATAACCATAGCCAAATAGATTTAGTTCATGGCTAGGTTCCAAAGAAACACAAGATAAATAATCCCTAGCATGAACACAATCGAACAAGAAAGAAAAGGATGAAGAATGAGGCTTGTCAAAATCCTCCTTGCCCTAGATGATTGTCAAAAATTCTCTCTTCTTTCCCTCCTTGGACTTGTCAAAATTCCTCTCTCTTTCTCCTTTGCTCTCTTGTCGAAATTTCTCTCATTTTGCCCTATGGAGTTGTCGAAATTTTCCCTCTTCTTGCTCTCTCTTCAAGTTGACGATATGGCCTCTAATTTATAGGGCTAGGCCAAAGTCCTTCTTTGAGGAGGAAGTTAAGTTGGAATTAAATTATCTTTAAAGAATATAATTCTTTATTATAATTATATTCCTACTAGAACTTCTCCTATCTTCTTGGAATTTAATTATTCTTTAATCTCTTCATGGAAATCAAATTCCTTTGGGATTTGGCTTTGCTCCACGTCATCTTGGGCTTGTCTAGTCATCAATTTCGACTACCATATCACCTTGTTCTTTGTCGACAATTGCCCCGCAACTGGCTCGACGTCTCCTTCATGCATTGCCCGGCAACTAGCTCGGCATCTCCTTCATGTATTGCCCTGGCAACTAGCTCTAGCCTTGCTTTGGCAAGTGATCCTGCACATACACACAAAACACACCAAAGCAGCATCTTTTCCCACAAAAATCACTAAGTTATGTAATCAAGCTCAACGGTGGAAAGAAACATGAATTAATGCATGAATGACTAATTATGCAACTAATATGATCTTAAGTCTAACAATAATATGAGTAAAAAGGGTAATAAAAATAGTACTTTTGAACACTTATCACACCCCCAAACTCGAACTATTGCTTGTCCTCAAGCAATGCAAACTAACAATTACCTGCCAAGACTTTAATCATCAAAGACATGCTTCAAACTTGAATTCAAACCTCGGAACCGTGGCACAAAGTATGATCACCTTTTAATTTTTCGGATAGCACATAAATTACCCGGAACAAAACTATAATGCTCGTGACAATGTGTGTGCGTAGTTGCGTACAAGTTGATTTTCAAGATTCTATGTGATCAATAGGCTTTTATCAATTTAATTACCGGGGCATTTATTTTTATTTTCACTAGAGCCAATTTCGGGCACCTCTAGCAAAGTAAGCAAATTCTCATTTTATTTTAGTCGACTAGAGCCAATTTCGGGCACCTCTAGCGATTCTTTAATGTGCATTAACTACTAGAGCCAGTTTTTGGGCACCTATAGCAAGAAAGTGCATTTACTACTAGAGCAGTTTGGGCACCTCTAGCAAGAAATTAACTTTTAATTTTCAATTTTAAATTTACCCAAATTTTAAGCAACCTAAGTTCACTAAGTTTCTTTCAATCAACAAGCCACAGCCATGTAAAAAAATAAAAATTCAGCATCATAGTAAAATTCTAAGTTCTTTTCATGCAATCCTAAAATTAAAGGTTCTTTCAATTAAGTGCAGTGGCAAAAATTCATCATTGGATATTCAACAAGTCTTAAGCAATTAAATCCAATTAAAGGCATGGCAAGTAACATATGCAACCTATATGTGATTGCTAAAGATGAATGCAACTAAACATGAAACTAACTAGAAACCAACACCCCCCAAACTCGAGAGAAGCATTGTCCTCAATGCATGTTAGAGTGAAACAAAATTTAAAAGAAACTAAATGAAATGAGTTAGTCAGAGAGGTCATCACCTCGAGTTATAAGTTTCCTTCGTGTCGTTTGATTGATTCATTTTTCAGTCGGTGGTTGAATACCGGTACTGCGTGAATAACATTGCTTTGATTTGATCTATGTTTGCCGATGCAGGTTCACTTGCATGGGCATCAGTAGTTGCCGAAGCCATTGTTGTTGCCTGGGCATCGCCAGTTTCTGTTGTGGTTGCTGTGGCAAGTAGTCGGCAGTGAATTTCCTTAGCATGGTGGTTGTGAGTCTTGTTGTGGAAAAGAAAACCTGGAAACTAAAGATAATGAAGA
Organism: Hibiscus mutabilis; assembly: GCA_019671005.1. Taxonomy (NCBI): domain Eukaryota; kingdom Viridiplantae; phylum Streptophyta; class Magnoliopsida; order Malvales; family Malvaceae; genus Hibiscus; species Hibiscus mutabilis. Next base: position 63,497,354 of record CM033719.1, read on the forward strand.
AAAATAAAATATCTCCTAAAAATTCCAAAAATAAATAAAGAGAAATAATAACCGAAAATAATAGAAAGAAAAAAATAGTTCAAAAGAAAGAAAAAAAAAGAAAATATCGAAAGGAGAGCATGCTCATGCATCTCCTAAGGTGTCAACTTCTTTGTTACGCTCCACATGGGCACCGTTGTAGTGCTTCGATCTTTGTCCGTTAACTTTGAATTCATGTTCGTCAGTGATGGACTTAATTATCACGACACCATGAGAGAATGGTTTGACAACTTTGAATGGTCCCGACCATCTTGATTTCAGCTTTCCTGGGAAAAGTATTAGCCGAGAATTGAATAAGAGAACTAGTTGCCCTGGCATGAATTGTCGCGGTAATAGTTTATTGTCCTGCCATTGCTTTGTTTTCTCCTTGTAGATTCGTGCATTGTTATAGGCGAGTGCACGAAATTCTTCTATCTCGTTGAGGTCCAACAAATGCTTTTGTCCGGCACTTTCCCAATCCATATTCATGGTCTTGATTGCCCAATATGCCTTGTGTTCGATTTCCACCGGTAGATGGCATGTTTTGCCATAGACAAGTCGGAAGGGGGAAATACCTAAGGGTGTTTTGAATGCAGTGCGATATGCCTAAAGTGCGTCATCTAGTCTTGCTAACCAATCATTCCTAGAGGGATTTACAACTTTCTCGAGTATACCCTTCAATTCCCGGTTGGAAATTTCTGCTTGCCCATTGGTTTGTGGGTGATATTGCCCGTCCTATGGCAACGATCACATTGCTTGTAAAACTCTTGGGCATCTTTGTACAGTGTTAGCCAATACAAACCGGATTGCAAAACTTTGGCCGAGGTACGAGTTCCTCCAAAATGTCCTCCATAAGGTGAAGAATGACATTACCGGAGTACATTATGCTGCTCTTCTTCAGGGACACATCGGCGTATGACCTGATCTGCATATTGTTTAAACAAAAGAGGCTCGTCCCAAAAGTAATGCTTAGCATCATGGCGGAACCGCTTCTTCCCTTGGTGAGTAAGGCCATAAGGTAAAATACCACAAACAAGGAAATTTACTAAATCCGCATACCAAGGTATTGCCGAGGTATGTGCTGTCGTGGCGACTGCTCCCAAGGTTGCCGAGGCGTCGAGGGTTGCTGCGGCATCGAGGGTTGCCAAGGCGTGTGCGTCTGGAGTTACCGAGGCGTGCGCGTCAAGAGCTGATGCGGCGTCGAGGGTTGCCGAGGCATGCGCATCCATGGTTGCCGAAGCGTCAAGGGTTGCCGAGGCGTGCGCATCCATGGTTGTCAAGGCAACTAAAAGTTGCTCATCCGGGAATGCATCGCATATCTCTAAATCCGCGTCCTCCTCCCTATTGCGTTCTAAACGTGATAAGTGATCGGCCACTTGATTTTTTGTTCCTTTCCTGTGCGTTGGCCTAGGGCTGCTCCTACCGCGAAATCACTTGCATCACACATGAGCTCAAAAGGTAGCGTCCAATCTGGTGGAACGACAATGGGTGCCGGGGCAAGTTTTTTCTTAGGGTTTTGAATGCTTGGGCGCAAGAATCATCAAAATTGAAGACTTTATCCTGGTAGGGGTAGTCTCTCGATCACGTCCACCTTGGCTTTGTCTACTTCAATTCCCTTGGATGAAATTTTGTGGCTGAGCACTATTCCTTCATCTACCATAAGATGACACTTCTCCCAATTAAGGACTAAATCGGTTTCTTCACATCTTGCCAACATCTTCTCTAAATTGCCGAGGCAACTATCGAAGTCACTACCAAAAACGGAAAAATCATCCATGAAGATCTCAAGGAAGTCTTCGACCATGTAAGAAAAGAGTGCCATCATGCATCTTCTAATGTTACTGCATATCTGAGAAAACTTGAGGAGGGTCATTTCTGATACTTCTTATAGTCCATCTGCACCCTCCATCGGGTGACAATATTGCCCAAAAAGAGTTTGGCCAATGTGTTTGCCACTACTCCCTTTTGCGTTATCATGGTGGAGGTGCATTTCTTCTTTGTTCGCTTGTAGTCCATGTAAACTCTCCACCTTGCTACTATTCCTGAAGGTACAAATATATTAATAGGAAAAATTATATCCATTCTCAACCATTCAATTACCTCATTCTTGTCGACTTCTATCATGGTTGGATGTAGCCTTTGTTGTCGTGGCAATTGCTGCTCAAGCCAATTGCCGTGGCAATCAGTTGCCAAAATTTGCTGTAAGTCAAGGGAAGAACCAATTTTCTGAAAAGCTTTATGAATCCAAACACCGTTTTCTTTTGGTCTCTCAAACATCTCCATCAGTAGAGATTTCAATAGCTTCAAATCTACCAACCTCGGTTCCTCAATACATACCTGCAATAGACGAGGTGAGTTTTTAAAGAATTCGAAAGGTTCAACCATTACCTGCTCATATTCCATTGGCAAAGTATTATCATCTCGTTGATCTTGCATGTGGTCGTGTAATTGCCGTGGCAGTTGTAGATGAGAGCAATCTACAGATTCCTGCTTCAACATCAACGTTGTAACCTTATGGGCATCAGGTTCCTCGGAATTTGCTGTAGTATTGTTGTTCTCAGCTTCACTGAGTGTTGTCGAGGCATTGCTCTGTTCAGGCTCCTCAATCATTGCCGAGGCAATTTGTTGTTCAGGCTCATCATGTGTTGGGCAGTCTCTCTCATTGGCATCCTCTTGACTTTGAGGTTCTAGTTGTTCCCCACACATCGGAGAGCTTTCTTTGCATTGCTCCTTATCCTCTTGCCTTGGGATGTCAGTATCCCTAGGAATGAATTGTTGTTGCACGTTATCCATGACATATGTAGATCTCCCCAATTGATCTTCTAAATCCCCTAAGGTTGCATCCCACTGAGCTATCCTCGTATCCATAGATTTTGATAGCTCTCAAATCTCTTCAATTGATCTGTCAAGTCTAGCCAAGGAAGCTAGTAACGTTTCCTTCAAGGAATTGGAATGCTCTTGAAAAGGACTACATTGCCATGGCATATCTGTTGCTGCAGCAAAATTGTTATGGTAAAAAAAATTTTGAGCTTTTTAACCATACCATGAAGAATTTTGCTGCTGGTTCCCTCTATGGTCCTCCATGTAGTTATATGCACCGAAAATGTGAGGGCAATTTTCAAACACATGATATTCTCCACACATAGCACAAGATTTTTTCACGATATAAGTTCTTTGGGCTTTTCTCGGTTGGTATAGGTAATCATCAATGGGTGCAAGAAACTCTTGATTGGATTGATTCATATCTTCCAACATCAACTCTCGAATAGATCGGCTTTTATTTCCCGACATGTTGATGTCCCTTAACTTGTAGCGCACCTAATTTTTTTTGATAAAACAAACAAAAAGAAAAGTTAGTAAAACTAAGAAAAAAATGCAATAACAAAAACAACTAACACCAATTGCCAAAAACTTGTTGCGCGTAATAAGTGCTACGCAATTGTGCAAGTATACACGTTGCAAGTTATAGTATAAAAGATATCGTCTCCACAGGGATTGGTGCCACTTCAAGAATCTAGTCTCTTGCAGTGTAAAAAGTAAAAACACAAATAAAGGATTATATGAGTTTAACTAATAACTAATCTAGAAAGCAATAAAGTAAAAGAATAGATGAGATCAAATGAGAGAGAGATAGGCCAGGTTATCGTGAGTTGAGGTGTGATAGCCGATTGGATCGTCTTGGTAAAAAGAGTGCACGGGCAACTCGGTTGCCGTGGCAACTTACAACGGGTTACCTTGGCAACTAATCGATGGTTGCCTGGGCAACTAGTTGGGCAACTACTTAGGCGTCGGGCAGCAACCTTCAAGGTTCGGCAGAGCGTTCTTCAATGGTTTTTCTTATCCCTAAGTCGAAACTCTAGCTACTTGTGCATGCCTTGATAATACATCCTGCGTGAATCAAGGGTGAACAACAACCAATCTTGCGCTCCTCTTAGCCGTTGAAATCCTTAACTTATTCCTAAGCCGGATTAATCTTCACCATCAATAGATTGAATAAAGATCATATTCATTCGTTTCTTGAATCTAACTCTCCCGATATTAGATAAATATATGAAGTTATGAGATCCTCTCCCAATTCACTCGCAAACAAGAATAAGAACCAAGAATGAATAAACCTTGAATAGAAAAGTCAAACTCTTATTACCTAAACAAAATCCAATAGTTTCTCACAACCACAAAACACAATAACCATAGCCAAATAGATTTAGTTCATGGCTAGGTTCCAAAGAAACACAAGATAAATAATCCCTAGCATGAACCCAATCGAACAAGAAAGAAAAGGATGAAGAAGGAGGCTTGTCGAAATCCTCCTTGCCCTAGATGCTTGTCGAAAATTCTCTCCTCTTGCCCTCCTTGGACTTGTCGAAATTCCTCTCTCTTTCTCCTTTGCTCTCTTGTCGAAATTTCTCTCCTCTTGACCTATGTAGTTGTCAAAATTTTCCCTCTTCTTGCTCTCTCTTTAAGTTGACGATATGGCCTCTAATTTATAGGGCTAGGTCAAAGTCCTTCTTTGAGGAGGAAGTTAAGTTGGAATTAAATTATCTTTAAAGAATATAATTTTTTATTATAATTATATTCCTACTAGAACTTCTCCTATTTTCTTGGAATTTAATTCTTCTTTAATCTCTTCATGGAAATCAAATTCCTTTGGGATTTGGCTTTGCTCCATGTCATCTTGGGCTTGTCTAGTCATCAATTTCGACTACCATATCACCTTGTTCTTTGTCGACAATTTCCCCGCAACTAGCTCGACGTCTCCTTCATGCATTGCCCTGGCAACTAGCTCGGCATCTCCTTCATGTATTGCCCTGGCAACTAGCTCTATCCTTGCTTTGGCAAGTGATCCTGCACATACACACAAAACACACCAAAGCAGCATCTTTTCCCACAAAAATCACTAAGTTATGTAATCAAGCTCAACGGTGGAAAGAAACATGAATTAATGCATGAATGACTAATTATGCAACTAATATGAGCTTAAGTCTAACAATAATATGAGTAAAAAGGGTAATAAAAATAGTACTTTTGAGCACTTATCACTTGCCAAAGCGATTCAGCAACTCGACTCGCTTTGGTGCACCCTATTCCAAGGTAAGCATCTGTGCAATTCTTCTTTCATGGATGTTGAGCCTAAAACTAATGCATCGTCTACTTGGAAAGGCCTCCTAAAAGCAAGAATAGTGATTGGATTCGGTAGTTGAAGTGCCTTAAACGAGTTTGATCTTTTATTAAACTTGTCTCGCTCTCGCTTACTCGTTCGAACACAAACGAGTTCATGGTTGCAGATGCGACTTGTACTTCATGTGGACACCGGTAAATCATATATTTCGAGGTTCCTTTGCACATCAAATCTGGTTGGAACTTTGCGGATGGGCATTAACAGTTGTTTTCTTCCAGTTTTGATGTTTGGTTGGAATTTAATTGCAGAGCTCGTAACTTAGCCAACTTTCAGGTTCCTAGGGTATTTTGTTCTAGTAAACTTGACTGCCGGTCAGAGGAGCAGCATTTCTGAGAGATTTCAATTTTATCAGAATATAAACTTTATTATTTGCAGTGAACATATGTATATGGGGGAAAATTATTAGATGAGCCTGGCTCACTACGTCATCTATTGTCCCATTCAATAATAATTTTCATTTTATTTTTTTAAAGTGAATCTTTACCTCTTTATTACATGTCATTAAATGAATGAATCTCAGTGGATGAGACCATGGATGATGTGGTGAGCCGAGACCATGTAATAATTTCTCGTTTATGAGACCCTTACTAAATCTTTGGTTTCTAAATTTTAATTATATATTAGCGATAAAAATAAAAAGTTTTCAAAAAAATACTTTAATTTTAGGATTTAAAGTTTCGATATAGGTTTTAGGTTGCATTTTTTATTGGGGTTGTTGTCTCTAGCGGTCGTTTACCGACCACAGTAACCCCAAACAATCACTGGTTTGGCTCTCAACGGACGTTTACCTCCTTATTTTAACGTCCAAACGGGTGTTTCGAGGCAGCTGAATTTTTCAGCTTTTGGCCAACGGCTGTTTGTCCCCAATGGGCGTTTGCCCAACGCAACCCCAAAGGAAACCTTAAAGTTTATAGATTTAGAATTTAGAGTTTGTGGTTAGAATTTAAGATTTAGGGTTAGAACTTAAGGTTTCTATGTTGGTGCTTATGTTTAGGGTATCATTGTAAGCATAAATCGAGCAAAACAGAGTGGAAATATCGAAATTTATAAATACCTTCAGCCATTGTCAAAACTGTATGCCAAATTGAGATGTGGTTGCACCATCATTGAGCACGTCAAACCACCGTCAGATTCCTCGAACCACCGTCGAATACTTCGAACACGACAACACAAAAACTAAAATGCCAATGATCTTCTAAGCACTCAAAACTCACTTAGATGGAATATGTGATTCTTGTGTTTGATGCTTAGGGACCTTAGGCTAATGGGGTATTTATAGGTGTGATTTTCCCATAAAAAATCACCCGGTTATCCAACCACTTTGCACGTCCACAATTGTGAAAGTGGGAATGTGAAAATGGGAACATGGCAGCATGGAAACGTGGTAACTGCCACGAACCACACTAAAGTGGTTATCCAGCATTCTCCCACTTGGTTCGTGTTATCCTTAAAGTCAAAATATAATGTATGAATCATGGCATTATTTCCTCTATGGATTTGAGTAGTATCTTCTATGTATCACAATACATCAAGTCTCAACACTTTAGCCCATATACTTAACGAATAAACCCGATGTTTATTCTAGGTCCAAACTTTAGTGACATTTCTCGAAACAATTAACTTAATGTGTAAACAACATATATGAGAAATATCAAACTTTATTAGAGTTTCAACAGAATCATTCTTACAACGAAAATTTACAAAATGGGAATAAGTCCTATAGTGACAACATGATCCTTAAATTTATGTGGTGGCATGCCCTTAGTCAAAGGATCAACTAACATCTGCTCAGTGTTAATGTGCTCAATGACCACTTTCTGTTCTTTAACACGTTCCCTTATGGCTAGATACTTAATGTCGACGTGTTTACTTCGACTTCCACTTTTGCTATTCTTAGCCATAAAGACAACAACTAAATTGTCACAATATATCCTTAATGGCCTAGAGATTGAATACACAAGTCTCGGCCCAGAAATGAAACTCTTTAACCGTACTCCATGTGAGGTAGCCTCAAAACACGAAACGAACTCGGCCTCCATAGTGGAAGTGGCAACCAATGTCTGCTTGACACTCCTCCAATATATAGCTCTACCGGCAAACATAAATATGTAATCCGATGTTGATTTACGTGAATCAACACAGCCAGCAAAGTCTGAATTAGAGTAGCCAATCACCTCCAAATGGTCAGATTGTTTGTACGTGAGCATGTATTATTTTGTCCCTTTGAGGTATCTCAAAACTTTCTTTGCAGCTCTTCAGTGGTTCATACCCGGATTACTCTGATATCTTCCCAACATCCCAACGGCAAATGCAATGTCAGGTCATGTATAGACTTGAGCATACATCAGGCTTCCAACAGCAGAAACACGTAGAATGTTTTGCATTTGCTCATTCTCAAATTCGTTCTTCAGGCTTTGGTTTAGATTGAACTTATTACTTTTCACAATAGGAGCAACACTAGGTGAACAATCTTTCATCTGAAATCTTTCTAAAACATTGTTGATATAGGTTTCTTGAGATAGACCTAAGACACATTTATGTCTATAACGATGAATCTTAATGCCAATGACATAAGATGCATCACTCATATCTTTCATATCAAAAGTTTTAGAAATGAATTGTTCATCTTATGCAGCATACCTCTGTCATTTGTTGCAAGTAAAATATCATTCACATATAGAATAAGGAAACAAATTTTACTCATGTTGCAGCCCATTTTCGTCCAGGCCCAATATTTTGTTATTAACTGACCCATTATTAAATATCAGACCCATCTACATACCCATTAACCACATCCAAGACCCAAATGCCCATTTACATAACCCAATACCCATTACAAACCCAGATACCCAAATAATAACCCAACCGGTCTATCTTTTTACCCAAACCCATTTACATCAAAATAACCTAAAAATAAAAACCTTAACCCTATTATGCATTCAGCCGCCGTTGCCCTTGAGTGAATGCACGTGCCGACCATCCTTGGCCGTGCGATGCACGCGCATTGTTGCGCGTAATAAGTGCTACGCAAATGTGCAAGTATACACGTCACAAGTTATAGTATAAAAGATATCGTCTCCACAGGGATTGGTGCCACTTCAAGAATCTAGTCTCTTGCACTGTAAAAAGTAAAAACACAAATAAAGGATTATAGGAGTTTAACTAATAACTAATCTAGAAAGCAATAAAGTAAAAGAAAATATGAGATCAAATGAGAGAGTATAGGCCAGGTTATCGTGAGTTGAGGTGTGATAGCCGATTGGATCGTTTTGGTAAAAGAGTGCACGGCAACTCGATTTGCGTGGCAACTTGCACAACGGGTTGCCTTGGCAACTAATCGATGGTTGTCTGGGCAACTAGTTGGGCAACTACTTGGGCATCTGGGCAGCAACCTTCAAGGTTCGGCAGAGCGTTCTTCAATGGTTTCTTCTTATCCCTAAGTCGAAACTCTAGCTACTTGTGCATGCCTTGATAATACATCCTGCGTGAATCAAGGGTGAACAACAACCAATCTTGCGCTCCTCTTAGCCGTTGAAATCCTTAACTTATTCCTAAGCCGGATTAATCTTCACCATCAATAGATTGAATAAAGATCATATTCATTCGTTTCTTGAATCTAACTCTCCCGATATTAGATAAATAGATGAAATCACGAGATCCTCTCCCAATTCACTCGCAAACAAGAATAAGAACCAAGAATGAATAAACCTTGAATAGAAAAGTGCAAACTCTTATTACCTAAACAAAAACCAATAGTTTCTCACAACCACAAAACACAATAACCATAGCCAAGTAGATTTAGTTCATGGCTAGGTTCCAAAGAAACACAAGATAAATAATCCCTGGCATGAACCCAATCGAACAAGAAAGAAAAGGATGAAGAATGAGGCTTGTCGAAATCCTCCTTGCCCTAGATGCTTGTCGAAAATTCTCTCCTATTGCCCTCCTTGGAGTTGTCGAAATTTCCCTCTCTTGCTCTCTCTATATTGTCAAAATCTCCATCTTATTTATAGGGCTAGGCCAAAGTCCTTCTTTGAGGAGGAGTTTAAGTTGGAATTAAATTATCTTTAAAGAATATAATTCTTTATTATAATTGTATTCCTACTAAAACTTCTCCTATCTTCTTGGAATTTAATTCTTCTTTAATATCTGCATGGAAATTAAATTCCTTTGGGTTTGGGCTTTGCTCCACGTCATCTTGGGCTTGTTTAGTCATCAATTTTGACTACCATATCACCTTTGCTCTTGTCGACAATTGCCATGGCAACTGGCTCGGCGTCTCCTTCATGCATTGCCCTGGCAACTAGCTCGGCATATCCTTCATGCATTGCCCTGGCAACTAGCTCTAGCCTTTCTTTGGCAAGTGATCCTGCACATACACACAAAACACACCAAAGCAACATCTTTTCCCACAAAAACTACCAAGTTATGTAATCAAGCTCAATGATGGAAGGAAACATAGATTAATGCATGAATGTCTAATTATGCAACTAATATGAGCCTAAGTCTAACAATAATATGAGTAAAAAGGGTAAGAAAAATTGTACTTTTGAACACTTATCACACCCCCAAACTCGAACTATTGCTTGTCCTCAAGCAATGCAAACTCATAATTACCTGCCAAGACTTCAACTTTTACAAACTTAGCCTTGAACTTGATTTCAATTCTCTGAACTGGGGCACAAAGTATGATTAACTTTTTGTTTTTCGGAAAACTTAGGAGTTACTTGGAATCAAACTATAATGCTTGTGAGTGTGTGCGGAGTTGTGTGCAAGTTGATTTTTCGGATTCTATGCAAACAAGAGGTTTTCAAATTACTTCATTGGGTTCTTTTTAACATGTTTTAACTAGAGCCAGTTTTGGGCACCTCTAGTGTTTTGTTTTTAGTTTTCATAAGTTAATTTATTCGACTAGAGCCGGTTTCGGGCACCTCTAGCGATCAATTTTTTTAACACATACTAGAGCCAGTTCCGGGCACCTCTAGTGATCAATTTTTTTAGCACATGCTAGAGCCAATTTCGGGCACCTCTAGCATTCATCCAATTTTTAGTCTAATCCCCCAATTTGTTAATTATCAACCTAAGTTCACTAGAATTCCTTAAATCAATCAAACCACAACAGTGTTTCATCAAATTTAGCATCAGAGTAAAATTCTAAGTTTTTCCATGGTTATCCTAGAATAAAAATTCTATCAATTAAGTGCATTGGCAAAGTCATCATCGGATATTCATCAAATCTAAGCAATTCTTGTTCCAATTAAAGGCATGGCAAGCAATTTAAGTATCCTAAATGTAGTATTTAAGATGAATGTAACTAAACATGGTAACTACTAATAACAATCCCCCCCCAAACTCGAGTGAGGCATTGTCCTCAATGCATGCATTAAATAAAAATAAAAATAAAAATAACGAACAATAAAATGCATACGAGGACTTACTCCGAGAGTTCGTCATCATAGATGATTAGTTTCCTTTTGTCGGTGTCTTGATTCTCTTGCTTGAACGCGATGGTTGTTTTCTTGTTGTCGGTGGTGGAATCGATCCTCGTACGGGGTTGTCCTCATCGTCCTCTTCATCAATGTCATTGGCTTTTCGCTTGGAGGATTCAATTGGTGCGGTCTTTGTTGGTGCAATGGAGGACTCGTCCGAATCTGAAAAATCAGAAAATGATTCTGTAGGAGTTGATTCGGGCATAGGTGCTTTACCTTTGGCTTTTGCAGTGGTTGCCGGGATGTCTTTAGCTTTGGTTGCCGTGGCATCTTCAGGGTTGGTTACCGTGGCATCATCTTGTGCGTGCACGATGTAGGTTGCCGTGGCAACTGCTTCATTGGTTGCCGGGGCAAGGATCTCGGCGGGAAAGATTGGGAACGGCACGCGATTGTTCGGGTACTTTTCTAGGATGACTTGGGTGATGGCATTGTTGTGCTCCTTCATGTACCGCGTGAACATTAGTTGCCGGTCTTCAATTTGCCTTAGGTGGCTTGCCAATGGGTGCAAAAGTGCTTCAAAGTATCCCGGGGTTGATGGCCGAGTTGCCCTGGCGTTAGGTGCTTGGGTATTATGGATTGTCGAGGTGGCAGGAGTTGCCGTGGCAATTGGAGGCCTTGAAGAATCTCCCGGTTCCTCTCCCATTAGCTTTCGGATTAGTGCTTGATTCCAACCAGACTTGGGTAGGGCTTTTTCATTGGTGGATTCACTTGGGACATGCATCTCCTTGCAAAGATTAGAAATTAAGCAAGGGAAGAAAAGAGAACCCTTATCTTTTGAGCTGCATACAAAAATCTCATCACAAATAATTTTTCCAATGTTAATGATGCGATTATGCAAAATAGAATGTATGAGCAAAAGACGTGGTATATCAACGGTAGTATTGTGTGTGATGGGCATTAAAGAAGTTTTAACAAACTTATTCCATAGTTTTACCTCGGGTTTAAGCCGAAGGCGATTTACCGTGCCCTTGTATTTACCGTCGTTCCAATGAGTTCCTAGTTGAGTGAGTTCTTGAATCACCTTATCGAGTTGCTCGGGAGTGATTTGATCAACGAAGGCTTGATGCTCGTCCTTCTCAATGTAAAGCCCGTAAAAGGTGTTGACGCTTTCGGGACTTATGAGTATGGCCTTGTCACGAACAAAAACATAAGGATTATCCGGGTTAGGTGAGTGAACATAGAATTCTCTTACCCATGAGATGTTACCCGGTTCCTGTTGATGGCAAAAGATTTTCCACTTTTGATGTGCAATCCTCTCGAAGATGAATGGTTCAAGGCCGAAATCTTGATGAGAGTTGGAGTATTCAAAGCCTTGTTCTTCATGAATCTTCCGGCTTTCAAACTTGGATTGAAATCTTTCTTGAACCACCGGTGTAGCAAATTTCTTGTATCTTGGTTCTTTGGAGGAACTTGGATGAACTAAAAGTTATTCTTGGATGCCATGGATGATCTTGGTTGTAAGTAAAAACAAAGAAAAGAAACTAAGAAAAAGTTGCAAGATAGAAAGTAGGAATAGGTTAAGGGTGATGGGTTTTATAGAAAAGATAGGTGGGTGGGATTAGGGGAAAATGAAAAAGGGTTTAGCGTGAGGGAGAAGTTGTCGACAAGGGGTTGTGGGTAGGGTGAATTGGAGGCTTTATATAAGCCTTAAATTTAGCCCATTAGTTTCCTTGTTGAAGATGTTTTCCTACTTGGATTAGAATTCCTCTTTATCTTGAACTTTTTTTTCGTACAATTCAAAAATAAATCAAATAAGGATTAGAATTAAATTAATAAAAAAATAAATAAAGATGTGTAATAGGATTCTTAAACTTTAAAAAAAAATATCCTAAAGAAAATTACTAATAATCAGGAATATATATATATAAATAAAAAATAAAAATTCGAAAAAATAAAATAAATGATAAATCAAAAATAAAAATAAAAATGAATAAATAAAGATAAAAATAAAAATATCAAAAGGGAGAGCATGCTCATGCATCTCCTAAGTTGACCACTTCCTTGTTACGTTCCACATGGGCACCATTGTAGTGCTTCAATCTTTGTCCATTAACTTTGAATTCATGGTTGTCAGAGATGGACTTGATTATCACAGCACCATGGGAGAATGGTTTGACGACTTCGAATGGTCCTGACCATCTTGATTTCAGCTTTCCCGGGAAAAGTTTTAGCCGAGAATTGAATAGGAGAACTAGTTGCCCTGGCGTGAATTGCCGCGGCAATAGTTTTTTGTCATGCCATCGCTTTGTTTTCTCCTTATAGATTCATGCATTGTTATAGACGAGTGCACGGAATTCTTCTATCTCATTGAGATCCATCAAACACTTTTGTCCAGCATTTTCCCAATCCATATTCACGGTCTTGATTGCCCAGTACACCTTGTGCTCGATTTCCACCGGTAGATGGCATGTTTTGCCATAGACAAGTCGGAAGGGGGACATACCTAAGGGTGTTTTGAATGCAGTGCGATATGCCCAAAGTGCGTCATCTAGTCTTAATGACCAATCCTTCCTTGAGGGATTTATAACCTTCTTGAGTATACCCTTCAATTCCCGGTTAGAAATTTCTGCTTGCCCGTTGGTTTGTGGGTGATATGTCGTGGCGATCTTGTGTGATATGCCGAAGCGTTGCAACATCTTGGCAATTAGTCTGTTGTCAAAATGCTTGCCTTTGTCACTGACAATTGCTCTTGGCATCCCAAACCGTGTAAATATGTTTTTCTGCAAGAATCGTTGCACGGTCTTGAAGTCGTTGTTGGGAACTGCAGCTGCCTCAACCCATTTAGACACGTAGTCGGCGGCAAGTAAGATGTAGAGGTTGCCGAATGTAGATGGGAAAGGTCCCATAAAATTGATCCCCCACACATCGAACAATTCTACCTCGATGATGTTCTGGAGTGGCATCTCATGTCGTCTAGAGATATTGCCCGTCCTTTGGCAACGATCACATTGCTTGTAAAAGTCTTGGGCATCTTTGTACAATGTTGGCCAATACAAACCGGATTGCAAAACTTTGGCCGCGGTACGAGTTCCTCCAAAATGTCCTCCATAGCGTGAAAAATGGCATTGCCGGAGTACATTCTGTTATTCTTCTTCAAGGACACATCGGAATATAACCTGATCTGCACATTGTTTAAACAAAAGAGGCTCGTCCCAAAAGTAATGCTTAGCATCATGGCTGAACCGCTTCTTCCCTTGGTGAGTAATGCCATAAGGAAAAATACCACAAACAAGGAAATTAACTAAATCCGCGTACCAGGGTATTGCCGAGGCATGTGCTGCCGTGGCGACTGCTCCCAGAATTGCCGAGGTGTGCGCGTCAAAGGCTGCTGCGGCATCGAGAGTTACCGAGGCGTGTGCATCCATGGTTGCCGAGGCAACTAAAATTTATTCATCCGGGAATGCATCGCATATCTCTAAATCCGCGTCCTCCTCCCTATTGCCTTCTTGTGTAGCATCAACATTTTGATCCGCTTCTTTTCCTGGTCGATTGACTAGCCAATTTGCATTTTCTTGTTGTTCCTCCTTGACCGGTTCTTCATACTCCTCATGTTCCTCTTGATCGGCAATGTAGTTACCGAGGCAACAAAATTCTTCATCGAAGTTAAACTCTACCGTGGCATGAAGAAGTTGGCATTCTTCTGGATCATCGGCATGCCTTAGTGTTTGGAACACATTTAGTTTAACTTGTTGGTCATTCACCCTCATTGTGAGTTCTCCCTTTTCAACATCGATCAAGGTTCTCCCTATTGCTAGGAATGGTCTCCCGAGAATGATGGGTGCATGCTCATCTGCTTCACAATCCAAGACAATAAAGTCAGCGGGAAAAATAAATTTATCAACTTTTACCAGTATGTCCTCGATTTTTCCCTCCGGATGCACATATGATCCGTCGGCTAGTCTGAGCATAACGTTGTAGGTATTGCCTTCCCGATTCCTAGTTTCGGAAAACCGATTTAGGCATCAAGTTTATGCTAGCCCCAAGGTCGCATAATGCTTTCCCGACATAGTGATTTCCAATAGAATAGGGTATTGTGAAACTTTCGAGATCCTTCAACTTGGGTGGCATTCGATTGTGCAACATTGCCATGCATCCCCTCATTGCGGCAATGTTTCAAACTCTCCTAGCCTTGTTCTCTTGGACACAATGTCTTTAAGAAACTTGGCATAGTTTGGCATTTGTTCAATTGCTTCCACCAATGGCAAGTTGATGTGGACTTGCTTTAGGATATCAAGAAACTTCTTGAATTGGTATTCTTGCTTTTGTCGCTTCAACCTTTGTGGGAATGGTGGTGGAAGTCGGATATCTTCGATCCTTTCATTGGTTTGGAACCTGATTGACGGCATTGCCGGAACATCTGGAGTTGCCAAAGTGTTATCAACTGGGGTTGCCGAGGCATGCTCATCGCCAGTTGCCGAGGCATCTTTATTGTCGGTTGCCGAGGCATGCTTATTGCCGGTTGCCGCGGCAATTCCCGGTTCAGCATCTGAGGCTTTTCCGCTAGGTTCGTCTTGATCTTTTTGTTGAGTTTTGTTTGATGAGCGGGTTTGAGACTCTCTAAGTTGTTGGCCACTTCTAGTGGTGATCGCCTTACATTGCTCATGGCCAGTTCCTCTTACGACTTCAGTATCGCTAGGTAAACCTCCATGCGGTCTAGT
This sequence comes from Hibiscus mutabilis, assembly GCA_019671005.1. Taxonomy (NCBI): domain Eukaryota; kingdom Viridiplantae; phylum Streptophyta; class Magnoliopsida; order Malvales; family Malvaceae; genus Hibiscus; species Hibiscus mutabilis. The sequence continues at coordinate 63,512,698 of CM033719.1, forward strand.
ATTCAGATTTTGAGCAAACTGTCCGACTTGATTTTCCAATGATTTGATTGCCGCCTCTTGGTTTTGCAATCTCATCTCGGTCCTGTTAATAAAAGCATCATTTCATTTTATGAAATTACTATTCTCAGCCATATAAGATTCAATTTTCATCATAAAAGCATTTAGAGAATTTTCCAAAGAACTAGATGTCGTCGGTTGTTGCTGTGGCAATTATTGCCGTGGCATATTCTGCTGGAATCTCGATGCTTGTGCATTCTGATTGTTCTGGTTTAAAGCATTGTTGGGATTACTCCAGGAAAAATTTGGATGCTTCTTCCAAGCTGGATTGTATGTATTGGACATCACGTTATTGCTCCGATTGTAATTTCCCACATAGAAGCTGGATTCCGAATTCTGCATACATTCAGAAGAATTATGGTTATCACCATATAACTCACAAAAAGAATCCATTACCTTGACCTCATGTGTGTTGTTTGGTTTTTGCATGTTCTGGACCATCTTGGTTAAAGTGGCCAATTGTGCCGAAATTGAATCTGATGATCCTAGTTCATGTATTGTGGCTTGGCGTCTAACTCCTCCTCTTCTAGTAGATGGGAATTGATAATCATTCTTGGCTAGTCTGTTTAAAATTTGCATTGCTTCCTCCGGCTCCTTATCTAGGAGTATGCCGTTTGCCGAGGCATCTAGCATCATCCTTGTTGGTGTATTCACGACGTTATAAAACATTGTCACTTGAGTCCACACCGGGAATCCGTGTAGGGGCATTTGTGTAAAAGTTCTCTATATCGCTCCCAAGCTTCGTACATGGATTCATCATCTGCCTGCCGAAAAGAAGTAATGTCATTTCGAAGCTTATCAGTTAAATTTGTAGGATTAAATCGAGCAAGGAAATCACGACAAAGATCGGTCCAAGATGCTATTGATCCGGCAGGAATGCTATTCAACCATGCTTTCGCCTTATCCCTCAGTGAATAGGGGAATAATCTTAATCGTAAGACATCGGGGGTGACTCCGTGTATTTTGAACGAGTTGCAAATCTCGAGGAAAGATTTCAGATGTTGTCGTACATCTTGATTCTTTGAGCCGCCAAATTGACCTATTGTGTTGATCATATTAAACATTACCGGTTTCAACTCAAAGTGGTCGGCTTCAATTTCAGGTGCGACAACTCCTAGGTTAAGTCCATCTAGATCTTCTTCAAGATAGTCTCGAATAGTTCTGTTTCGTGCAAGAATCACTCCTCATCCTGCTGGAACATCTTGATGCATATTGCCGTCTTGATTAGCCATTGCTACTCTTATCCTTCGTCTAAGTCTTTGTAAGGTTTGTTCGATTTACGGATCAAAGGGATATTTCGGTGAAGTCGGTCTCATACTGGTCATATACCAATGCAAAACCAAAGTTTGTTAGCCCTTTGAATTTTAAACAAGAAAAGTAAAAAGAAAGTGCAAGAAAATAAAAACAAAGTCGCTATTGCCAATCCCCGGCAACGGCGCCAAAAACTTGTTGCGCGTAATAAGTGCTACGCAAATGTGCAAGTATACACGTCGCAAGTTATAGTATAAAAGATATCGTCTCCACAGGGATTGGTGTCACTTCAAGAATCTAGTCTCTTGCACTGTAAAAAGTAAAAATACAAATAAAGGATTATAGGAGTTTAACTAATAACTAATCTAGAAAGCAATAAAGTAAAAGAAAATATGAGATCAAATGAGAGAGAGATAGGCCAGGTTATCGTGAGTTGAGGTGTGATAGCTGATTGGATCGTTTTGGTAAAAGAGTGCACGGGCAACTCAGTTGCCGTGGCAACTTGCACAACGGGGTTGCCTTGGCAACTAATCGATGGTTGCCTGGGCAATTACTTGGGCGTCTGGGCAGCAACCTTCAAGGTTCGGCAGAACGTTCTTCAATGGTTTCTTCTTATCCCTTAGTCGAAACTCTAGCTACTTGTGCATGCCTTGATAATACATACCTGCGTGAATCAAGGGTGAACAACAACCAATCTTGCGATCATATTCATTCGTTTCTTAGCCGATATTGAAATCCTTAACTTATTCCTAAGAACCGGATTAATCTTCACCATCAATAGATTGAATAAAGATCATATTCATTCGTTTCTAGGTTTGAATCTAACTCTCCCGATATTAGATAAATAGATGAAATCACGAGATCCTCTCCCAATTCACTCGCAAAACAAGAATAAGAACCAAGAAATTATTATTTAGACATGAGTTTAAAATCAAAGGATTATAATTGTAGTTGTATACTTTTCTTGGGCTTGTTTAGTCATCAAGACTACCATATCACCTTTCTCTTGACAAATTATTTAAACCCAACAAAATCTTATTGTAAAAAGTGAGGCTTCAACACAAAACACACCAAAGCAATCTTTTCCCACAAAAAAATTAGAATTTTTGGAAGGATTTTGCATGGAAATGCAAAAAAAAAAAACAAAGTAAAAGGGTAAGAAAAAAACTTGTTCTTGTGAGCCATATCGTCCATATTCATGTTGAGAAAAGGAAAAAAGGTAAAACGTTTTTTATTTTATTATTTTTAATATATATATATATAAAGTGGTTAAAAAACCCAGATCTACTAATATTGAAGGGGATTTTGGGAAAACTAACCAAAAATATAAGAAAAGGGTTAAAAACAAACATGTTGGGTCTTTTTGCATCTTATTGATGGGCGGTGACTTCTTTTTTTGGACCACCACCGATAAAACCGCCACGGTTAGCGGTCGGTGATCGCCCGTAATTCTAGCCGGCTGAAGAAGGTGTTGAGAGAATTTGGGTCTTTATTTTTTAAGAAAGCTGGAAAATGAATTGTTTTTTGGTTGAAAAAACATATATATATATATAAAAGGATACAAAACGACGTCATTTTGGGGTATCTGTGTTCAGCCCAAAATGACGTCGTTTAGTGCTATACTCGGATATTGACTCGACCCGTTTCAAAGATTCGCGCATAAAAAATAAAGGGGAAAATTGTGGCTTTTGGTCCTTCCACATGGTATATTTATTTTAGAGGTCCCTGATGGTTTTGAAAATCATGCAAAATAGTCCTAAAATTAGATTTTATCAATTTTTAAAGGGATATTCGCATTTTTGGTCCCTAATTTTCGCCCTCTTCATTTTCACCCTAATATAATGGAATAATTTCGTATTTGACCCTTGATTTCTGTAAATATATATTAATTTTGACCGTAAATTTTATTTTTATTATTACCTTTTTGCATTTTTAGTCTTTTTATTATGTTTTTTATTATATTCGATATGTTTATATATATATGTTTTTTTATCTATTTGTTTATTGATATATTTAAGGTATAATATATATATATATATTTATGTGCTATGTATAATATATACAATACATATATATTTATGTGTATATTTATATAACTTGTAATATATATTTATCCATTTATATTTGTATAATACTTTTTTTATATATAATATGTATGATATTATTTATAATATGTATATTATATTTAGATGTATTTATGATAAATTTGATATACTACCATGTATATATTAATATATATTTATCACGTTATATATTATAAAATATTTTTTATTTTACATAAATATTATATGCAATTTTTGCCCTTATTATTCCGATATTTCTATTAGGAGTGTCATCTTGGCCTCCGGGTGACATCTCCTCTTAATGTTGTGGATACGAAGGCCAGTTTTGGATTTATCACGCATATTTATTTTTATCTTTTTTACTCATTATTTATTTATTTATTTATTTTCCTTTAATAATTATCGTGTATAATATTCTGCCTCATTATTCCGATATTTCTACTAAGAATGTCATCCCGGCCTCCGGGTGGCATCTCCTTTGAATGTCGTGAATACCAAAGCGAATTTAAACTATTATTCATTTTGGGAAATTAATCATTAAGTTAAATCACATTTTCATTTTCCTTAATAAAAATAATGTGAACCTTTAGGTACCAATTTTGGGCGTAGTGGGGGTGTTAATCCTTCCCCACTCGTAACCAACTCCCGAACATATCTGGTTATTTTTCTAGTGTTCGGCCTACCAAAAGTGTCCGGTGGCGACTCCACATTTCATTTTTAAAAATTTAACGGTGCTCTATTAGGAGTGTCATCCGTCTCTCGAGTGTCATCTCCTTTGGTGCTGTAAAATATTCCAAACAATTATCTTCAAAAAGGAAAAAATGGTCGCTACAGCATGGCGACTCCGCTGGGGACACATTTTTGTTTTCAAAAAACAAAAAGAGGAGTTAGGCCTTAGTCAGGGTTCGCATTGTAATTATTAAGAAAATTTAATTTAATTTAATTTTTAATTTCCAATTTTTGTTTGATATAAATTGTCATCATATATTAGTGGGATGGAGTACTTCGCTTCGTGGGGTTTTCACCTCCGTATAGTGTTGTATCTCGCTTCCGGAGTACTGGTCCTTATATTTCGTGGGGTTTTCACCTCCATATGGTATAAGGTCCGTATTCCCCCGAATTGATGTCCAGCGACAGTTCGTGTACCCTTACTCTAGAACCAAACCACATATAATGAGCCATAGTGTCCACCATTTGACCATGTCGTTACTCTGCCCGTTTAGGAATAACCATTTTAGGTTTTGCTTTGTCTTTTTTTATTGTTTATATTCCTTGTATTCACCATTCAATTCATTTTATTATTCGATTATTCTATTACACTAACTCATTTTCTAAGTTGTTGTTTTTTTCATTTTTTCTTGCATCCGCATTGCATATCATATCATACATAGGTGTTGATTCAAGAGAAATCCAGTTTAGAAGGCGTTCAATATGGAAGGGGGTTCTGTAATGTCAAAGGCGATAACGCTACAGTTTGGGGATGGTCCGAGCGTATGCTGATGGAAAAATAAGACAACCTGACATAGCAGGACATGTATCAGAGAACACTGGGCCCACGTTGATAGTTTCCCAGTAGAATGACCTTCATGAGCTGAGGGAAATATGGCGGCATTGGGATTCAAGTATGAAACAGAGCTTCCAACAAGAGTTTGGCAACATAGCCCTCTTATTAGAAGTGCAAAACGATATGTATTTGTTTAGGGGCCTTAGCGCAATTCTGGAACCCAGGGTATAACTGTTTCACTTTCGGGAAGGTAGACCTGACTCCAACCATCGATGAGTATTCTACTTTACTTTGTTGTCGAGAATTTACATCAAGCCTAAGGATCCACCATCTTTCACGGAGAATTTGGTCAGCATCACCGGGATGAGTAAAGAATGGTTCCAAGGGAAGATTCTAAGGAAATGAAATGTCGATTGCATACATTGGGCACACATCCGAGGCTTAATTCACCAACATCCTGATCTACCAAAAAAGGTACCTATTTACTTTTGGTATTTACGGTATGGTCATCTTTTCGAAAGTCGTGGGACACATAGATTATGCCACGATAGATCTGTTTGAGAAGTTTAAAAAGGGATCAACCCAGCTCAACCATTATAGCGGAAACTTTTCGATCACTAAGCGCGTGCAAAAAAATGGGCAATGGCATGTTTCTGGGATGTGTTTCCGTTGTTAGAAATTTAGATCCGGGGTCACTTATGGGATTTAAAATATTCTCACCGAATGTGCCTCACCACCTTCTCTCCTATAAAGACCTTTTTAAAAGAGTACAAAGCTAAGACCATAACCGAGGATCAATGGGTGACTGGCTTTCAAGACTTACGAGATGACACAGTCAGATGGAAGGTACCATGGCTAATATTGAGTAACTTTCTCTATCATTGCGAAGAATATGACGGGTGCCTCTACTAGGGATTTGGGGAGGAAATAGATATTTTCCTTTACTCGTGTCATGCCAATATGGCTCGATGTAGTTTGTTCATGCCACTTACGGGTTGAACACGTTAGACTTCGAATACGAGGGAAATGGCTACAAAACGCAGGTCCAAAAGATAAGCTGTTCGTGGAAGCGTATGTATATAGTCGAAGTCTATATAAATGATTCACCTCTCACCCCTAGGTACGAGCAGTGGAGACTTAGCCGAGTTAATGATGTCGTTCCTCGTGTGAACCCATGAGTTGTCCAGAACATAAAACAATATATGGAAAAGGCTCATTCATACTTGGAAAAGGCTAAGAGAGCCCATCAAAGGAGGTACGAGCCTTGGAAAAGCGCATCACTGACCTAGAAGCAGCAAATTACCTAGCCTCTATAGATGTGGAGAAGTACGAGCGACAAGAGAAAAACCTCCTAAAACAAAAGAAAATCCTCGAAGCTGATTATAAAGACTTAATGGAAGAGTGGCTGGAGCTGAAACAAAACCTGTGGAGAAATGGTTTAGGCACCACCGCTAAAGAATTGACTGCTAAGCTGCTAAAAGAAAAAAAAGGGCAGATAGCTATGCTCAGAAATATGAAGCCGGTCAGAAATAGGCAAACAGAAAGACAAAGGAACTAGAAGCCATTACTCAAGAATTGGCCGCCAGTCAGGCTCAAAACCAGGGACTGAAAACTCAGAATGAGGAATTTGAAGCCCAAATTCTACAGTTGGAAGGACTTTACAAGAATACCACAACCAAGACAATACGCTGCTGCACTAAACCTTGCGCAAGAAGTAAATAAGTTGTTAAGGGCTAAAGTGACTAAACTCGAGGATGCTCTCCGTGACTGCAAGGAGAGGCCGGTGTCTTTTGAAGGAGCCTTGCAGGAAGATAATTGTCGAATAGTGTATAGACTCCAACAGGCCGGTCAGCTAATCCGAGATCAGCATAAAGTGATGACAAATGCTGTGGTGCAAGCACATGGGTTAGCCCGATACATTTAAGGCTTGGCTCGAGAAGCACGTGAGCTAGGTGCACGCGTCAGTCCAGAATTAGAGTTGGGATCTCGAGTGTATGCTCTACTTCAAGAAGTAGAAGTCTTAAGGATGGAAGCTAGTCGCTATATGTAAGCGTGTTATCTTTGCTTTTTGTAATCAGACTTTTTTATCTAATGAAAGTCTTTCTAAGGACTACTTGTGAATCAACACCTATATGTGCATTCATTCTTGCATAACATCATCATTGATTTTTGTTCTCCAATAAAGCTTTCACTTTAGCATTGTTTGCACCTTCTATTTTGTAAATTAACACATTCATTGCATTAAACACATTGCTAATAGAGAGAATATATTCAATATAGAGTAAGGTAGCAGAAAAGACAAGAAAATAATCTCACTGGTACAACTTCAAAATCATGGAGAACTTAGTGGCTAGAGTAGAGAAACTCTAAAGGAACTTCAGGGACAGCTGATCGGGATCCATAGAGAAATGATAACACATATAAAGGAATCTCAAGAAGAATTCAGAGAGAAAATAAATGAGCTGATGAATATGATGACATACGACATGGTGAAACATTGGGTGTAAGAGTGAAAAGAGCAAGGGATAAAAGTAAATAAATTTCTACTCAGAACAGACTAAAGTTTTGCTTTTTGTCTTATCCATGTTTTAACCACGACTTGAAGTAATGCATCAAATCAACTTTGCTATCCTTGGCTTGAGTGTAGCAAAGATCTTTTTGTAAATGGCATATGTCATGTTTGGTGATTTTCATTCCAACGAAGAATGTATTTTGCTTAACATACAATGGCCTTGAAAGCATGAATATGTATATCTCTTCTTGCCTTTATAGGTCCCTAGATATCAATTGCAAAATGCGACATTGAGATCAATTGAATATTGTGATAACGATAAGGTATAATTTCTCTCCTAATAGACTCTGGTCAGCAAAGCAAGATTATTACTCCTTTGATGAGGTTCGATGATGAAAAAGCTCCAAAGTTAACCATGCAGAGTTGCTTGAAATTGAAATTCTAAGCGTAGTCTTCTATGTAATAATGAATCAAAATATAAGGAAAAATAAAATATTAAAAGAAAAAAATCACTCAATTGCTTGAAAGCCTGGTAATAGGCATGATAAAAGCCTGGTAATAGGCATGTTTAAGCTTGGTAATAGGCATGTTCAAAGCCTGGTAATAGGCGTGTTCATAAAGGAAATACAAAAAGCATATACATGCATCTAGAATTATATTCTTAGAATGATATTTTTGCACTCTAATGATTAAACAAGTCTATTTTCTTGGATGGAGCAAAAGTGAGAATTGATAAGGAGTAGTCTTTTGTAGCAACGCGATAATCATGGGATGAACTGAGTCATTTAAGGGAATTTTACGACTTTGAATTGCCATAATATTCAAAGTCTTCACAGACACAAGCTATGCTTGGAATGATCACCGAAAGGTTAAATCTAGGACGCTTTTACACTTGATATTTAGGGCTCCTATTCTAGTTTCTTTTTTATTATAATTTTGGTTTCAAGGTCCTGTATGCTGATCCAAAAGAACACACTTTATTGGGATGACAATCAGCAAAATTGACATTTTAAGCAAAAAGATTTCCTTGCATTACTTCATGAGTAAGCTTCAAGATTCAAGGATGTGGATACAAATGATCGACCTAACACAAGGGAATAACGTGTCAATAGTTACATCGATAGTGGTGACAAGAGTACATATGCCAGACAATTTTGAGATATAAAGCAAGTTTCTCACATTCAGAGAAATGAAGAATAAACTATTAACTGGAACAATATCTCTGAACACAAGAAAGTTTACAAATCTGAGGCATTCGCTCGCTAGAAGATCGAAGATAGAAGAAGACTTTTGTGATGGGTTAGTGCTGACAAATCAATTGTGCCCAAGACTGAATAGGTACCAGAGCAGTAATAAGAGTGCATAACAAGAAAATAGTTGAGCCCAAGATCGAATGAGGCGATGATGAGCAAAAGAATGGTACGGGTCCCTACAATAGTATATGGACTAAAAGAGAATGTTTGCAGAAATGAGAAATAACTCTAGATTAAAGGTGTGTTGTAGGAAATATTTGAGATAAACACCCAACTGATAAGAAGAAGATTGAAGATCATGCATCAAATGAATGAAGTGAAGAAGAAATTCGATGATGACCTTTCAAGGACTAGGAGTTTCAAAAAAATGAAAATGTTTCATATCATTTATCATATAGATAGGCATCCCTAAGATTTGGAACATGCTAACTCACATTATTCAAGTTTCTTGTCTATTTTCTTGACAGATGCTCAAGAATTAGAGGAAGATTAGATTTTTATGCTTCGCAGCGGACGAAACAATTCTCAACAAAGATTCAAAAATTTTTCGTACTCAAACGTAGAAACCGGGGCATCCTTTAAGATCTTTCAGTCTTCATCTTTCATAGAAACAATGAAAATCATGTGGTAGTTTCGAAGCAAGTTACACTTTGATTTCAAGACGGTTAGAACCCGGGGCATCCTTTTAATTTTCCAGTCTTCAACTTTCATGGAAGTAGTGAAAATCATGTGGTAGTTTCGAAGCAAGTTACACTTTGATGTCAAGACGGTCAGAACCCGGGGCATCCTTTCAACTTTCCAGTCTTCAACTTTCACGGGAGCAGCGAAAATTTTCTAATAGTCTCACAGCGAGATGTCATTTTGATGTCAAGTCGGTCAGAACCCGGGCATCCATTTGATTTTCCTGTCTTTGGCTTTCGGGGAAGAAAGAAAAATCATGTGGCAATCTCAAAGTGAGTTACTATTTCGTGTCTATGACGGTTAGAAATCGAGGCACACCATCTAGGAATTTTGCAAACTTTAGCTTTCGGGGAAGTAGCAAAAATCTTCTAGTCGTCTTGCAACAAGATACCATTTTATGCCTATGACGACCAAAAATCGGGGTATGATATTTCAATTTTCCAGTCTTCAGCTTTCATTGGAAGAAGCAAAAATCTCTCGGTAGTCTTGTAGCAAGATATCATCTCATACTTATGACAATCAGAAATTGGGGTATGATCTTTCAATTTTTCGTGCCTATGATGGTTAGAAACCGGTGCACACCATTTAGGGATTTTTGCAAACTTTAGCTTTTGGGGAAGTAGCAAAAATCTTCTAGTCATCTTGCAACAAGATACCATTTTATGCCTATGACGATCAGAAATCAGGGTATGATTTTTCAGTTTTCCTGTCTTTATCTTTCATGGAAGCAGTGAAAAACTTTATGGTAATCTTGTAGCAAGATACCCTTTCATGCTTATGACGATAAGAAATCAGGGCATGATCTTATAATTTTCTAGTCCTCATCATTTTGGAAAACAATAAAATCCTCTGGCTGCAAGGTATCATACCTATGACGATCAGAAATTGGGGTATGATCTTTAAATTTTTCGTCTTCAGCCTCTTGCGAAGAAGAGAAGACTCTTGCCACTAGAAAGCCTCCCAACTCTAAGATTTTGTCTTCTCAGCAGAGCATTTCGGTTCGAAGAATTCAAGAGAGCGGTCGATGCAGATCAACTAAAGATCAAGATAGCAGGCAATGTCAGAGAGAAACCCTCAGCCTACCCGAACTAAAATGGTCGTTATTTTGTCTTTGCTCTATCCCTGTTTACAAGAATGAGCAAAGAGGGGCAGCTGTTGTAGCCCATTTTTCGTCGGGCCCAATATTTTGTTATTAATTAGACCCATTATTAAATATCAGACCCATCTACATACCCATTAACCACATCCAAGACCCAAATGCCCATTTACATAACCCTTACCCAATACCCATTACAAACCCAGATACCCAAATAATAACCCAACCGGGCCATCTTTTTACCCAAACCCATTTAAATCAAAATAACCTAAAAAATAAAAACCCTAACCCAATTATGCATTCAGCCGTCGCTGCCCTTGAGTGACTCTTCATCTACCATCCTTGGTCGTGCGATGCACGCGTGTCACCACTTGCATCCCACCGCCCATCTTTAACCGGCCGCCTGCTCCACCGCCCAAACCGCCCATGTCACACCTGAAAAATAAAGAAAATTATTATTTAGACATGTAAAATCAAATGAGGCAAGTTGTATATTTTTTTGGGTATTTAAACCCTAAAATCTTATTGTAAAAGGGAGTCTTCAATCAATAAAAAAATTAGAATTTTTGAAATGACTTTCTAAATAAAAAAAACAAAACAGTCCAGAAAAACTTGTTTGAGCCATATTATTCCATATTTGGTCGAGAAGGGAAAGGTAAAACATTTTTTATTTTATTATTTTTTAAATATATATATATATATAAAGTGGTTAAAAAACTAGATCTACTAATATTGAAGGGGATTTTGGGAAAACTAACCGAAAATATAAGAAAAGGGTTAAAAACAAACATATTGGGTCTTTTTGCATTCTAGCGGTAAGCCACGCCCGACCGCCACTTACGAGTGAAGGTGTTGCCGAGCAAGATGTTGAGAGAATTTGGGTCTTTATTTTTTAAGAAAGCTGGAAAAATGATTTTTTTGGGTTAAAAAACATATATATAAGAATACAAAACGACGTCGTTTTGGGGCATCTATGTTCAGCCCAAAACGACGTCATTTAGTGCTATACTCGGATATTGACCCGACCCATTTCAAAGATCCGCGCATAAAAAATAAAGGGGGAAATTGCGGCTTTTGGTCCTTCCACATGGTATATTTATTTTAGAGGTTCCTGATGGTTTCGAAAATCATGCAAAATGGTCCTCAAATAAGATTTTATCAATTTTTAAAGGGATATTTTCGGCCCTCTTCATTTTCACACTAATTTAATGGAATAATTTCATATTTGACCCCTGATTTCTGTAAATATATATTAATTTTGACCCTAAATTTTATTTTTATTATTACCTTTATGCATTTTTAGTCTTTTTATTATGTTTTTATTATATTCGATATGTTTATATATATATACATATGTTTTTTTATCTGTTTGTTTATTGATATATTTAAGGTATAATATGTATATATATATTTATGTGCTATGTATAATATATACAATATATATATATATATATTTATGTGTATATTTATATAACTTGTAATATATATTTATCCGTTTATATTTGTATAATACTTTATATATATATATAATATGTATGATATTATTTATAATATGTATATTATATTTAGATGTATTTATGATAAATTTGATATACTACCATGTATATATTAATATATATATTTAGCACGTTTATATTATAAAATATTTTTTATTTTACATAAATATTATACGTAATTTTTGCCCTCATTATTCCGATATTTCTATTAGGAGTGTCATCCCGGCCTCCGGGTGACATCTTCTCTGAATGTCGTGGACACAAATGCTAGTTTTGGATTTATCACATATATTTATTTTTAAATTTTTTTTTTACTTTTTTACTCATTATTTATTTATTTATTTTTTCCTTTAAAAATTATCGTGTATAATATTTTGCCTCATTATTCGATATTTCTACTAAGAGTGTCATCCCGGCCTCTGGGTGGCATCTCCTTTGAATGTCGTGAATACCAAAGCGAATTTAAACTATTATTCATTTTGGGAAATTAATCATTAAGTTAAATCAAATTTTCATTTTCCTTAATAAAAATAATGCGAACCTTTAGGTACCAATTTTGGGTGTAGTGGGGGTGCTAATCCTTCCCCACTCGTAATCAACCCCCGAACCCATCTATGGTTATCTTTTCGGTGTTTGGCCTACCAAAAGTGGCTGGTGGTGACTCCACCTTTCGTTTTTAAAATTTTAACGGTGCTCTATTAGAAGTGTCATCCCGGTCTCCGGGTGTCATCTCCTTTGTACCGCAAAACATTCCAAACAATTATCTTCAAAAAAAAAAAAAAGGGTCGCTACAACTCCCACTGACCTTCTGGTATATACATTGGTCCCTGATATTCTCAACAAAACCAAATGAAGAGATAACCTCATGGAATTTCAAATACCACTGACGGGAGGCTTGTTTCAATCCATATATAGATTTCTTTAACTTACAAACCAAATTTTCACCATCACTAGAGGAAAATCCTTCAGGTTGTTTCATGTATACCTCTTCCTCTAGGTCACCATTAAGAAAGGCAGTTTTCACATCCATTTGTTGTAACTCAAGATCAAATTGAGCTACTAATGCTAACACAATGCGTAAGGAATCTTTCTTAGATACTGGACTAAAAGTCTCAGTGTAATCAATTCCTTCTCGCTGAGTGAATCCTTTAGCAACAAGTCTTGCTTTATATCTTTCTATGTTGTCTTTTGAGTTTTTTTTTGTTTTGAAGACCCATTTACATCCAATGGCTTTTACACCATCAGGCAACGGTACAAGATCCCAAACTCCGTTGCTTTTCATAGAATTCATCTCATCCTTCATAGCATCATACCATGATTTTGATTCATTGCAGCTCATGCCAGTTGGGTTATAGTCAGATTCTTGTAAATACACAAAATAATCACTAGAAATTGCTGATTTTCTTTCTTTAACAGATCTCCTTAACGTTAAACCAACATTTTCTTGTGGATCATGTTGTTCAACTGGTTGTTCAATAATTTCTGGATTTTCTTGAACAACTTGATCTATTGGAGTATTTTCAGCAGTTTGTCAAACTTCATTGATTGGTTGTTCAACACCCGGTTGAGCTTGAGGGGTGTTATATATGATAACCAATCTCTCACTTGAAGTGGATGGATGACCTACGGGTATTGAATCCCGAGACAGATCACTCCCACTGATTGAGTCATTCTCAAGAAATTTTGCATTTCTTGATTCCACAATTCTAGTGTTGTTAGATGGACAATAGAATCTGTAACCTTTGGACTTTTCGGCATATCCAATGAAATACCCACTAATGGTCATTGGGTCCAGTTTCTTTTCCTGTGGGTTATAAACTCTCACTTCAGACGGGCATCCCCATATGCGTATATGTCGCAAACTCGGTTTCCAACCTTTGAATAACTCAAAATGTGTCTTTGGGACAACCTTAGTTGGAACTCGGTTAATATATACATAGTCGTCTTGAGAGCTTCAACCCATAAAGTCTTAGGTAGTTTAGAGCTACTAAGAATACCTCGCACCATGTCCATTAAAGTTTGATTTCTTCTTTTCGCAACACCATTCTGATCAGGTGAGCCTGGCATGGTGTATTGGGCAACTATACCGTTGTCTTTAAGAAATTTTGCAAATAGACCATGTGCTTGTCCATCCTCAGTGTATCTACCATAATATTCACCACATCTATCGGTTCTCACAATCTTTATTTGCTTATTGCATTGTTTCTCTACTCCAGCCTTGAAAATCTTAAAGGCTTCTAACACTTCACTTTTATGATGAAGCATGTAGAGATACATGAACCGTGAGTAATCATCTATAAAAGTGATGAAGTATTTCTGACCTTGCATATCCATATATGGACAACATATATCAGAATGGATGATTTCCAATATGGTCGAACTCCTATTGGCACATTTCCTTGACTTGTAAGTTTGCTTGCCCTTAATGCAGTCTACACAAGTATCAAAATCAGTAAAATACAAGGTATTGAGTACCCCGTCATTTACTAATCTTTTAATCCTTTCGATGGAGATATGTTCTAATCTCCGATGCCACAAAGTAGATGAATCTTCATTTATAACACAATGCTTAGTATCCAGTTTAAATGTGCATAACATTATGAGTGGCATTATTTTGTAAATCAATAGAGTAAAAATCATCACACAAAATTCCATTTCCAACAATTTCAAATTTATAAAACAAACTAAAACTAACATTTGAAATATTAAAACAATACCCCAATGTCACAAGTCTTGAAACATAAATTAAATTTCTAGAAAAACTAGGAATATAAAAAGTCTTTTCTAAAATTAAAACAAAGCCACTACTAAGCACTAATTCGCAGGTCCCAATAGCTTCCACATGTGACTGCATCTTGTTTCCCGAATAGATGTGTCACTCAGCTCCACTGGTTCCCTCAGGTTTTTTAATCCCTGTAAGGAATTTGAGACATGGATTGTAGAACCAGAATCAATCTACCATGTGTTATAATTAACATCAACCATATTTGACTCAAAGCAAACAAGTGAGATTGATTTACCTTTCTTTTCAAGCCAGCCCTTATGCTTGACACAATCCTTCTTCATGTGTCCATTCTTTTTACAGAAGAAACACGTGAACTCTTTCTTTATGTCAGCTTGGGGTTGCATTTTAGCCTTCCCTTTTTGCTTGGCTTGGACTGACCTTTTTCCTTGAGTAACTGTTAGTGCACCCTCTCCCATCTCCAGTATGAGCCCACTCTCTTCTTGATCACACATGGTCAAAAGTTCATCAATAGACCATTTATCCTTATGTGTGTTATAAGAGATCTTAAATGGCCCATATTGAGGTGGAAGAGTGTTCAATATATAGTGCACCAGGAAAGATTCAGACATTTCAACATCAAGTGCCTTAAGTCGAGCTGTCAAATCTCACATCTTATTGATGTGATCACGCACACCTTTCACTGTAGTGAGCTTTAGTGATGTGAAGTTCATAATTATGGTGTTGGCTAATGACTTTTGACATTCTCATAATGCTCAATCGAGCCACGAACATCAGCAGGAACCTTGCTCTTAATGAACATAATACTTAAGCGATTGGATCGCTCCCACTTTTCATATAGAGCAAGATCAGCCTGATTGCTGGTGCTAGTGATATGTGGCTTAGATTTCCTTATAGCATAGTCAATATCCATACACCCCAATTGAAGAAGAATACCCTTCTTCCAGAACTTAAAGTTCTCACTGGTTAATTCAGAGATATCTACTTTATTATCAGACATATTCATAGGTTGTAATGCTGCAAAATAAATTGACATACATGTTTACTATAAATCTAAGGCACACATAATTCATAATTTATCAATGCAAATTATGTAAATAATGAATCTAGTGACATAAAAATTGCCTGTGGGCTAAAATTTTAATTCGATTAGATTCATTTTATGATATAATTTTTTCTATTCCTTATATAAAAATTATTAAATTTATTTTTATAATTCATGTGGGTAATTATAAAAACTCATCTAATAATTTTACCTCAATAAGTTGTGTAATGGGATTTAATATCTAAGCTTTCCGTATGTGATTTTTAACCTTAGTAATTTTATTTAACTAAAGATGTTGTGGCTAGTCTTTAACTAAATAAAATTATGAAAATCACTTAGCTAGATATTAACCCTAAACTTTATTCAAAGTTGTTGCTAATTCATTATGCAACATTTTATGTCTAGTCCTTATGAGATCCTTACCGTAATTTTATTTAATTAAAGTTGATGTGGCTAATTCTCTAATTAAATAAATTATTCAGATCCCTAGACATATACTCTCTAGTTTTTATTGCTTAATACTTTATGCAATAAATCTTAAAGTTTTATGTACCTAATTTTATGTATATAACTAATTATCGGATAAGTTATATAGCATCTCTTAATTTAGGCACATACAATAATTATTTCTAAATTTTATTTTTAATAAACTTATTAATAAATTTTAGAAATTAATTTAATAAAATCTTATGATTTTAAAACAAAAGTCTGCAACATTATTTTTCTCAAAATTTTAGAAATTAAAGATCAACATGGCATTTTAATTTTGAGAAACATAAAACTTTAAAAGACAAGGAAGAGATTTAACCATGCTCGGATACCAAATGTAAACATAAATCGAGCAAAACGCAGCGGAAAGATCAAAATTCATAAATACCTCTAGCCATTGTCAAAACCGTATGCCAAATTGAGATGTGGTTGCACCACCGTCGAGCACGTCGAACCATTTCGAGAACCACCGTCGAATACTTCGAACACGAAAACTAAAATGTCAAGGATCTTCTAAGCACTCAAAACTCATTTAGATGGAATATGTGATTCTTGTGTTTGATGCTTAGGGACCTTAGGCTAATAGGGTATTTATAGGTGTGATTTTCTCATAAAAAAACCACCCGATTATTTAACCACTTTGCACGTCCACAATTGTGAAAGTGGGAATGTGAAAATGGAAACATGGCAGCATGGAAAACGTGGTAACTGCCACGCACCACACTAAAATGGTTATCCAACAACCATGACTAAGGATTTAGGGTTTAAATGACAACTCTTAAATTTTAAATCTCTAAATACAAACTCTTAAACTTTAAAACTTAAATTAAACAATCTTAAAACCAAAATATTTGTAAAAAAAAAATTGTTTCCATTATTAATGTATAAAATAATTACCCTATACATTTTGTTTTACGTAGAATCGAGTTTTATATACTCACTTTCAAATTTGAATGACTACCATCTTAACTCCGCTTTGAAATATTTATGAAATGATATTGATTAACATGAAGGAACAAAAAGTTTTAATATGTTAGTTATTATGGTGACTGAATGTGGTATTTTCGAATCCATCATTTATTTCGAATAGTGTACAACAAAAAGTGGTAAGGGTATAAGAACCTCATGCGAACATTATTCAATTGTTACAGGATAATGTCAAAAGTAGGGGTGTAAATGAACACAGCGTTCAATAAAATGTTCGTAAATCATTTGTATAACATTCGTTTATTAAGTTAAATAAATGAGTCTAAACAAAATTTTATGTTCGTTTAATAAATTAATGAACATACGTTTGTTTGATTTGTTTATATTAAAGAACAAGCTCGCTTACCTAATTTTTATTTTTTTATTTTTTATATTTTAAATATTAATAAGTGTAGAGATTAAATTAAATACATGATGAACTTCAAAGTTTTAATCGTGAAGCATAAAGAGCTTAAGACTAATGTAATGTTACTATTTTAACAAACATATAAACAAATATATTAACAAACATATAAATAAATATATTTACAAACGTTAAACGAATATGCTCTTAAACATTTACCCTAATTTTGATTGACATAAAAATAATGGTTAAATTGGGCAACCCTAAGAGGATAGGTAGGTCAAAAGTGACAGGCAGGGTAAGTGGTAATTGTGAGCCTAAGAAGAGGGCTGAAAGGAAAGGGTGTGGGGGAGCAGGAATGATTAAAACGAGTAGATTACCGAGAGCATTTATTTTTACAGTGGGGAAATTAGCAGGCTTTCCCATTAGTTTAATACCAGATATTAAGTTGAGCCCCATGTGTTTTATCCTATTTGATTCCTTTCTTGACGGTCAAACTTACACTGTTGCCTTCCTTTTTTTGCACCATTCGAGATCAATCTCTCTATCTACAACACTTTATCTATTTATTTATTGTCTTTGTCTCCACCCCCGTCCCTTCACAATTATCACCTTCATGTACCCCGTATTCATATACTCATCATATACGTGTACTGTAGTCTATATTTACATATGTAATATTGCCGTTCATGAGATTTTAGTGGCCCTAGTACGAACCTAAAAATTAGGCTCTAAATTAGGGATTTAAATTGCGGTTGCGATCGTATATTCGGTCATGTTGCGTCTATCACTGTTGCAGACATAACGAATATTATTTCTATCACTGCGGGTATTGCATTTGTGAAAAATTTTAATAACATAGGCTATTGTGGACATAACGGTTGTAGGTATTGTGGTTTTGGATGGTGTCTCTCCCGCTATATAACGATCTATGTTGCGGTTACATACCCCTATTTAAATACATGTCTATAATATCAAGTATTGAAAAAAATAAATTTTAAGAGTACGCATATAATAACAAGTATTAAAAAATTAAGAGTATTCTCATAATAATAAATAGTGGGAAAAATAGGTCCCTAATAACAAGTATTAAAAAATTTAATTTTAATGTTTGTTATTACGAGCATACTCTTAAAAATTGAATTATTTTTAATATTTATTATTAGGGGTCCGATTTTTCTCTAATATTTATTAATATGAGCATACTTTTACGACTTTTTTTAATATTTGTTATTGAGGCCCTCGAAACTTATCCAGCTATATATATATATATATTCATCATTGGGTTCTTTTTTATCCACCCGTAAAAGTTTAGAACTATACTTTTAATTTTCTTGGGCGTGAGCCCTGGGCAAGGTGGGGGCCTGTTGCCCTAGCCTAGGGACGGCCCTGATAATATTTCACAATGATATCATCGTATGTGCAATTAGGTTAAACCTAGCATGCAAAGAGAAATTTTCATTTCTAACTACTTGGTCCAAGTGATATGCAACTTGATATCGTTTAAGCAGCTTTCGAGTTCGAGGCTTTGTATATACAAAATTTCCGTTGAGAGATTCACCCGCTAAAATTAGTGTACGACGCTGGTTAGTCCAAATTAATAAAGATAAACCCTCGACAAAAACGGGAGGGAAACAAAAAAAAAAGAGAAATTTTCATTTAGATCTTGTAGTTATGGTATAGTTGACAACAAGGCATTGGAAACAGTGAGGGAGTTTCCGTTTAGATCCTTGAAACATTACATACATCTTCATCCAACCTGTCCCTGAAAACTGAAAAAAAAAGTAGGGTCTTGGAGAATGAAATGGAACTCAAAATAAGACCCGGAAGACGAGGGTTAGTGTCCTGAGATAAGGGTGCAAAGTGCAAACCCTTCTCCACATATATATATTATTTTTTAAAAGAATAAATACAGGATTCTCCTCTCCTTTTCCTTTCCTTTTATTTGCAGTTTGCATTTGTAATATTTTCTTTTTCAAAAAAAGGAAATCTTGAAAATTTTGTCAGACATGCATGCATTATTGTTATGTGAAGTGCAGAGACAGAGACTCCCGTTTGTAGCGGGGGAGCAGTTTGAGTCTGATGATTAGGGGGTTGGGTTGGGGATAATAGTAAAGTAATTCAATGGCATGGATGGAATGTGAAAAAGTCATGGGGTTTTGTTGGCAATCTCTGCAGTCCTGCTATCTGCTCATCACCATTCAAATCTAAATTCTAAACACCTACTTTTATTGGAAGATTCTGTTTTTTTTTTACAAGTTTTAAAATTTGTTTTTTTTTGCCGCACCTTAAACTTATTATTTTTAAACTCCTTAATTTTTATCGTATCGAGTCGGTAAAAAATTCGATATTCTTTCAATATAATTTTGAATTATGAATAAAAATTATAAATTTAATGAAAAAATTTATGATTTTTCAACATAAAAATACTCATACAAGTATAGATTTATAATGAAATGGAGAGAGCAATGAAATGAGATGAGAAGGGGTTGGTGGTAGGAGCAGATTTCATTGACAATGAAATGAGTTGTGTACAAATGGGGTTGAACAAATGGGTGTGGAGAGGGGCTGCGTCTGGGTGTTTTCTCGCCCTTTGTCAGACACAGATATATATTTATATTTATTTATATATCATCTTCTGCTACAGGTGTTTCACAGCAAATAAAAGAGGAACAAAACAAAGCAATCTTTCAATTATTTCAAATCCATATATCTATACACTGATGTTATACAATATAGTATATAAATATCTGAACGTAAACACATGCGTATATATATATATATATATATATATATTATACTATCCAAGTATTGGATTTACTAATCTTCTTCTAGAGCCACTTCTATCATGGTTATCCGAATGAAATTCAAGTTTTAACTTTATATCATTCTCAGAAGATAAGCTCAACTCGCCTGCCTGTTCTTTAGACAAAACATCTTCCTATCTTTTACTAGAAAATATATAAAGGTGGTATGCAAATAATGCCATAGTCCTTTTGAGGATGTATCATGCATATATATTTAAGTGAAAATATATGAAAATTCAGGCTTTTATAATATCTTAATAATGCATTAAATATAATTATTTCATGTGAGAGAAATATTTCACTATAAATATTCAAGTTTTTTTGCTTCTTCAATGTTTTTGACCTTTCTTCTTCTCTCTTTCACTTGTGCACTTTTCCAAGGATGCTCTCCTCACTACTTTCATGCATGAACTAACTCCACATCTCCCTTTGCTTTCACCTCAAGAGAAAACACTAAAATAAATCCTACAAGCTTTCCATTCCAATCTTAATGGCTTCCATGAACAACTGGTTGGCATTTTCTTTGTCACCCCAAGATCATCAAGATCAAACCACGGTCCCTCGTCTCGGTTTCAACTCCGACCAAATCGCCCGCTCCGGTGTGTCCGGCGAGTGTTTTGATCTCTCCTCGACTCCTTCTCTTAGTCTACCTCCCCCATTTGGGATACTTGAAGCCTTCAATAGAAACAATCAAACCCAAGGTTTGGTTAATATTATAACATTTCGAAACCCTAATCATTCATTTGTGTTCTTCAATAATTTTACAAAATGTTTTTTTTTTGTTATTGCAGATTGGAACATGAAGGGTTTGGGTATGAACTCAGATGGAAACTACAAGACAAGTTCAGAGCTTTCAATGTTCATGGGTAGTAGTTCATGCAATAGCCAAAACCAAGAACCAAAGCTTGAAAACTTCCTCGGAAACAAATCTTTCTCCGCTCATCAACAGAACAATCTCAACCCTTGCAACAATTTGTACACCACCGCCGCCTCCGCCGTCGGTGAATACATGTTCCCCAACTGTTCTTTACAGCTCCCGTCACAAGACACGACAACAAATGCAAGAACAACCAACGGCGAAGACGACAGTAACATCAACAACATCAACGCCGGTTATAACAGCGGTAGCAGCACCATCGGTTTATCCATGATCAAGACCTGGTTAAGGAACCAACCGGCACCGACTCAAGCAGAGGCCAAAAACAATGGCGGCGCCTCACAATCTTTGTCTCTTTCCATGAGCACCGGCTCACAAACGGGCTCTCCTTTGCCTCTCCTCACCACAACAAGCACCGGAGGCGGAGGAAGCTGTGGAGAAAGCTCTTCCTCCGATAATAAGCAGCAGCAAAAGACACCGACATGTACGGATATTACCCCAAGCGGTGCAAGTGAAGCGACGCCAAGGAAATCTATTGACACTTTCGGCCAAAGAACTTCCATATACCGTGGTGTAACCAGGTTATTATTTTATTTGCATCAAATCGTATTTTTTCCCTTTTTATTACAGGGTTTGTTCTGGTTTTTACAGGCATAGGTGGACTGGTAGATATGAGGCTCATTTGTGGGATAACAGTTGCAGAAGAGAAGGGCAAACAAGGAAAGGACGGCAAGGTATATTTTTTTCATTTCTTGACCTAAATATACACACAATTAATGCACTGGAATTCCATTTTGTTTTATTTTTCATTATATTTACTGACTCTTGATTCCATTTTCTTCATTCTCATATGATCTGGTGTTGGGGTTTCTCCATATACTTGCAGTATATTTGGGTAGGTGCAATACGATAAATGCTCTCTTGGGTTATCTTTATTACTTAGTTTTTTTTTTTTAAAAAAACTTGGCCTATATATACAGGAGGTTACGACAAAGAAGAAAAGGCAGCTAGGGCTTATGATTTAGCAGCACTGAAGTACTGGGGAACCACAACAACAACAAATTTTCATGTATTTATGTTTCCACTTCATTTTGTTCCCTTTGGAATTATTCTCCCTCGGGAAAATGGATTCCTGTAAATTTTCTAATTTTCCCTTTTGAAACACAGATTAGCAACTATGAGAAAGAGTTGGAAGAAATGAAACACATGACCAGGCAAGAATATGTTGCATCCCTTCGAAGGTACTGTATATAAACATATATTATATATATGTAATCTGTTTGTTGGATGAAATTAAACTTTAGAAATGTTTTATTTATATGTTTCCTTGATGCAGGAAGAGCAGTGGATTTTCTCGAGGAGCATCCATCTATCGAGGAGTCACACGGTAATTATACCAATAAGATGAGAATTTTATTAATGCTTTCGCTTTTTATCCAAACAAAGATTGTTAAAATAATTTTGGGTCGTAAACAGACACCACCAACACGGAAGATGGCAAGCAAGGATTGGAAGAGTTGCAGGAAACAAAGACCTTTACTTGGGAACTTTCAGTGAGTCTTGTATATTTAAATTCGAATCTCAAATTACTTACTGAATGTTATCTCGTAAAATTTAATTACTTGTACTACATGTAGGTACGCAAGAAGAGGCTGCAGAAGCCTATGACATTGCAGCCATAAAATTCCGAGGTCTGAATGCTGTAACCAACTTTGATATGAGTCGATACGATGTCAAGAGCATTCTCGAGAGCAGCACATTGCCGATTGGTGGAAATGCGAAGCGGTTGAAAGATGCCGAGCAAGCTGAAATGGCTTTAGATTTACAAAGGGCGGGTGGTGCAGATAACATGTTGTCTACTCACTTGTCTGATGGAATCAACAATTATGGCGCGGCGCCGGCTGCATCACACCACGGTTGGCCTGCCATTGCGTTTCAACAAGCTCAGCCTTTCGGCATGCATTACCCTTACGGACAACGAGTTTGGTGCAAGCAAGAGCTCGATTCGGATTCCAACCACACCTTCCAGGATCTTCATCAATTTCAACTAGGAAGCACCCACCACAACTTTTTTCAGCCTTCTGTTTTGCACAATCTAATGGCAATGGACTCATCTTCCATGGAGCATAGCTCCAGTTCGAACTCTAACTCGGTCATCTACGGCAATGGCGGTACCGGTGATGATGGTGCTAATGGTAGCTACCAAGGTGTCGGATACGCAACCGGCGGAGGATATGCGATCCCCTTGGGCACAGTTGTAGCCAGTGGCAATAACAGTAACCACAATCAAAGCAATGGTATGGGAGCTGACAATGAAGTGAAAGCTGTTGGGTACGAAAACATGTATGGATCAGCAGATCCGAATTATCATTCGAGGAACATGTACTACGTTTCGCAGAAGTCACCGACAACAGGCGGCGTGACCGTCTCGGCATGCAACAACTGGGTGCCGACTGCAGTTCCCACCTTTGCACAAAGGTCAAGCAATATGGTGGCCTGCCAAGGAACCCCGACCATCACATGGAATGATACATAAAAAAGGAAGGGGTGGATTGAAGTTATGTACACATATCTGATTTCTTTAAGCTTAGATTTGATTTCCATCCTTTAAATTAACCAATTCAAGTACTGATTAGGAGCATATATAGGCCCTTTTTGGGTGACAGCATTTCTTTGGTTAAATAGGGTCCAAATGCTGAAGTTCAGCAATAGCATTTGATTTTGTCAATTGCTATGAATTTTGGGAACTTCAGCTAAAGATAATACCTGTTGGATCCTCGGATAGTTTAATTATTATTTTAATGCCAAGCTTTGTAATTCTGAATTAACTTACTCATCAGTCTTATGATACAAAGAATGTGATTTTCCTTCACTTTTGTGTATTTTTGTCATTCAATATATCATGTCTTCTAATAAATTGTTAATATATAATATATATATATATGTAAAAATAATTATTCAGTCAAGCGTTATGTGTTTTTTAAATGGCGGTTTATTTTAATGTTTAGATTTTAATTTAGATAGCAAAAGGTATAACATGTTTTAATATTTAAAGTTAGAGTTTGACATCACACAACATTTTTTATAAGTTTGTAATTATCTTATAGATATTTTTTTTACATATTACGAAATTTATATCATATTTCATATAAAAATTAGATCTATAATAATCTATATTATTATAATATAAACATATTTAAAATTTATCAAGTTGTTCCTATTTATTAGAGTTAAAAGAGTAAGTTTAATAAAATAAAATGTATAAAATTATTAAATTAAAAAAATAAGATAGTAGGGAAAAAACTTAGTTTAGTCGTTTGCAAAATGGGTAAATTTATATAAAATTTATGTATCATAATTTAAGTCGGGTCAAGCTTAGATAGTCATGAAGCATAATAATTCAAGTAAACAATTAATCATGACACTAGTATTTCCCATCCATTTTTATGGTTTAGATTGATATAACAATTTTATCCTTCAACATTTATATATTTTTATGGTTAATCCAAATTTATTTTTGGCCCATACATATTATTTTTAGTTTTTTAATATTTATTCTATTTTTAATTTAATATTTAATATCTATGAATTATTTATGTTATTAAAATTATTCTTTTACCCCTTTTATACTAGACATATTAATATATTTTCTAATACTTATATTATAATTTTATATAAATATAAATTTATTTTTACATGATATAAATTATTATAATTATTAAAAATAAAATAATAAAGACAGGATAAAGATAGAAAATGAGTTGGATTGGATCAGACTGAGTTTGGACCTTGAATATTGAAACCTGAGACCTCTCCATATGTTAAGCGGGCCTTTCCGTCCAAGCTTACATTTTTTCTTGATATTTTTGTCTATTTATGAGTATGGATGGCCATTTGATCCATATTTAGGGGTGAACGTTCGATCGAGTCGAGTTGAGTAAAATTTTTTTAAGTTATTCGAGTTAAAGCATTATATTTTACAACTTAAATTTTATTTTAATTTTTTTTATTCGAGTCAAGTTTATAAAATTCGAGTCGAGTCAAGTTTTCAAGTTTCTATACAAATTTAATTATAATTATCTATCATATTATAGTACAGTTTGATTATATATATATATATATCAGGAAAAATTGAAGGACTTGACTAGAACTTAACAATAATACACCAACTATTAAAAAATTCGAATTATTCAAATTTTCATTTTACAACTCAAATTTTATTTGAATTTTTTTGAGTCATGTAGAGTTTATGAAATTTCCGAGTTGAGTCACAATGAGTCGAGTTTTTAAGCCTTGAGTCAAAAAATTTGATTTTTTTCAAGTTGAGCTGAGTTTTGCTCACCCCTACCCATACCCCAATGAGTTTCGACCTGACCCGACCTTATAGGGTAGAGTTTTTTTAAAAGGAAATTTTTGGTTTGAGACTAGTTCGGGTTTTCTTTTTTTATGATGATGTCAGGTCGAGTTTGGTTTTAAGGCGAAAAATACTCTACCCGACTCGATCTGAAATAATAGTTTAATCTTATTCTAAATATTTAGGTATAATTGCTACAATGCCTCTCTCTTTATATATATTTCAGTTATCTCCTTATTTTGTCTAATAAAAATGGAATAATTATTATAATGCTCCCTCTCTATTTGTACTTTTTTCGATTAGCTCCATATTTTATCGAATAATAATGAAATTTTTTTATTTATGTCGGGTCGGGTTGGATTCGAGTTTTTACTCTAGAATTCGGGTTCATGTTCGAGTCGTATGAAACATCATAAAATGTTGAGTCAGGTCGGATTTGGATGGAACTATTAAATTTTTGGGTTTGCTATAGATCGGCCAAAAACCTGACTCAACCCGACTCATGGTCATCCTTATTTATGAGGGTCCAATACGCATACTTTTAAAATTAAAAGGGATCTAAGAGTTGTTTTAACCTTTTTATACTAAACCCTACTTAATTTATTTCTTTGCGGCCATCCCTTCCTCCTTTTGTCACGACTATTTATACTCCTTCGTCTTGATCTTTTTCTTCAAGATCTAGCACCATCTTCCTTGAGTTTTTAGAGGTAAGGAATTACTGTTTTAATCGACTTATTTTAGTTTAATTTTTTAGTGTTAAGAGGTTTGCTTTAAACACTTGTTATGGTTGTAGTGATTTCGATTGTTCAGTTTTTTAATATCATCTGTGATTACTTTTCTCATGTTGTTTTTGCTAACTTACAAGACCGCCATTGTCGCTTCTAAGTTTTGTTGCCTCTTTCGAGATTAATTTTGTTTCAATTTAGATGAAATTATATTTGAATTAAAGTTGCAAACAACAAACTGGGAATTTGATTAAGTCATTTCGTACAGGATATGAATTCAACCTCCCCTTTTAGGGATTATGAATATTTGGAATATTGGGTGTTTCAGATTGATCTGAAACTTATTGCCTGATGTTCTATTTCAAGGTTTTTATGGTGAAACTTGTTTACTGTTATTCATGATTGAACTTCACTTTTTAGTTTTAATTTCAGTTCTCTTTTCTGCAAATACGTTTTTACTTGGTAATTGAGTATTTAAGGGGTTCAGTGTTCATCACTTTTAGCAAATTTTGTGTACTAACTACTAATTTTCGAATATTATCGAATGAAGTAGTACTTGTTTCCTCCTATAATGTAATAGGGTTCTAATGGCGTCTAGAGTTTCGCTAAAGAGCAAAGGCAAGGTCGGAAAGGGATCCAAGCGATTGGACGAAAAATCCAGTGCACAGTGCTTTAAAG
This sequence comes from Hibiscus mutabilis, assembly GCA_019671005.1. NCBI lineage: Eukaryota > Viridiplantae > Streptophyta > Magnoliopsida > Malvales > Malvaceae > Hibiscus > Hibiscus mutabilis. The sequence goes on from CM033719.1 coordinate 63,539,659, forward strand.
AGTGGAGCACATGGGCTATTAAAAAGGCGAAAGTGGTAACTCACTATGGCTTCATTCCTTTGGTGATCATCATTGGCATGGACTCTGAACCCAAACTCCAACTTTATCAACTCCTTAGCCCCGTCTGAATCGCTTGCTTCTTTTTGAACCACTTAGTTTCAACTCTATGTAATCGACTATCTGTCGAAACTACATGGTATTAACTACCAAGTTTAGATACTTGTGTTTTTATATGATGTCTTTGTTTTTTTATAAGCTTATGGATTAAGAATTATGAATGGTACATTTTACGCAAATCCGAATCTTACTTTTTATCCATAGGATTGAGATGGAGTTTCAATTTGATTCCTTCATTTGAAACACTCCATGTTTTGTTTTGCTCATTCTTGCCTTCATGAACCTGCATCTAACTTAGATAGGTATTAAAAGCAAGGTGTTTTCTTAACTTGGTGTTTGCAATTTTAGGGATAAGTTTATACTTGTATGTGCAAACGATTCGCCTTTTTCTGTTCGGCATTGCCATTCATTTTTGGATTGTTCTGTTGAGACCATGCTTGCTTATCCTTAAGATGATTTGGCTCTTATAGAGGATTGGATTAGTTTCCTTCATTGCTAACATTATGTTTGTTAAGCTGCTAAACGTATTCAATTTCTTTTTATGTTAATTCTCGTATACTTTCTTAAACAACATGGTTTTGTTGGGAATTTAAATTTGATGCTGCGAAGGCTAGTAACCAGACCAGAAAAGATAACTGCAGAAGAATTCAAAGCCAGCAGAAAACACATAATGAAACATTAAACAATGTGATATTATATATATATATATATTTGATCAAAATGTGATATTAATATAATAGGAGCATATATAATATCATACAACTATTAATACATACATTGCAATGTTAAAAGTAGTCCAATGCAGACCACCTTTCCCATTTCCTACTTTTTCCAAAAAAATTTATACACATGCCACCAGTAATCATTTGAATGTACAATTCTTTTGAGGATTACCAGAAAATATCATCTACTGCTATGGAGGCCGATGGCCGAAACTCTTCTTCCTCCATCTCCAACTCAGCTCACCGGATTCAGCCGACCCTATGTCGGCAAGGTTCTTCAGATCAACAATCGAAAGCTCATCTAAATGGTTCACTACCAAGTCTGCAGCCCCAAGCTCATATACTGGATGCTTGCTAGCAACAGCCACACTTCATCCGAGCGTCATGGGCAGCTTCAACCGTCAGATTAGAGTTCCCAAACACGATGCAGCGCTCATGAACTGCAGAAGCTGTGCAGCATAAACGAACATTTCGGGATCTGGTTTACCCCAGTGAACATCTTCTGCTGCAACAATGACGCTGAAGAAACCTTCCATCCCGATGGCTCGAATTGCAGCCTCAAGGACTTCTCTCGGCCGGGTAGAAACCAATGCCATTGGTATCTCATAACGCGTCAAGGTATTTACAAACTCTTGGGAACCATCACGTAATCTATATATCCCACCTTGCAAAGCTTGGTAAATATTTTCCTTCCTTGCAGCCATTCTTCTTAGTTGTGCCGGATCTCTTGACCAGCACAAAACCTCGGAAAATTGCTTGCTCATTCTTCATACCTTCTATTCTTCTGAGGATAAAGGCCGGGGGAGGAGATTTTCCTTCTTCCTCGGCAAGAGCCAGCCAGGCTTGCTTCTCGAGCTGATGGTTATCTTCAATTATAACACCTTCACATTCAAATAAAGCGCCTAACCAACCACAACCCATCCTTTCTTGTCGAAGTAATGGATTATGTAAGGATTATCGGCTCTGTTCTCCGGTGGCCATAAGGCAGACTTTCGCTCTACACTAGTATCAAGTTGATAATTCCAATTCCTCGGTGTTCTCCCTTCATCTCTATACGCGTGAACCTCTTTCGTAAGCTCCATCGCAAGCGACTTTATTGACGAATTAATTAACCTTTCAACTACCAATCTTGGCAAAGGAAAGAGAACAATCCTTTTACCAATAAATTCTTTAATAAAATCTTTGGAAGGAAAGCGGCAGTTAATCGAAGATTTCTGTTTGCAGGAGACATCCCTAGAGGAAATCGTTCCGCACAAAGGGTGGTGTCCGAGAAGCGAGGTCGTTGCAATTGACTCCACCATCACCATGTTTAAACAAAGCAGCAATATCTAAAACTCCCCCTGATCTATACAATTCTTTAATAAACTATTATTTACGCCTGCGAATCCTCCCGAGCTATGCAGAATACAACCCTAAAGTGATTGAGATTTGAGACGCAAGATTCAAACTTTGGTCAAGATGAAGCCGATTTTCCCATCAGCCATCAAGATAGAACCTAAAACAATTAATTAAAAATAAGACAAAGCTAATTGTAAGGAAGCTGCACAAAAAAAAAACCCTAGATTGATAGAAAAAGGAAAATCCCGAAATGGATCTTTAATTGCCATATAAAAAGGAAAATAATTAAAACAGCCCTGTCAGATGAACAAAAAGAAGCACAACCCAGAATTAGAAACGCAAAAGGCAACGAAACATGATGAGATTAACCCAGAAAATATCCACCGATTAACAAAATAAAAAAGGGGTTCATACATGTAATCATAGAATAAAAACATGGAAATGAAAGAAAGAGTTGAATTGAAGAACCTGGGATAGAGTTGTTGATGAAAGATGCGAAAGAGGGTGGTATGAATCAGAGAGAGAGAGAGAATAGAATCTGGGTTTCTAAGAATACTAATATATGTGAATCTCCTTTGTTGTAGTTTGCTAAGGAGATTTTCTTGGGTTAGAATGAATTTATTGATGTAGAAGAGGGACGATTGTCTACGATTCTACGTGGGATCCACTCCTTTTAAAGACTTGTAATTTGTAATTAAATTTCTCTCTTCAATTTACCCTATGTTTGTTTACTCGTAGCTTCCTAACCAGCCGGCCAGCCCACTTCTTTTGAACAGTCTCTTGTCCCATTAATATCTTCCTTCTTTTCTTTCTAGACGATAAATCGTGATATAGATGAAAAACATGTCTGGATAAGAATATAGCAAAAGTAGAATTAAAGAAAAAAACAACTCAATTTTTTTTCTCCCTATAACTCGAGACTTTATCCTAATTAATTTAAATTAATTTATTTTATATATTTAATTTTGATAAGTAAATCTTACAGTAAAAAAATTATATATATATAATCTTAAATTTAAAATTTGATTAAATGATATCAAATTACTTATCACTTTAAATAACTTAGGTGATAATACTCAAATTTTTTTTACATCAAAAAAGGTCGATTATTAAATGTTGGGGGGATTATTTGATTTTTGAATAAATACAGAGGACAGGCACATCAAAGGCATTTATGGTTTTACTTTTGTGATGGGATTTCATGCAAGTTGTTGTGACAAGAAATATATTTTGGTGACACATTCATCAGGGAGATTTATTAATAAATAAACTAAAATCAGAATATAAATATAATAAAGATTTTAAAATATTAAAAAAATAACAAAAAAATCATAAATCTAAAAATATAAGCGTTATATCAGTCAGATCAAATACTTCATCTTTGGTCTATTATAAGAAAGGTTCATAGAGAATTGTCAAAACACAAATTAGAATAAATCTCTAAAACCAGTGATAATTTTTCACGTCTATTCTCAAAAACGACGATTTACTATAGATTACGTCAACAAACAACCTAAAAAAGATCAAACTCTACTTGTCTACCAACAAATACGAATCAGAGTTAAATGAGGTGAAGATCACCGTACGAACACCAAAAATCCAAAAGATATTTTTCTTGCACAGATAGTAAATAAAATTATATATTATTATTAAGTTTTATATAACTATCCGTATATGATACATTAACTAATTAACCTGGAAAGGCTTGTTATGAAATCAATCATTTTAACCCCGTTTATTGTATTTACAAAACCAAAAATCTGAACTTAAGATTTTAATTAAGGGACCTAGTACATTATCTCTTTAGACCAATTAGTACTTAAATTCGAACTTTAAATGTTCAAATATTGAATTGAAACAGATACATTATTTTAATCCAAAACTTGAAAGGCATATGTGAGCTCAAATTGAACATTAATTTTTAAAATATATTAGAGGTAAAAATGGCCAAAAATATAAAATTTGATACTTATATTAACAATTTTATGAAGCCTTATCAAGTCTATCAAACTAAACGTCCAAGTGAATAAATAAATTTTCAATTTATCAAAGGGAACTTAATCTCAAGTGAATCAAGATTGGAATTCAAACACGAGAAATGAAGCTAAATATAGTTCAAGGCGAACCCAAACCTCAGCATTGTACCAAATACAAAGTTTTAAATCCAATTGAACTCATTTTCTAATTGAATCCAACTCCAACATGACACCTTCACATGGCAATCCATTTTTTTTGCTTACCAAGAGCCAGTCCCCAAACCATACACACGCACAAACACACACGATATACCTGTACATGTATGCATGAATTCATGTGTATTTCGATAGCATTGCCAGCCGACTAACAATTATGCAAGCCCAAGTACAGTTATTAACCTCTATTCATTTAAAATGAATTATTGTCAAGGAAAATAAAAGATATAGCTTCTCACTAAAGAGTTATATTATATGAATCGGAACAGCAGCATTGAAGCAGTGAATGTCAAAAACAATCCTCCTCAATACAAACACTCGGTATCAGAGGAGATTAGGGAATTACCCAATGCAGTTTCATGTCTCGCGAGAACAAAGTGAAAACAAATAAAAAGAGTAGAGTTTCATAATTTCACCTCTACTTTGCCTGAGGGTGGGAGGCAATGAACTCAACAGCATGATTGACTGAACTGATCTTGTCTGCCTCGTTATCAGGTATCTCAAACCCAAATTCTTCTTCAAGGGCCATCACAACCTCCACAGTGTCCAAACTATCTAACCCAAGATCTTTTTGAAAATGGGCAGTTGGGGTAACCTTCGAAAATAGAAAAACTAAACAGTATGAAACACTTGAAAAAGCAAGATTCTACATGCAACCAAAAGCTATATCACTACGACTATTTCTTTTGAAGTAGTCATATCTAAGCATATCCGGACATTGATATAAGGATACATATGACCTTCCAAGAAACCACCAAACACATTAAAAAACTGAGGAAAAACTCATAATCATATGTGAAACAAATTATCCCAATGAGAATTTAAATTTGTGAGAAAAAATTATCCCAACGAAACAAAACAATATTTACATTTACATTGAATACTTTTACATGAAAAAAGTATAATGTTAAAATTCACGCTTCACCTTGTCCATGTTGAATCAAAATCGTATTGTCTGCCCATATCCATGCTTCTTCGAGCAAAAGATTTGTTGAAGTAAGTGGCCAAGAATGTTATAGTGAATTATCAGTTTTATAACTCATAATAACCCCAATATGAGGGAAGCTGGACTACATTAAGATAAGAGTTGACATCTTACAAATATACAAGTATCCTAACAAGTAGAAGAACCTAAAACAGCCAGAGTCATCTCATTTACAATGATTCATTTTTATGTTACAAAATCTTCTTAGTCTACGCTTTCCAAGTAGAAGAACATCCAACAGCCAGTCATCTCATTTACAGAGTTCCACATTTATGTTACAAAATCCTCGTTAGCATATCAATCACAGGCCAGACAACGATACTATTACAAAAATTCAGATTAACAGTGCAGCAAAAGCTAATTTATTTAATTTAATTTAATTAACAAATGTTGTGTTTAATTATCCCCAAACTATATGATACACAGAAAACCTACAACCAAAAGAGTTGGAGTGAAGTAAAGAAGAAAAGACCTTGGAAGGATCAACTTTCTGGAAGATTTTGACGACGCAGAGGACGCGATCAGTGACCTCAGATTTGTCGAGGAAAGAGCCCATGACCTCGTCGGAGAAACCGCGCCTGAAGGTGAGAGCGAAGAGGCCGTTAGGGGTAGGATTAGGGCTACGGAGCAGGGACAATGGCGTCGCGTTCACCCTCAGGTGCTTAAGCAAAGCTCCTCTTACCGCCGCCATTTCAGTAGCTGGAAACTCTGAATAAACCTTCTTCTTTTCCGCTCTCGAAGCCCAAACTGCGAGAAATGCCGAATGCGAACCTTTTGGATTTTGTGGCTTAGGAAACGAGTAAAAGGGAGAAAAATCAGCGCCAAATACGACGTCGCAATCAACTTCCTTGGTGTTTTAGGGGGAAAGGGTTAATTTTATTAAACATCCCTCAACTATCACTCAGATTCTAAATTGGTCCCTAAAATTTCTATTGGAGTCCTCAAATTATTAGTATTGTATCAATGGGATCCTTACATCAGCTTAGTAGTTAATTTAGGTATTAAGTATTAGTTCAAAAGAAAAAAGGCATTGGTTCTAATTTGACAGAGAAAATTTTTTAAAATACTTTGATCAAATTAAAAGAACGTTTATATACCTATGGTATGGAGTTTAGATCTGACTTGATTAAAAAAATAATGTCATTATTGTTAAATAAAAATATCTTTTAGCATGTTAGGTTTAAACTGTAATTTTAGAATATTTTAAAACTTAAATTAATAATTCTTTAAAAAAAATTAAATGATAACGTTTCATTGATTACAAAGTCGTATACCAAAAAGGGTCCATAATTACAAACTACCGTAGCAAAAGCGAAGCAACAGAAACAGAGCACATAAGAATCCAATATCTACATCCTTGCTTGTTGTCTCGGATAGTGTAAATCAAAATTTTCATTACCAAATATCTAATTGAATCAAATTCAAATATTAGTTCAATTGAAAACGATTTAACATTCATTTTAGAATATATAAATTGAGAAGCTTTCTTCTAGATATATTTAATATGTGCATATTACAAGTAAAAATAGTTAGTGGCTACAGAAACAATTTTATCAAGGCTGAATTAGATTACGAGCCAATTTCAAACATGAAAATGAAATTAAAACTGAACTTGTATTCTCTAACTAATGAACCTGTAACCCAATGATCTAAATTTATTACTTCAAAATGGAATGCTGTCGAGGCAAATAAAAGAAATAGCACTTGTCACCAAAATGATTTGGAGCAGCAGTGAATATCAAAAAACATCGCTATACTAGAGGCATTTTTCCAGGCATTGAGATTAGGGAATTATCCAATGCAGATTCAACGTGAACAAAGTTAACACAAAGAATAAAATAAGAGAGTAGAATTTCATAATTTCCCCTCTACTTTGCCTGAGGGTTAGAAGCTATGAACTCAACGGCATGATTGATCGTGCTGATCTTGTCTGCCTCAGTATCAGGTATCTCAAACCCAAATTCTTCTTCAAGGGCCATCACAACTTCCACGGTGTCCAAACTATCTAACCCAAGATCTTTTTGAAAATGGGCATTTCGGGTAACCTGCAAAATAGGAAAAAGTATACAGAACGAAACAACTATTCAAAAATATACATTCCCAAGCATATTAAAACACTTGGAAGAAATTCACACTAGAAATCACAATCATAATAACTTAATAAATGATACTTTTGAATCCTTCCTAAATTACTGAGCAAAGGAAATGAGGGGGAAAAGGAAAACACTAAGTGTTACGGATGCAGCCACTAGGAATGACCAATTGACTAGCTAGGTTGTTGAGGGTGTACGCAAGAGCAATAGGGAAAGGAAGACACCTGGAAAGCTAACCGATTTTGCCCTAAACTTCTATCTAAATTTCTACATTCTATTTCTCCCTCATTATTTCTTCTTTTAAGAACATCAACCTTAACATCGGTTTTTTCATTGATCTCATTCATGATGGTCAACCATTTGGAATCTATCAAGTCTCTCCAGGATACAACCACTCAGCTACAATCTCACGCCGAGGATCAGAAACGCTGGAATAAAAGCACTGAGAAGACATTGCAAGCGATGGCTTAGCAGTTGCAACTGATCTCTTCCCAGCTGCAAATTTCAGCCACCACGTCCAAAGGCGGTGAGGTGACATCAGCCTGTTTGGTTAACCACGGAAAAGCTAAAGTTCGTTCGAAATCTGAGGACGTGTTTCCGTTTGCACCGAAACCGGTTCAGGTTGAACTTCCTCTCTTTATTGGCAAGGATCCCGAGGAATGGATCTCAGCAGCTCAGGATTTTTTTGAGTTCTATGAAACCGATGACCATCACCGAGTTACGATGGCCTCTTTTAGGATGGACGACATCGCTCGAAAGTGGTTTCGTTGGATGCAACGCCAACGCCAATTGGTTGGCTGGGCTCACTTGGTTGAGGCAATTCGCAAACGGTTCGCCGTTGTGGAGGTTAAGTCACAGAAAGGTCAGTTGTCCAAGCTGATCCAGACAACGACGGTTGAAGATTATCAGACGCGCTTTGAAGATTTAGCTTTGCGCACTACCTGTTTGTCAGATGATTTCCTCGCGCAATGTTTCATTTCTGGGTTACGCCATGACATTAAGCATGAAGTTTTAAGTCACCGTTCTTCCTCCATGGCAGAAATTGCAGCTTTGGCACGGTTTCATAAAGCCCGATTCAACGAGAAGCGCGCGATGGGTCGTTCCAACTCTAGTAAGTTGCCACCACTATTAACTACTCCTACAGGGGTCGCACTGGGACCACGGGTTCAACCTGGCCGTCCTCCTCCACTAGAGCCACTTTCATTATAACCTCGCAGGCTATCTTCTGCGGATGCTCAAGCTCGGCGCGAGAAAGGCCTTTGTTATTAATGTGATGCTAAATATGTTCCTGGGCACAAGTGCCGTGATCCGCAATTATTCTTTCTTGATGATGATTGCGCCGACGTATCATCGTTGTTGCCGATCCTTCCCGATACATCGGACACTCCTCCACTGAAAGACATTGTCGACGTGGGTAACGAACAATCATTGGTCTCTTTTAATGCTTTGGCTGGGTGTTTTCATCCTAATACGAACCGTGGTGGGACATATCAACGCCAAGCCGATTCGTATCTTGATCGATGGTGGTAGCACGCATAATTTTGTGCAATCATGAGTCGCCAAATTTCTCAGCCTACCTGTCACCGTGGCCCTAACTTCAGGGTCATGGTGGACAATGGGGACAAGCTTCCCAATGAAGGACGTGTCCGTAACCTCCATCTTCAAGTGCAAGGCACTAAGGTGTGTACTGATTTTTACGTTTTACCTTTGGAGGGTACAGAAAAGGTGCTGGGTGTTGCATGGTTTGCTACTCTTGGACCAATTACAATGGATTTTTCGACGCTGCAGTTTGAGTTTCGCATAGGGAGTCAGGTACATTGTTGGCAGGGGGCAATGTTGCCAGCCCTCAACCAGTGCAACTGCAGTCCCTTCGGCGTTTTTCAACAACAAATGCCGCGGCTGAGTACTACCATCTTCAGTTGCAAGTCGATCCCGCGGTTCCTGCAGATGAAATGTCTCCTGATATGGCTAGCTTGTTGGTCGAATTTGCATCTATTTTTCAAGAACCTCATGATCTGCCACCTGTTCGTGAGAATGACCATGTCATTCATTTGGAACCTTCAACCAAACCGGTGAATGTTCGTCCCTATCGTTATCCGTATTTTCAGAAAATAGAGGTCGAGCGGCAAGTGCAACAAATGCTTGATCATCATTTGATCCGTAGAAGTACAAATCCATTTACTTCCCCGATGTTACTTGTTATAAAAAAGGATGGGACATGGCGTTTTTGTGTGGATTATAGAGCCTTAAATGCAGTCATGGTGAAAGATAAATTTTCGATACCTACGGTCGACGAATTGTTTGATGAATTAGGATCTTCTCATTTTTTTCTCCAAGCTCGACCTTTTGGCGAGGTATCATCAAATTCTGGTTAAGGAATCGGATGTTCATAAGACCGCATTCCGTACTCATAAGGGTCATTACGAGTTCCTTGTCATGCTTTTCGGTTTGACGAATGCACCTTCAACCTTTCAAGCTACGATGAATGAAATGTTCCGGCCTTATCTACGTAAATTTGTGCTCATTTTTATTGATGATATTCTGATTTATAGTACTTCTTGGGATGATCATTTACATCATGTTCGGTTAGTTCTACAGGACCATGGCTTTGTCGCCAAACGAAGTAAATGCTCTTTCGGCCTCCAATTAGTCGAGTATCTTGGTCATGTAATGTCGGGTGATGGACTTGAAGTCGATCCGGGTAAAGTGGCTGTCATTAAAACTTGGCCTACTCCCACATCAGTGAAAAACGTTCATAGTTTCTTGGGTATGGCCAGCTATTATCGCAAATTTATTCATGGTTTTGCGTCCATTACTTCGCCTATTTTTGATTTGCTACGCAAAGGGAATGAATTTGTGTGGAATGTCGAGGCTCAAACAGCACTGGATCATCTCAAAGCTCGTTTGTGCGCTGCTCCAGTTCTGGACTTTGAGTTGCCCTTCCAGGTAGAAACCGATGCATCAAGTACGGGGATCGGGGCTGTGTTGACTCAGGTAGGTCGATCGTTAGCTTTTTTCAGCCAAAAATTATGTCCGAGAATGCAACATGTTTCTACATATAGTCGGGAAATGTTTGCTATCACTCAGGCCGTGGCAAAATGGCGTCAATACCTTGTGGGCCGTCGGTTCGTGATTGTTACTGATCAACGTTCGTTGCGTGAGTTGAATCAACAAACAATTCAAACCCCTGAGCAACAACGGTGGCTTGCCAAATTGGTTGGTTACAACTTCGACATTCAATACCGTCCGAGGAAATTAGATAATGTGGTGAATGCTTTGTCTCGGGAACCAACTGCTATGTTGTTAGCCTTTTCTTGTCCCATGTTGGGTATTATCGACGCGATTAGAGCAGCAACGACCACTGATGCTAACCTTCAACACATTTGTACCACCATGATATCAGGTGGCAATGCATTTACTGGATATGAAGAACATGAGGGTTTGCTGTTATTGCGTGGGCACGTTGTGGTTCCTCAAGAAACGACAGTGCGAACCTTATTACTATGTGAATTCCATGGCTCGCTTTTGGGCGGCCATGCGAGCATTACTCGTACCTTTCAACGTTTGGCACCGGCAAGTTTGCATCAGCCATTACCAATTCCGACGCAAGTTTTTGAAGATATTTCGATGGACTTTATGGCTGGCTTGCCATGTTCCGAGGGCAAGGAGGTTATATTTGTGGTGGTTGACCGTTTCACTAAGTACGGCCATTTCTTTGCTCTCCCTCGTTAATTCGATAGCATGTTGGTTGCTCAAGTTCTACTCCAAGGTGTCATTAAGCTTCATGGCATTCCACGAACCATTGTTAGCGACCGCGATCGAGTCTTTGTGAGTGACATGTGGACCGAACTAGCTAAGTTACAAGGTACCGAGCTGTGTTTTTCTTCAACATACCATCCTCAATCCGACGAACAAACCCAGTCTTTGAATCGTTGTTTGGAGATGTATTTACGTTGTATGGTTGCCGGTGATCCACGTAAATAGACTAAATATCTGCCTTGGGCAGAGTATTGGTATAACACGGCATATCAATCGTCTGCCGGGATGACGCCGTTTCGGGATCTATATGGTCGAGACCCCCCACTATTCTCTCTTACGTCGAGGGCTGCTCTCGCCATGATCAATTGGCCCAAGAGTTACTGGACCGTGATGTTGTTCTTAAAGAATTGAAACGTAACTTGGAGGCTGCCCAAAATCGCATAAAGCTTCAACATACCATCCTCAATCCGACGAACAAACCCAGTCTTTGAATCGTTGTTTGGAGATGTATTTACGTTGTATGGTTGCCGGTGATCCACGTAAATAGACTAAATATCTGCCTTGGGCAGAGTATTGGTATAACACGGCATATCAATCGTCTGCCGGGATGACGCCGTTTCGGGATCTATATGGTCGAGACCCCCCACTATTCTCTCTTACGTCGAGGGCTGCTCTCGCCATGATCAATTGGCCCAAGAGTTACTGGACCGTGATGTTGTTCTTAAAGAATTGAAACGTAACTTGGAGGCTGCCCAAAATCGCATAAAGCTTCAAGCTGACAAGCATCGCCGTGAATTGTTGTTGGACGAGGGAAGTTGGGTTTTTGTTCGCTTGCAACCTTATCGGCAGTTGTCGCTACGCCTCCAATGCCAACACAAACTAAGTCATCAGTATTTTGGTCCCTATTGCATTCCGAAGCGCGTTGGCCAAGTAGCCTATAAGTTGGAGTTACCCGATTCCACTCGCATACATCCCATCTTTCACGTTTCGCAACTCAAGCCATGTCGAGGAGTACCGCCGCAACAGATTACGCCATTACCGTTGCTGCGGGAGGATGTCGCTCCTTGTGTTTCGACACCAAACCTTGAGGACAACGTTGATTCTCCAGGAGAGGGTGATGTTACAGATGCAACAGGGAATGCAGCCACCAAGAATGACCAATTGACTAGCCAGGCTGTTGAGGGTGTACGCAGGAGCAATAGGGAAAGGAAGACACCTAGAAAGCTAACCAATTTTGTCCTTTCTTAAATTGTGGAAGGTATAAATAATAGGTTTTGTAATGAGTGATGGACGAAAAAACTCTCTAGAATTTGTTTCCCAAACTTCTATCTAAATTTCTACATTCTATTTCTCCCTCATTATTTCTTCTTTGAACAACATCAACCTTAACACTAAGGATGATATAGCAAGAGTTTTGTGTGACTTTTTCTGGCTTCCTCACATAAAGACACATCAAGCAAAAGCTATGAAGCATTGACATAGGGAAATCCCTTTGTACGCCTCCAACATGCCGGAATATGTAGGGAATATGCTAGGATACCGCAGGGGAGAGAAAAAAAACTTGTCCTCACATGGTCAAGACACATTTGTCTACTAGATAGACCAAGCAAAAAACCAATTGCTACACTTCCTTCTTCCTGACCATGCATACAAGCCAACAAAAGGAAAGGTGATAGGGAAAATAAGATCAAATGCAGCCAAAAGAAATCATAACAGAAAAACATGGTAGACAAGGGAAGGGGTTCTCGGAATTTGAGGAAGAACTGAGAATAGAAAACATTGACAGGGGAGAGAGATCGATGAAAGGTGAAAAGAGAGTCGAGGGTCATTTTTTAGTCAATTATTCAAGGACAAGATAAAATTAAATAAAAGTAAAGACGATAAATATTGTATAAATATATAAATACTATTTAGTAAATGAAATGTTTTAAATATTATTATTTATTTATTCAATAAGAATTTAAATTTGAGAAGATAAAAATATATCCTTTATATTAATGGAAACAAACAATATTTGCATTTACATTATTTTTATATTAAAATGTATAATTTTTTTACTGTCATATCCCGTCTTAATTCTTTAAATTCCCAGTGTCACCCTGCCTGCGTTGAGTCATACTCGTACGGTGTGTTCATATCCATGCTACTTCAAGCAAAAAGATATGTTGAAGTAATTCAATAAAATGCTACCGTGCTTAATTAAGATAAGGGCTGGCATCTTATGAATCTACAAGTATCTTTCCAAGTAGTAGAATACCCAACAACCAGAGTCATCCCATTTACAGTGATCCACTTGTATGTTAAAAAAGCTTCTTTCCAAGATGTAAAATCACACTTCTTTTACAACTAGCATTTGAGTTGACCTGATGCTTATACAAGTCATCCTTGTCTGTATATCAATCATGAGCCAGGCAATAGTATTACAAAAGCCTAAACTAAAAATGCAGCCAAAGCAATTTTACTATTTCAATTCGATACCAGATCCACAACCAAAACCAGCTCCAGCCTACACAGGACTTATTTCCTATTCATGCACTTCTGAAAGAAATTAAATAACCTACCTGATTGTGTATAGTCCATTCAAGCACCCCAATCTATTATTAGCCACAGAAATCCGCATCAAATGAACCAAGCAGAAATCAGCTCTAAAGAGACGAAATCACTTGATAGACCAAACAACCAAACTGAATTTTCCCACAGTTTCTTACGTGCAGGTTTTTCAATTCAGAAAGTTCACACTGATTTTCCCTCTTAAGACAGATTTGAAGGTCTAAAGCTAGAAAACGAACAATTTTTATCAGTTCACGGTATTATATCAAAGCAACAAAAATAGAGAACTTTATAGCCAAATAATTAAAAGATTGGTTTGATTTAGGAGAAATGCAACACCTTTACTCCTGACCTGACCAATCATAAAGTAAGCCCCGCAATCCAAAACCTAAACCCACGTTTTCCAGTACAGCAGATAGAATTAAATCACTATTTATAATTTAATTTTAAAGAAAAGCATGGCAATACTTACTCGAACAAAGCTATTAGTTAACGAAAAGGAAGAGGGAACTAAATGAATACCCTAACATTATAATTTATTTAATTTAATAAACAAACGTGGTGTTCAATTTTCCCCAAACTGGCAAACCATACGATACACACAAAATCTACACCCAAAAGAATTCAATGAAAGAGAACAAAAAAGAGTGAACTGAAGAGTAAAAACCTTGGAAGGATCAACTTTCTGGAAGTTTTTGACGACGGAGACTACGCGATCGGTAACCTCCGACTTGTCAAGGAATGAGCCCATGACCTCGTCGGAGAAACGGCGTATTGCGTTGAAGGTGAGATTAACGAGCCCATTGGGGATAGTTTTGGGGTTGCGGAGTACGGGCAGGGGTATAGCGTTCACCCTCAGGTGCTTTAGCAGTGCTCCTCTCACCGCCGCCATTTCAATAGATAGCTATCTTCCCTTTACTAGAAATCTAAGAAACCTTTTTCTTTTCACCGAGAAATGGTAACCTTTGGAAGCTTAGAACTAGGAGTTGAGATGCGAATAAATATGAGAAATCAATGCCAAAGGTTAGAGCAAGCGTATGAAAACAAAGAAATTTACAATTAGGGTTAATTTTTTTTTCTGTTTCAAGGTATAGAACGAGCCAGATGACTAATCAATATTTTATAAGCTCATATAGAGGATAGATGTTGGCCACAAGTTTTAGAACTGCTTTATGCCAAGGGCAAAGATTAAGCTCTTGGTCATTGATTAAGATTAGGGTTAATATTTAATGTATAGGTAAAATAAATTCTTTTTCACACAAATATATATATTTTAATTCCATAATATAGAATTTAAAATTATAATTCTGAATTTTTAACCATAAATTTTAAAATTTAATATTAAATATTTAAAACCTCTAAATTTTGAATTAGACCCGTTTGTGAAAAATAATATTTTTTATTATCAGTGTATAAAATATTTTTTGAATAAGTAGATAGATATTTACATTCTAAAGGTGAATGTAGGCAGTGGCGGATTTAAAAATATTTTTAAGGGTGAGCACAACTCATAAAAATTAAAAAGAACTAAAGACTAATTCATAAAAATAAAAAATTGAAGTCAAATGTATAAAGTTTAGAAAGTTCAGGGTAAGCACAAGCCCACCCTAAGATACACTTGCATCCTCCATTGAATGTCGAAATTCAAACTCGTACAATATAGGATAATATGAAATCTTTGACAATATTTAATAGATTGACAAGTTTTTTTTTTGAACAACTTGATAATAGACCGACATGTAACACCCTGACCCGAATGTAACAATTAGGCTTCGAGCCCAAACCAAAACCATTAAAAATTCTCAAATTGGGTTTAGCCCAACAATGTATTTATAAAAAACATTTAAAGCCAATAGTTAAAAATATAGATCAATAATCAAAACGGTACAAATGAGCTCCAATTTAATTTAAAACATTGAACATTCAATTTGATTAATACACTTTCAAAATAAGGATTATAGACTCCACCACATAAGGTCCTATGAATACATAGCCCACTAAACACAAGTACCGTACTCTGAAGACCTCCACATGCTGAAATTCCGTACTGATAGTGCTCCTCGATCTCACGATCCAACGGTCAACCTACGTACGGAAACAACGATTTCAAGCGCTAAGCTTACAAAGCTCTATTATACTTTATGCTAATCATACACATAAGCATTCAAACTAGTACGAGCAATAAGAAGAGATAATAAACATGTGGCGCTACCACTAGTCGCCTAAACACATGCTCTCAACATAACAAGCATCATACATGGCCCACAAGTTCCAACCATACTCAGGATCTCACCAGATCATCCAAGCAAAAACACACAAGTCGTAACCACAAACCTGGAGTGAGGGCTGATGCCACACAGCTTCGGGAACGTACACTCTTTGGGTGAGGCCCGGTGCCACACAGCTTCAAGAACGTACACCCATGATCGGAATCTCTCGTCGAGCATCATCGAATGAGACATAGTGTCACACAGCTTCAAGAACGTACATTTGGCATCTCTAACCATGGTGTTGCAACATTTTCTTATTGGTTATCCGGATCTCATCAATCAAGAAGACCCAACCAATCGAATGCCTACTCCACATGAAAGCAACACGATCTCAAGGATCCCCCTATTATTGCTAATCATCATCACATCATTTATTTTACATTACCAAGTTGTTAACACATTATGGAGAAGTATATAATTGACCTTATTCATTGTCTCTATTAATCCATGTTATCACATTATTCAAAGCATAATTCAATTATTAATATTCACATCAATTTTATCCTTAAATTGCTTTTATAGATTATTTATCGTATAGGGTACTGATACTCGTACATGAGTATCAATACGGTACCTTCGGCTATCGGTACTCACATGCGTACCGATACTAAAACTGCTTACTAAAAATCTTTAATTTTCACAAGTACCGGTACGAGTCGACCCATATCGATATGATCCCCAATCACGTATCGGTACAACCAAAGCTCATACTGATACCCTATACTCTAAATTCTAACCATAAATCTTAAATTCTATACCCTACATACTAAACCCTAACCTAAAACCCTAAACCCTAAAATTAAAGGCTTGTGAAAACTAAAATTTACAAAGCATTTTCCTTTATCTATTTAAGAATTAAATTATCAGCTTGCTTTTCTTTCAACCCTAGTGCCGCAAGCTTTTCCTTTTCTTGGCCAGTAACGGTATTAGTTTAGGGGTTGATCGTTAATTGTCGGTGTTTTTTATTTATCATGTTTTTAGTCTTTTATTTTCTTGAATTTTTCTTTATTTTAATATGAATTTTTGTTTTTTAGCACGATTTTTCTGTCATTATGGCATGTTTTCATTTGTTTTTGTGATACGCTTCATCTGCCATTTGACACAGTTTTACATATCTTTGCGGTTGTTTAATGCTAGTACATAGATCCTCACAACTCTTGTTTTTTGATTTGTGTTAGTCGGTAGTCATAGAAAGCTTGATTCCCTTTGATGTTCTTTGCCAATGTAATCGGATCTGGATAGCAGAACAATTTGCTCGATAGTTTAGTTCGCCTATCACTCTATTTTTCACCTTGTTAAGCGTCTTGTCTGAATTGAGACAAAAGAGATTCATGAAGGTTTTTTGGTTCTTTGCCGATGGACACCATTCTCAAGGGAAGGTTTTGCTTTTATTTTGCACTTTTGGTTTCTATGTTCTTTTGTATGAGTTTTTTTAGTGAACTTAGTCCCTATTTTTTTCTTTTGTTCGGGTGCGTTCTAATCTTTGTGATTGTATTCTTTTTGTTTTTTTATTGAATCCAGATGCCATTGATAAAAATATAATCAAATTATTAGAAGTCAATAAGTGGTTCTAGTGAAAAATAAAATGATGTTCATCCTAAGAGACTCGAATTCAAGAACCTGTGTGTGCAAGTGTGTTATCAAAAGGTTAAGAAAATGTGTGGACATATGCTACCATGTAATCACACTAGTATATTAAAAAATCAAATTATTAGAACAATCGAATAATAATATAAAAAATTATTCAATACAAGTGTAGAACTGCACAATTCTTTTTGTTTTAAGGTTTAGAAGTTTAATTTAAGATTTATGATTATAATTTAAATTTTACTATTTACATTTTAGAGTTTTAGATTTTTTTTTACTCAATAGAGTTTTAGATATTTAAATTTTAGGGTCTGTTTGTTTGAAGGAAAATAATTTACGAGTTTTTCGGTGTTTGGTTCAAGAAAAATACTAAATTCAATAGAAAAGTAACTACGAATCAACAAAAAATACCTTCTTTTTCAGTTATAAAACAGATTCTAATTTTTTTTAAATTTTTTTTATCAAATAACGAAAAATGATTTACATAATATTTTTCAAACACCAAGAAAATGATTTTTATCTCTAAAAATTATAATTTATTGTCCGAAAACTATTTTTAGTAAAACAAATGGAGCCTTAATTTATTACATACTTTCTTGTACAAAAGTAAGTCTTTTCTTCATGTCCATACCCTGTATTGCAATTGTCATTTAGTATTGTTCCCTTTAATAGTCACTTCTTGTAATAGTCATTGAGTTTATGATTAGGTCGTAAAAGTTAGGCGGCCTGAGTCACGACTTTTAGGAATTTATATCCTATCCCACAACTTTGCATTCTTTTTCACTCCAGCCATCAAGTTTCCCTACCTTTCATTTTCATCCCAAGATCAAGCAAACTTGCCATGATTTCTTGACAAGTTTCACGCATTTAAAAAAAACTAATCAAAGGAACTTGTCGAGATTACATGACGAATTTCATAAAAAATTATTTATTTACGACCTGTCTGGACTACACGACGAGTTCACCTCGGGTTGTAGCAAATGGCATATACCCCTAAAAGAATCACAAATTAAAAACTCTCATGCTGTAAAGAAATTTTAATTAAAAAGATTTTTTCTTGATTAAGTACAAATAATTTTGATTTTTTTCTGGGTGCACAGTTAATTTTTGGATTAGTGTCGATAATGTACTCGCTTGTTTAATCCAATAGATGAGACTCACCCAAGGCCCTTTGCAGTGTAAAATTTTCTACATTTTTCCTTCGTTTGTGTAACCAGATTGAAGGGTGCCTATTAGTATTTAGGATAGATTATATTTTTAATCACTCAACTTTATTCTTTTTTTTCATTTCGATCACTTAATTTTCGAATTAGTTTTTTTAGTCACCCCACTTTTAATTATTTAACACCAATATGACCGGACATCTTTCTTTTAAACCTAAGAAACTTTTGTAACGACCCAAAACTTGGGCCTTGTAAAATTAGGCCTCAGACCCAATTTATTAGGCCTTATGTTGGAAAGCCCAAGACTAAGATAATTAGATTTGGGTGATGGGCTTTATTAATTTATTTTATCCAATGAGGATAATGTTTTGAAATTTAAAAATGGATGTGGGTGGTGAAAAAGAGGAGAAGGTGGGAAGAGATATTTTGTGAGAGAGAGAGAGAGAGACAAAGTTAGGAGATGAAATAAAAGAGGAGGCTTTGAGCCCGATCTGCCATCACCGGAGCTGTCGTGGCTCTCACCACCACCGCCATTAGGTCCGACTCGCCGAGAGGAGTTCGGCCATGGTCGTCTCGTCGTGATAGCCGCCGCTGTTTACCGGGGTGGAAGAAAAGAAGAGACGACGTAGCTTGGAACGCCGTACTTCGTTGTCCTCATGCTAAAATTGAGGCTACCGTTAAAACCACCGGCCCGAAAACAACCGTTCTAGAGCTTTCTGTCATCGGTCGGCCACCGAAGGACGGCTCACGCGCCACCACACGCTACCCATATAGGTGGGCGTGTGTTTGGCCAGACGGGTGCACGCTGCCCGTATGTATCGCACCACACGAGATTGCTATTCCTTGAGTGTACGTGCACCCTGCCACACAGGATAACACCCTACATGTGCACCGAGATTTACTGTGCACTCGATAATTAGATTTAGACCTAGTGGCAAAGAAAATGTGATGGGCTTTATTAATTTATTTTATCCAATGAGGATAATGTTTTGAGATTTAAAAATAGATGTGGGTGGTGAAAAAGAAGAGAAGGTGGGAAGAGATATTTTGGGAGAGAGAAAAAGTTAGGAGAGGAAATAAAAGGGGAGGCTTTGAGCCCGATCCTCCATCACCGAAGCCGTTGTGGCTCTCACTACCGCCGCCATCAGGTCTAGCTCCCCGAGAAGAGTTCGGCCATGGTCATCCCATTACGATAGCAACTGCCGTTTGTCAGGGTAGAAGAAAAGAAGAGACGACGTAGCTTGGAACGCCGTGTTTCGCATTCTTCATACTGAAATGGAGGTTACCGTTGGAACCACCGGCCCAAAAATAGCCGTTCTAGAGCTTTCTGTCGCTGGCCGACCACTGAAGGACTGCCCACGCGCTGCCCATATGGGTGGGCGTGTGCTTGGCCAGACGGGTGCACACTGTCCGTGTGCACCGCACCGCACGTGATCGCTATCCCTCGGGTGTATGTGCACCCTACCATACGGGATAACACCCCGTGGGTGCACCGAGATTTGCTGTGAACTCATCCATACTAGATTGCTTACCTAGGGTGCACCAAGCCTCCCATGCACCTACGCCGCACCAAATCTCTCAAGGCTGTTGACCACCCGTTGACCAGCGTTGACCGGCCGTTGAGTTTTTTTTGGGAACCCTACCCGGGGGTTTCTCGACGTTTCAGATCTATTGGCACAGTTTGTTTTGCCAAATTTGAACTCGGTAAGCTATTTTTATGCATTTGACCTTGTGAATAGTATAGGAGATACATAGAAATAATGTATGTTCATGTTTGTTGATATGTGAGGATTAATCAGGGTTGGATATCTGATCAAGTGGAATATTCAGGAAGCTAGGATAAGGATTTTAGTGATGTCAGCATAAGGTTAGTACACCTCGAACTCTGAAATGCTTCATGAGCATCATAAGTGTAATTACCTTGCATGCTAGTGGTTACAAGTTAGGATATGAGTAATAAGCATGTGTTGATATTGTTAGTTCAAGGTTTGTTGATTATTGAAATGCTTGATGATGCCTTGCATGTTAGCCGAATAAATCAATATGTTCGATTGATATTGGTTAGAGACAATACTAATAAATATTCGATTAAATAGATAAAAAGCTGGCAAGTGGTAATGATTAATTAAATACGCTAGCAATGCACTTTAATGCATTTATAAGCTTTAGGGACCTAATAAGTGTTATAATAGTGTAATTTAAAGGAATTGTATGAACCAGTGAGTTGGGTACCGGTACGAGCTTTGGTTGTACCGGTAAACAATTGGGATCATATCAGTATGGGTGGGACCGTACCGGTACTTATAGAAAATTAAGAATTTCTTGTAGACTAATTGGTGCGGTACACGTGTGAGTACCGTTAACCAGGGGTACCGTATCGATACTCATATTTGCTAAATTGGATAGTTTGAAATACCGATATAAGATAATGGTAATATGAAATATTAATAATTGAACTATGCCTTGATAAATGAGATTAAATATGCACTTCTCCATAATGTATTAACAACTCGATAATGTATAATAAACAATATATTGACGATTAGCAACAATAGGGGATCTTTGGGATCGCGTTGCTTGTATGCCAGGTAGGCATTTGATGGATTAAATCTTCTTGATTGACGGGATTCGAATACCCAATAAAAGAGTGTTGCAACACCATGGTTGAGATACTGAATGGAGGTTACCGATGCTATATGATATGTGCCTCATTTGAAGATACTCGATGAGGGATTTTGAGCATAGGTGTATGTTTCGATGACATGTGACCCGGCCTCACTCAGCGAGTAGATGCTCGAGGAATAATTTTAAGTAAGGGTGTATGATCCGATGCTATATAACCCGACCTCACCCAGGGTGTATGATCCGATGCTACGTGACCTGACCTCACCCAGAGTGTATGTACCGATGTTTTGTGACCCGACCTTACTCTATAGTTGTGTTGTAGTTGTTGATATTATTTTTGCCTTGGTGATATGTTGAGATCTCGGGCTTGGTCGGACCTTGTGTGCCATGAGTGGTGATTGTTATAATGTTATCATGTGTTTAGGCGACTAGTGGTAGCACTACATGTTTATTTATCTATTCTTATTGCTCGTACTAGCTTGCATGTTTACGTTTATGATTAGCATGAAGTATAGTAGAGTAGATGTGTACCACTGAGCTTTGTAAGCTCAGCGCTTGAAATTGTTATTTTTGTGCGTAGGTTGATCGCGGGATCGATGAGCACTGTCTGTATGGGATTTCAGCAAGTGGCGTCATCAGAGTATGATACTTGTATTTAATGGGTTGTGTATTCATAAAACCTTACGTGTATGAGTCTGTAATTCTTATTTTGAATTTGTATTAATCAAGTCAATTGTTTAAATATTTTATTTAATTAGAGCTCCTCTGTAACGTTTTAATTGTTTATATATTTATTTATTTTGAATAATGGCTTTAAATGTTTTTGGGAATCATTTTATTTGGGCTAAACCAAGTTAAGAACTTTATGATTGTGGTTTGGGCTTTAGGCCCAAATGTGACATCCAAGTCGAGAGTATTACATTTAGTGGTATCAAAGCTTAGTTTTAGCTGGTTTTAGGAAATCCCGAGGTGGTATAGGTGTTTTGGTAAGGTGTCTAGTGAATACAAGCCCTTAAATTAAGTTCATACTCCTTAAGACTGAAATTCTGATGGTGTGATCAATGTTGTGAAGTTAAGATGGTTACATTGTAGCCGCGAGGGCCGAGATAAACGTTAAGCCATTCATAAAAGCGACTCTGGGGGTCAAGGTTACCCTGGATTATTGAGATATAAATTAGTTAAATAATGTCAGAGTCGAGGATGTGTTCTCCTCCCGCTACCTAAATGGTGTTCTTATCACATAGTGTAACAGTTTTAGAGCATATACATTATGGGAGTTTGTGGCAATGAATTTTTATCGTTATATGCGTGAATAACAGTTATGACACGAGTATGGATGATCTATTCTTGAATCGGTCAATGGATGCACGGTGGATGGTGAACTCTTTCATTTGCTTAAAAGGAAGTTCGTTGATAGTTGAGATGTGTCGACATCCTTTACGAAGGCATTTCTCAGAGATAGTGGATTTAGGATCCACTAGATCGTTAAAGTATGGCTAAGTTAGACGTTCTACAGGTTTGAAAGAGAGCTACCATATCGAGAGTTGTGGCATTGTGGAATTGTTTTGGTTAATCAACGTGATGCGAGCCAATAATGTTGAGAGTTGTGCTCAAGGCTTTGAGGCCTCGAAAGAACACCACATTTGTTATTGAGAATGTTTAGATCACTGCCCTCTACCATAATTTACCTGGTTATTGTTTTGAGAGTGACACACGGGGTTGTGAGACATGTTTAACTGTTCGACAGATGCTAATGTGTACAGTTCAACACTGGTGAGGCTTTAAATTTGTCAGAATGTTTGTTTATGCCTTTTAGAGGTGTTGTCAGGACTTTTTCCTTGTCGAGAACATAGATGGATGTTGAAGGTAAAATTGAGTTGGACATCAGTGCTCATCGTCTTTGTTAAATGACACTGATTCAGTTGAGAAAGTTAGAGGTTTAGTTGCGAAAGTGCAAGTTGAAGGGGGTCATTTTGTCTGAGTGTTTTGCCCATGAGAGAAATAGGCTTGCTTGTTAGTAAGAAGTTGGTTGGTTAAAGTGATGCTTTAACCGTAGATAGTGGTCGTGTGATAGAAGAAGATCGTTACGTATCTCCTAAGGTGGATGACTCGTTTAACTAATTACGAGGTATATGTGTGCTTTTCTGAGTTTGGTTCGAGAATAAGATGGTTGTGGTTAAAGTGTTAAAGGCTTAGAGTTCAAAATAAATTTTGGAATGAGGATTCCTCTTTTTAGGTGTATCGTGGGAATGATGGATGCCTGCAGTGACGTTTGAGGTTTTTTAGCAATAATAAGGTAGGGGCCACCGTGTTGTCTCTCGAATGTAAGTTGACGCTATGCGTGACGCGTGTGAAGGTACAAGGAATATAGAAATATGAACGTTGACAAGATAATTGCCTTGAGGATATAGTGCGTGAGAGGGAAGTTGGGTACCGTGTAATCAGTAAAGAATCAAGGGTTGAAAACTTCATAAATATTTTGTTTTGTATCGCAGTTTCTTTGAGGTAACCGAGGAACATTCTTATATATTCGAGTTGCGAGAGGCTATTTTGATTGTGATAGTGGTGCTAACTCATCAAAGATAAGTAAGGTTCCGTGATCTTCGAGGATGTTTTATGGTTTTGTTAATGCTATATTTTTGGGCTATTTGGGGGAAGGTTGTGCTTGCCTCAATAGCGTGGAAATTTGAGGTACTCGATCTTTAAAGAGTTTGAGATTTGAACCACGATGCGAGTCAAAGTAATTAAGAGTTGTGGATCGCAAGTGATGGTCGGGTAAGGGAGTATTGATACTAGCTCTACACAGTACCGATACTCAATTCATCTGGAGTTGGTACTTAACGGTTAGTGATGGTACTCGTGTGGTTGTCAGTTAAGTTTTGAGTTAAAAATTGATTCGTTTTGGAAGTCACAGGAATTAGCTTCTAATTCTGATTTAAGGGACACAGTGTTATGATTGGATTTGGGTTTGATGGTTTCTAGTGGACTTCGAGATCTTGTTGTGAGTGCTTTAGAGAAAAATATATATTAAGGTGAAAGATGCTCCTTTTATAGTACAATGGTCAGTATATGGTGAAAATTGGTAGCGAAAATTTTGTACCAAGCTTTCATCACGTGTTCAAGAAACGGTGTGGAGTCGTGTGTTTGGATTGTGATGAGTGTTTGACTTGCCATTGGTTGGGAGTCAAACATTGAATTTGTTAGAGTTGTGGTGATGCTTCGATGTTTCTCAGCAAAATCAAAATGATGACCGTGGAACTTGTAGAGAATTATGAATGCACAGTGGTGATGAGATTTCTTTGAGTAATGATATAGTCCTTAGGAGGTACCGTTTGATATTTTCGGCAAAAGTGAGATCTATATTAAAATTTGCTTAGATTGTTTGTGGTTGGGTTGTACGACACTGTGGTGTGTACATGTTACCTTTTGATACGAGATTCGAGGTTCGTGATAGAACCTTATCCCTTGGTGGAATTCTTAGGTGATGACAGATCTAGTGGTACAAATGATGTTTTTTCAGGCACGTTATGGTTGAGAGTGTAAGATTCCCGCATGAACCGAGTTAATGAGATCGACTTTAGTTATCGATAAGAGTTATCATGTAAAGTTTTAGGTAATCTTTTAGGTTCTACAGCGTAAGTTGAGTTTCTTTGTTGACGTATTCCTGTGACAGTTTTATCGGGGTACGGTTGGATTTCGCTTGCCGTCTATGATGTACCAAGCAATGAAGAATTTTTTTTTCAGAAAAGAATCAGTTGAGACTAAGATTGTAACATTCGAGGACAATGTTATTTCTGATAAGTGTTGAGATTATGGTTGTACCATTAAAAACATGAATTTCAAAATTGTGTATCGAATGTGGATGGCTAACGGATAACAACAAATGACTGATATTAGCTTCTGAAGTGGATGGCCTTGGAATCAATAGGCAAGTTTCGAGGTTTTTGTATGACAAGTTGGAATCTAATGGTATGAATTTTAGAGTCATTGATCGTTCAGTCAGATTTATTTGGTTGATGCAGAATTCCATCTTGGTGGACCAAAGTAGGGAAAAGTCAATGTCAGCTCGTAATAGATTGACATTGGTAGTCGATTGTCAGAGGTTGCGAGTGGAATAAAAACATTGAACCCTCGTTCCTATTAGTATACCTCCAAGAAGGTGTTTTGTTTCGAGCACAGGTAAGGGTTGAGTTTACTGATTTTTAATCGAGATAATGGTAGAAATGATTGCAAGAAGGGATCAGTTGAGACTGTGTTTGTACCTTTGTAGGATAAAGTCGTAGATATGTGTTATAGGGGATCAGTGTAGCGCAGCGGAAAATGCTAAGGACTTGGAAAAGTTGTCATAGTGTAACATCATCTCCTGGTTGGTGGAAACAAATTTCGAGGACGAAATTTCTTTTTAAAGATGAGAGAGTTGTAACGACCCGAAACTTGGGCCTTGTAAAATTTTTTGGGCCTTGTGTTGGAAAGACCAAGACTAAGATAATTAGATTTGGGCTTAGTGACAAAGAAAACATGATGGGCTTTATTAATTTATTTTATCAAATGAGGATAAAGTTTTGAAATTTAAAAATGGATGTGGGTGGTGAAAAAGAGGAGATAGTAGGAAGAGATATTTTGTGTGAGAGAGAAAAAGTTAGGAGAAGAAATAAAAGGGGATGCTTTGAGCCCGATCCGTTATCACCGGAGCCATCGTGGCTTTCACCGCCGCCGCCATCAGGTCCAACTCGCCGAGAGAAGTTCGGACATGCTCGTTGTAACATCCCAAGCCCATATGCTACATTTGGGCCACCAACCCAAACCATTCCCATAAAAAATTTCACTTAAAGGTTAATAAAAATTCTATATCATAAATCCAAACATGTCATTACCAAAGTATTTAAATCCGATGGTACTTAAAACATTCAAAATAGTTAATGGAGCTCCAAATACAGAAGTAAAACATTTGACCAATACAAAATAAATCCAAAATAGAGTTACAAATACATTAGGGTCCTACGAATACATAGCCCACTACATCAAAGTTCTTGTACTCCACCACAAAGGCCAATGTTGAAATCTTTTCTTTGACAGTGCTCATCAACACGCTATCCACCTATCTGCCTGCGCACGGAAACAACAATTTCGCACGCTGAGCTAACAAAGCTCAGTGGATACACGACCAATCAACTACGCTTCATGCAAATCAAAATTAAGAATGTGCTAGAAGTATGATATCATGGTATGTAAAAACAATTGGCACTACCATAATTGCCTAAACACATAGCATTATTCAACAATTGACAATCACGGCCCATTAGGCCCAAATATACCTGGGATCTACCAACTCCGCCGGGTAAGCAGATAAGGGGTACTCGGGTTCACCCATCGAGTAGCTTCGAAGGGTTTACTCGGAATCTCGCATCGAGCTCCATTCGAAGTGGCTCAGAATTTCTCGTCGAGCAGCTTGAAATCTCTCATCGAGCAATGGATAAGGCTCGAAATCTCTCGTCAAGCAAATTTCATCATCTGGAATCTCGCATCGGATGACCTTTATCGTGTTGTAACACTAACCTGGGTATCCGAATCCCACCAAACAAATACTTAAACCAAACAACTTCCCTTACTTGGCACAACCTCGAATGATCCACTGATGATCTCTAAAGTTTGCTAACCCAAGCAATTTACTTTCATTTTGGTACTCAATTAGTCATTTAATCCATATAAGCAAGAAGAACCACACATTCTTGGTTTTAGCAGTCATTTATATCATAAGAGACCCATTAACGCCTTAGCCAAAATTTATAGAACCCCCGAACTCAAATCGTAAAAAATTGGGCAGGTTACCCAGCGAGTATTGATACTCCCCTCCAGGTATCGATACTCCTCCATGAGTACCGATACTACATTTAGATTCGAAAAAATTAACCCTCATGCTATACTGATAATCTTCGTTCCGTATCGGTACTCCGAAGTGAGTATCAAGACTCCCCCATAAGTACCGATACTCTATTTAGATTAAAAAAATTGGCCCCTATGTTATATCGATATGCTCCATTCCGTATTGGTACTCCATATTGGTACTGGGATCACCCCGTACTGATCCTTACCCGTACCGATATGCTTACCTTAGCATACCGGTACACAAAGCCTTTCCAGGCAATATAATGATGGGTATCGATACGCCCCTAGCGTACCGGTGCGCCAAAGCACTACTGTAATTCTAATCAAGTGAGGGGTACCGATACATAGGAAGGCGTACCGGTACGCCCCTCACAACCTGCTTTCCAAAATACAAGGGAGTACTAATACGCAACTACCATGTACTAGTACTCGAGCCCCGATTTCAAAACCTAGAGTTCGGGAATTCACCAATCCCTCCATTAACCTCCATTGTTAAGTCTCAAAACGTTCCTACCACTTATGAAGAGTCATTAGGTGAGTTTCTAACCATTTTTACCCTTAAACATCAACAATTACAAGTTTTGCCATGGATGACCAACCAAGCTCTAACTTATCCAAAACATCACAATTCAAGCAAGCATAGCAAAATGATGATGCACATGAACACACATAAGTTAGAAGTGTACTAACCTTGGCTAAACTTGAAGAAGAAGTCTCCAAGCTCCCACTCAAACTTTCTCCTTGCCCAAGCCTTTAGAAGGCTCTCCCACTTCTTCCACTACAAGAAAAGGTTACTAAGAGATTACTACACTGCTTGAGAGTTTTTAGGAAGCTTGAAACTTAATTTAAACCATAAATGGAGCTCCCTAAAACTCTTTTCCGTTCTTACTTCACATCATCCCCATGAAAACATCATCCTCACCATTTAACACAATACTTACCTTGAAATAAAGCCCCTCTAATGCTGAGCAAACTTTCCTTAACAAGAAAAACGAGATTCTCACCACAAACCTTAAGGATTCAACTAAGGAAATGGTTTTTTTTGGTTGGAGACTTGGGGAGCTAAAATGAGAGAGGGAGACAAGAAAATCAATTGGCTGACTTCATCCAATCTCCACATTCAATTAAAGGAATCCCAAACCAAAAACACCATAATGCCCTCCTTACTTCACACTATAACCAAAAATTCAAGCCCAAACCACAAACAAGCCCGCATAGTATCTCAAAGGCTGTTCTCCCGGCCCCTAATCCGAAATGGTCGACACTCGAGTTTTTGGAAACACAGGTCATTACAGTCATCCCGTCGCGATAGCTATCACCGTTCACCGAGGTGGAAAAAAAGAAGAGACGACGTATCTTGGAATGTCGTACTCAGCCGTCCTCCTGCTGAAACAAAGGCCACCGCTGGAACCACCTGCCTAAAAATAGATGTTCTAGAGCTTGCCGTCGCTGGTCAGCAACCGAAAGATGGCCCACGCGCCGCCCATGTAGGTGGGCGTGTGCTTGGCCAGAAGGGTGCACACTGCCCGTGTGCACCGCACGGAATTGCTATCCCTCAGGTATACGTGCACCCTGCCACACGGGATAACACCTTGTGGGTGCACCGAGATTTGTTATGCACTCGCCCACAATGGATTGCTTACCTAGGGTACACTGAGCCACCCATGTACTTGTGCCGCACCGGATCTCTTAGGGCTGTTGACCACTCGTTGACCAGCGTTGACCGACCGTTGACTTTTTTAGGATACCCTACCCGAGGGTTTCTCGACATTCAGATCTATTGGCGCAGTCTGTTTTGCTAAATTCAAACCCGGTAAGCTATTTTTACGCATTTGACCTTGTAAATAGTATAAGAGATGCATAGAAATAATGTATGTTTGTGTTTGTTGATATGCGAGGATTAATCGGGGTTGGATATCGGATCAAGTGAAATATTCGGGAAGCTAGGATGAGGATTTTAGAGATGTCAGCATACGGTTAGTACACCTCAAACTCCGAAATGCTTCATGAGCATTATAAGTGTAATTACCTTGCATGTTAGTGGTTGCAAGTTAGTTTTATGAGTAATAAGCATGTGTTGATACTGTTAGTTCAAGGTTTGTTGATTATTGAGATGCTTGATGATGCCTTGCGTGTTAGCCGAATAAATCAATATGTTTGATTGAATATTGGTTAGAGACAATACTGATAAATATTCGATTAAATGGATAAAAAGCCGGTAAATGGTAATAATTAATTAAATACGCTAGCAATGCACTTTAATGCCTTCATAAGCTTTAGGGACCTAATAAGTGTTATAATAGCGTAATTTAAAAGAATTGTACGAACCCGTGACCTAGGTACTAGTACGAGCTTTGGTTGTACCGGTAAGCAATTAGGATCATATCAGTACAGGTGGGACCGTACCGGTACTTATGGAAAATTGAGAATTTATTGTAGACTAATTGGTAGCGGCACGCGTGTGAGTACCGTTAAACAGAGGTACCGTATCGATACTCATATTCGAGTACCGATGTCGCTAAATTTGATAGTCTGAAATACCGGTCTAAGATAAGGGTAATATGAAATATTAATAATTGAACCATGCCTTGATAAATGAGATTAAATATGCACTTCTCCATAATGTATTAACAACTCGGTAATGTATAATAAACAATATGTTGGCGATTAGCAATAATAAGGGATCATTGGGATCGCGTTGCTTGTATGCTGGGTAGGCATTTGATGGATTGAATCTTCTTGATTGACGGGATCTGGATACCCAATGAAAGAGTGTTGCAACACCATGGTTGAGATACCGAATGGGGGTTACCGATGCTATGTGACCCGGGCATCATTCAAAGATAATCGATGAGGGATTCCGGGTATGGGTGTATGTTCCGATGCTATGTGACCCAGCCTCACCTAGCGAGTAGATGCTCGAGGGATAATTCCGAGCAAGGGTGTATGATCCCGAGCTATGTGACCCGGCCTCACCTAGGGTGTATGATCCGATGCTACGTGATCAGCCTCACCTGTTGTGTATGTACCGATGCTTTGTGACCCGGCCTCACTCCAGAGTTGTGTTGTAGTTGTTGATGTTGTTTTTGCCTTGGTGATCTGTTGAGATCTCGGGCCTGGTCGGGCTTTGGGTGCCATGAGTGGTGATTGTTATGATGTTAGCATGTGTTTAGGGGACCAGTGGTAGCGCCACATGTTTATTTATCTCTTCTTATTGCTCGTACTAGCTTGCATGCTTACGTTTATGATTAGTATGAAGTATAGTAGAGTAGATGTGTACCACTAAGCTTTGTAAGCTCAGCGCTCAAAATTGTTGTTTCCGTGCGTAGGTTGATCGTGGGATCGAGAAGCACTTTTTGTATGAGATTCCAGCAAGCGTCGTCGTCAGAGTAAGATACTTGTATTTAGTGGGCTGTGTATTCATAGAACCTTACGTGTACGAGTCTGTAATTCTTATTTTGAATTTGTATTAATCAAGTCAATTGTTTGGCTTTAAATGTTTTTGGGAAGCATTTTATTTGGGCTAAACCAAGTTAAGAACTTTATGATTTTGGTTTGGGCTTTAGGCCCAAATGTGACATCCAGGTCGAGAGTGTTACAACTTTCTTTTAATTTTTATAAAAAAGCCCTGAAATTTTCATCCCAACGGTTTCAAAACTAGTTTTTCAAATTTCCAATATTCTCCGACAAAGTAGCATCCTCTCCGTCTTCGATTATGAGATAGTTAGATATCATATATTTTTACTCTTCTTGTTCTCTCATTCGTTGAAGTAAATAAGATCAAGCCGTGTTAAATCTTGTACGTGTTTTATATCATATTGATCTCGCATTCCTTTTATTTCCAGTTATAAATTCCTAACGATAATCCTAAAAGAAAAGTAAGCTGAAATTTTGGCATTTAAACTTATTCATTAGTCCACAACAATCATCAATGAACCTATAGAAACCCCCCTGCAGCTTGCTCTGCTTCAAGTTCTTGTTTGGAAGAATCACTTCATCATCATTATCATCATCATGCTACTAATATTAACGATTAATGATCCGTTGGAGGCGCTTTTCTAATGAGGTTGTGTTTTGGAATTGGTTCAAAGGTGGGGGAAAGAATCATTTCTCACTTCGGTCATTGTCAGATTCGGTATCGGATAGGAAATCGTCTAGCTTGTCCTCCGTCCCATCGCCACCGCATTCGAGGCTCAGCTTGTCTGAGATGCAATGCAATTTAGATGAGATGGAAGGAGGGAGAGAGGGAGGTATGCTGTTCTCTTCGATGGCAGCTGAAAGAAAGCTCAATACCGTCACCACATCGCTCATCAAAGGACGGGCAGTGGCTTCATCTTGTAGGCACATGGCTGCTACTGCAACTGCTTGATTCAAGCCCCTTTCCGGGAATCGCTTCTCAAGTACAGGATCCGCCATGTCTGGGAACTTTTTCGGTTCCCTGAATAAGGGCTGAGCCTGTTCCAGTTCCATATACAATTAATTATTAATTTCTATAATAGCATTACTGTTGGAGCATAATGCTTATAAGTATAACACAGGTATTATCGACACAACGACACCCAAAGAACTAAATACCTGTACGTTATATGCACGATACACTAACAACTACAGGAAGAAACACATTTACTTACCCAAGCGACTAAGTTTTGCTCGTTCACGGGTTTGGTAGTGTCGACGGCTCTTCTTCCAGTGATAAGTTCCAACAGCACAACTCCGAAACTGTATACATCGGCAACAGTTGTGAGTCTACCTGTTCTTGAATACTCCGGAGCACTGTACCCATATGTACCCATCGTCTTCGACTGCATCGGCGACTTCCCAAGCTTGTCCAGTCCAATATCAGACAGTTTGGGGTTGAATTCTTCATCCAACAACACATTGGAGGATTTTAGATCACTGTATATTACAGGAGGATTGGCCTCATGCAAATACTCTAGAGCTTGAGCTGCCCTATATGCTATTCTCATTCGGGTTAACCAATCTATTTCTGGTTTCTCACCATCCACGGATTCTGCAATTACCACAACAAACAACAAATGTATGAACATCATTGTTCGTTTCTTAAGAATTCACGGAGAGTGGAACGAAAGAAGAAGAAGAAGTTAGCACTTAGAATATCTTCAAGGGAACCCCCAGGCAGGAATTCATAAACCAAAAGCCTCTGATCTCCATCAGCACAGTATCCGACGAGACTAACTAGATTTGCATGCTGTAAGAGACTCAATCGCGCTACCTCTACCAGAAATTCCTTGCATCCTTTCATATGATTCCTGTCGAGTTGTTTCACGGCAACCACCTATATGAATATCCGATATTCCGATAACAAAAACCAATCAGTCAATACATGCTTTTTCATCTTCAAATTTAGATCCAATCCAGTTTCTAATGCGATGCAAGTCTCATCTAATAAATCTAATATTCAAATCCAACATGAGCACCCTAATCTTCTTAATTATCGTCAAAACCACATCATCATTTAAAAAGAAAGAAAGAGCAAGCACCTGGCCATTGGCCTGAAGAGTTCCCTTATAAACTCTTCCAAAGCCACCTTCACCCAACAAACATTCCTGGCGGAAATTCTTGGTTGCCGCGGCTAGCTCTCGGAAACTGAACTTTTGAGCTGCGATTTCCGCATGCTCGGCTTCGTACGCCTCCATTCCTGCCGTATCAATCAGGTTTTGTTTCTCATTAGCTTCTTATACCATAAACAAACACACGCAGATTACAAATCAAACAAATTAGATAATTAAATGAATCTATAAACTACTAAACGGGAATTTTGGATTTAATCAACAAATTCATGTGGTTATAATAAGATCCAGATTCTAATTTTAGCATATCTTTTAATTAATCTCCTACTTTATATATTGTGTCATAAACTCATAGTAATTAGTAATTAAACTTTTAAATTTAAATTATCAAGAATTAATCATCCAATTTAACATAAATTAATATTATAAAATATTCTAGTATATTACAAAAACTCGTATTCCCCGTCTCATCGTGATTAAGAGACTGAACACATAATTATCAACTCGAAATCATCCAATGTTCAATGAAATTATAAGGGGTTAAATCTACATTTGACCTCCAAAATTATTCACTTTTATAATTTCAGTACTTCACTTTTTTTATTGCTTTAGTATTTAAAGTTATGTTTTTCTAAACATTAGAAATATTTTGAAAACTAAAAAAATTATAAAATTGCAGAAATTTCAATAATATAAAAATTATAATTTTTTGAAAAGTTTTCACATTTCCTATAAGATTTTGAAAATTTTCTAAATATTCTCTATTTTTTACAGAATGTAAACTAAAAATTTCGGGGATTAATCTCTGAAAAAACTAGTGCAGAAACGAATTCCAACACCTACGATATGGTTTTCATGCAACGAGGAATCAAGTGATTTGCAGATTCAGAAAAAGAAGAAATCATACCTAACATTCTGCATCGAATAAGCCGGTGAGCGGAAGAGTCGTGATCCCTTTTGCCGTTCACTCTCTTGCCTTTGTACGTAGATAAACAAGGGAAGCAATTCATTTTATTCGCCATGATTGCAGAACTGCTGAATTTCCCCCCTCAAACTTTCCCGGCGCTTTTAAATAACGATCGGTGCCGGTGTTGTTTGTTGGAAAAGGGTGTAAGGCGGTGGTAGAAGTAATCTGAGGGGGAAACCTTCAAGAGATTGAAGGGATCCCTCTTTGAAGGAGAAGCGGTTTCGCCACCAAAGAAAACAACAGCGACCCATGTTTGGAAAGCTGCAGAAACAAAAAGCAAAAACAAAATTCTAAAGTTTCTTCCTCAGACTTCTCGGAGAAAATCGGGGAAAATGGAGTGAACCGTTTGTTAATTTTGCACAATTCTAGTCAGCCACTAGATCACCATGTCGTTTTTCTTCGTTATATTTAGGCTTATATCACAATAATTACAAAAAATATATTAATTTTTTCATTTAAATTATTAAAATATTTTTAAGTTAAAATAAATATTCAAAATATATTTTTTATACGTTTTTTTAATACATATTAATATTCTTCGGAGAAAAAAATATTAATAATCTATCATATTTTGATTATGATACATTTCTATGCTCATGTTAATTTTTTTTAAGGTAAACTATTGCAATGATCACTTATGTTTAGTGTTTGTATTGTTTTGGACACCGATTTTTAAATTTGACCGTTATGATTATTTACGTTTTCGATCTATAAACTTATGGTCATTGAGACATTTATTGCCGTTGAACATTAACGGGGCTAATTTGTCATAATAAAAAGAATAATAAATTATTTAAATAGTCCCTAAACTATTACTTCACTCTTATTTTGACCACCGAAATAAAAATAATTTTTATAATTACACATTTAATCTTTCATATTTATAATTTTTTATTTATTTCTTCTCCCCTCCTCCATCTTTCATAGTCTTCATCATCAGATAACATGATTAAGATACTGAGGGTGAGCAACAATACGCATCAACATTTAGCGACGCTAACTGATCACCAAGGACCAATATGGCAGATTGCTTGGGCTCCCCCAAAGTTTGGCTCCTTGCTTGCTTCGTGTTCATATGATGAACGAGTGATTATAGTTTATATGGAAGGAAGGCAATCAGAATGAATGGAGTCAGGCTTATGTTTTCGATGACCACAAGTCATCTGTTAATTCAATAGCTTGGGCTCCTTATGAACTGGGACTGTGTTCGGCATGTGGTTCTTCTGATGGAAACATATCAATTTTCACTGCAAGGGCGGATGGAGGTTAGAACACGTCTAGGATTGAACCGGCTCACCCAGTTAGTGTAACTTTTGTTTCATGGGCTCCATCAACTGCACCCGGTGCTCTTGATGGTTCTGGCTTGCTGGACCCTGTTCAGAAACTTTGCTCCAGAGGATGTGCAAACACTGTAAAGGTGTAAAAGCCTTACAATGGAACTTGGAAGTTGGACTGTTATCCAGCTCTTCAAATGCATACCAATTTTGTAAGAGATGTAGCTTGGGCGCCCAATTTGGGATTACCGAAATCTACCATAGCAAGTACATCACAGGATAGGAAAATAATTATATGGATTGTGGCCAAGGAAGGGGATCTGTGGGAAGGTAAAGTATTGCATGATTTTAATACCCGTCTGGAGGGCTTCATGGTAATCGACCAAAAACATATTGGCCGTTGTTGACGGACACAACAATGTGACATTGTAGAAAGAAGCTGTTGATGGAGACTGGCAACAGGTGACGGTCGTTGAGCCATAGAATTGATATCTCATTTTCTCTTGCAATATTTTACGTGTTATAGAACTCATTTAGTTACATGTACGTGAACGTCGGGTTTATCTTTTTTTAACAGCTGCATGGTCGAGTCGCCCTACTAGACATTCTAGAACTCAAATTTTGTGCTTAAACTTCGTTCAGAAGTCCTCTGATTACAAGAGTGATCAGGGACGGACGCAGAATTTTATGTTAGGAGGCGAACCTATAAAATTTTAAGGGGACAAGCTTATAAAATTTTAGGGGGGCGAAAATAGTTTTTCAATAGAACATTAAAAAATTTATAAAAAATTTCTAAATCATATATAAATTTCAAAACCTTTGGGTCCATCCCTGAGAGTGACGTAGCTTGAGTTGAGCCAATAGCATGTTTATCTATTGGTTTATATTGCTAATATCCCATAAACTTTAATTGTTTATCCCGCTTTTAATTTGATTGGTATGTTCATCTCTGAGTATAATTTTTTTTGTATGTCTCATCACTTATTGCCTTGTGCTAATTAGGGATTAAATGTAAATTGGAGGTTAATATAGTAGAAAATTAGGGATTGGGTTATATGAAGAAGAATATAGACGATGGTGAAAGGGAGAAGAAATTAAAAAATTGTAAATATGGAAGATTAAATGTGTAATTATACAAATTATTTTTATTTTGGTGGTAAAAAAGGAGTGAAGTAATAGTCTAGGGACTATTTAGGTAATTTATCTTTTCTTTTTATTGTGCTAGATCTGCCTTCATTAACGTTCAACGGCAACAAACGTCTCAGTTACCATAAGTTTACAGATTCAAAATGTAAGTGACCATAACGGTCAAATTTGAAAATTGGTGACCAAAACAATACAAACCCTAAATATAAGTGACCATTACAGTAGTTTAACTTTTTTTTGATGTAAAAAGGATATTACCATAAGCATCATCAAAAATCTCCCTAATCTTAAATGGAGAAAAAGAGTACTTATGGTAATAGATAAAAGAACTCAAGAGTTATAAGAAACACAACAAAGAGCAACACAGATAAGAATTAAAACAAACGTCAAGACTCATCCTGATTAGTGATACATAACGAAAGCACCACCGGAGGTGGGTTAGCGAAGGTAATTTACCCACATCATGTCCTCTGACCATACCAGCCAAACCATCTGCAGCCAGATTCGTCGCGAGACCCATATGTGCAATTCGAACCTCCCAATTCCTCTCAAAAAAATCCAAAGTTCTTGCCACTAAAGCGCTATCAGTTAAGGCCAATGACTCACCCCGCAGGATTTGCACCACTATCATATTATCCATCTCTGACTCCACATGACGAAAACCCAATCTCCAGGCATGTTCAAGACCAACATTAGTCGCCCATAAGTTCGCTAATAGGACAGAGCATGATCCGAGGCTTCGAGCAAAGCCGAATAACCAATTACCCCCACTATCACGGATTACACCTCCCACCGTTGTCATCTTGCGATTTCCCCAACAGCACCATCAATATTCACCTTAACCCAATCTTGTGCCGATCTTTTCCAACGCGCTCCCTGTATCACAGCCAACCCCTCCTCCTCGGTGGCTCGGCCAGCATCAAGTAATTCCCCCAACAGCTTACGACAATAGCTCACCAAATCTCCATATAGCTCGCGGGCATCATTGAAGATGAAATGACACCTTTGCTTCCATAAAGTCTAACATGTTACTGCAAATATAATATGTCACTCACTGGCCATATCATGTCCATTCACCCCGCCATTTAAATTACCATTGAACCAGCCCTCAAAAGCATCCACATAAAAAATACAAAAGGTTCAGTCAGAAAAGTTGCGACCAAGCCTATTTCGCCTGCGGACAAAGGCGTAGCACATGATTCAAATCCTCCTCCCCTTGATTGCATACCGAATAAGTGCTATAAGTTAAAATATGTCGACGATATCTTTTAACATTTGTTAATAACCGATCACGGTGGGCAAACCAAAAAAAGGTTCAAACACGTTGCGGTATATTCAAGCTCTAAATGAGATGACAACTACCATTCCCTGAACTTATGGTAGATAATCCAAGAGTTT
The DNA here is from genome assembly GCA_019671005.1 of Hibiscus mutabilis. Lineage (NCBI taxonomy): Eukaryota > Viridiplantae > Streptophyta > Magnoliopsida > Malvales > Malvaceae > Hibiscus > Hibiscus mutabilis. The sequence continues at coordinate 63,577,262 of CM033719.1, forward strand.
TATACGCTGAAGAGGTCAAAAACATATGGTGAGATTCCCATCACCAACCCGGACAATCATGCCTAAGAGACACATGGGGTGGTACAGTTGCAGCGATTTTATGAATAATATCATGCGGCAGAACTTGAGAAAGGATCTTCCAATCCTATTGTCCCGAAGCGGATAACATAGCAACAACCGACAATTGTGGGTGAGGCGAACCGAGAGTGCAATACGGTACCAAAGGTTCCATCTCATCTAACCAAATATCTCACCAAATATCGTATGCCAACCATCTTTAACCTGCCAATAAATTCCTCAACGTACCTCATCTCATATGTTACTAACTTTTTTCTACAACCGCAAACACCAAGGTTGAGTAATAGACACAGGAAAAATCCCCTCATCTATATTTCACCTTGAGGACTTACACCTAAAGCTTGTCATTCCCGTACGCTAATTGAAAACCAAGTTTCTTTAGAAGAGTATTATTGTGCCGACTGAGCTCTCTAAATCCCAAACCACGTTCGTCCCTAGACAATAACACAATGTCCCACTTCACAAGAGCTATTGTCGAAGATCCAGTAGTAGACCCTCACACAAATATCCTTATCATTTTTTCTATTACATCACAGATACCCTTTGGGAGTAAAGTAGTCTGCATGACATAAGTGGGAATAGCCTATAGCACTATCTTTGCCAACGTGATTTGGCCTGTCAGAAAAAGCGTCTTGGCTGCCTACCCAAATAACTGTTAACCTTGTAAAAAATATATAGTCCATGCCTTTTTGCTTAGGTTATTATTTGGTTTTAAGCTCATTTCATTGCATATAGTTGCATTTAGTGGTGTTACTTTGGTTATTTTTAATTATTCATAAAATTGGTGCTGCTTGAGAGAAAGGGTTATTTTGTGGTGATGATGTGCAGGTGAGCAAATGAGCTTTTGCTGGGAAAGGAAATTTTGCCGCAGTATTTTGAACGGTATTTCTGAGTGCACAAAAAGACAAAGAAAGAAGATATTTTACAACCCCCACACGTGATTCCATCAGCCAGCTGTGCCATACATGTGAAGGGAATATTCTCTATGGTACACGAGGAATTAATGGCACAAAACCCTAGGAGCCCCCACTATATAAAGGATAGGACATCCACATTAAAAAGGGAGAGCGAAAAAAGTTGTTAGTGAGCTAAGAAAAAGGGAGGAAAAAAGGCAGCTGCCTTTCTTCTTCCTCATTTTAATGTCTTCCATTGTTGAACCTTCAAGGGATGATCTTGTTGGCCTTTGAGAGAAGCAGCAAGCTTAGGGTGGTTCGCTGCAGTCCAAGGCGGCTTGGGAGTTTCCTTTACTCTTAGTTGATTTTTGCTCTTACATTTTTATTCTGAAATGGGTTGTATTAGACGAATGATTTTGGATGATATTTGCCCAGCCATGAACTAACTTTAAATGGTTTGGGGTTATTGTGGGTGATTATGTTTTCTGTTTAAATGAATGTTTTAGCATTTTTCCAGTTTCATTGATGCTTTGTTCACTATTTTATTGCCTTGGGTTTGTAAGAGCCTTCGAGAGTTAGCCTTTACCCTTGTTTGATGCTTAATGGTAGAGAGAGTTAAGCTTAGATCTATGTGGACAATGGGGTTTGATGCTGGGAGGCAGAACCCTAACTCACCTTAGAGATAAGGATAGAGTTTCAATGACTAAAAGGCGTAGAATTGCAGGGTTAGTAGCTTGCTAGGGTTTACGCTGAGAGATTGTTGTAGCATTCTGGCTGCCAGTTTCGTGCTAGAGATAGTTTAAAAACACCTATATAAGTTCTGTTGGGCATCTTATAAGCTGGAAAGTGTCAATCATTCATGAAAACTAGGCATAGGATTCCTTGATAAACCCATCCTGTCATCACATTGAGAGTTTCCACATGTGTGAGGATCTTTGAAGTCTTATCGTATTCCTCCGGTTTTTATTACAGTTTTTGCTACAACATTTCTTTTAACTGCTCATATCAGCTCTTTCATCTAATATTTTGTTCCTGCTTTGAGTGCTTAAGCTTTACTTATTTTACCTCCAATCTCTGTGGAGACGATCTCACTCACCACTTTATTACTTGTTTGATACGTATACTTGCACCGATTGCGTATCATTTATAGTACATCATAGCACACAACAAGTTTTTGGCGCCGTTGCCGGGGATTGGCAATTGGTTATTTTGAGTTTAGTTTTGCACCATTTTATTTTTTTCTTTTTAGTATAGCTTTATTTGCGGTTTTTGCTTACCTTTTTACAGGTTTTGTGCTATCGCATGACCCGAGAGAGACCTGAAGAACCATTATCACCTTTCGTTCCTGAAATTTAATGTCTTTTTTGACAAAGAAGACCGTTACAAAGAGCTCAAAGAGCCATGTTTGGAGTTTAAAATCAAGGAGGTCAACCAATTGAGAATCCTAATGCTATGGCAAATCAGGGAGTCATAGCTCGTCCATGTGCTATTAAGGACCATTTAAATCCTATTATGGATGATCTCAACCCTGAGATTGTAGCTCCTGAGATTTAGGCAGCCCACTTCGAACTTAAGCCGGTGATGTTCAATATGTTGAACTCTATTGGATAATTTGGTGGATCGCCTCATGAAGATGCAAGACAACACATTTGTGTATTCTTGGAAGTTTTTGATTCCTTTCGACAGCAAGGTGTGCATGAAGACGTGTTGAAACTCAAGTTGTTTCCGTATTCATTGCGTGATAGAGCACGTGCATGGTTGAGTGGAGTACCCGCTGGATCTATGGAGACATGGACAGACTTCTACAAGAGCTTTTTACTGTGGTATAATCCGCCCAACATGAATACTCAACTAAGGAATGATATTCATTCCTTTCGTTAAGCCGATGATGAGTCGATGTACGAATGCTGAGATCTATATAAGTGATTACTTCGTAAATGTTTGAATCATGGTTTCCATGATTGGACGTAAGTTGTGATGTTCTACAATGGTGTCAATGCTCTGACGAGAATGATGTTGGATGCTTCAACAAATGGTACTTTGATGGACAAGTCACCCGAAGAAGCATTTGATATCCTTGATAGGATAGCAAACAATGACTACCAATTTCCTACTACAAGACTTGAAACTGAGAAAAAAACTCACGGGACACGTAAGCTAGACGCCAATGAATCCGTTTCAACTCAATTGTCGGCCATTACAAATATGTTGAAGAATCTCCAACGCCCTAATGAAGTGAAGGAAGTGAAGGTAGCTACTGCATGTTCGTTGTAATGGGAATCATCATGTGAGCGAGTGCCCCGATAACCACGAGTCTACCAACTACGTGGGGAACTCTAATAGGAACAACCATAACCCCTATTCAAATACTTATAATCCAGGATGGCGTTAGCATCCTAATCTTTCTTGGGAAAATCAGGGATATAACGCCAGCAACGCGGATCGTCAACAGAATTTGACTGAGCCTCCAGGTTTTTAGTAAAATATGCCATGGCATAATAGCAACAAGGGTTTAGCTTCTTTATCGAACAACAACTCTTTGGAAGCTACTTTTTAAGACTTTATGACTACTACTAAGGCTTTATTTCAAGACCATGCTGCATCTCTCAATAGTCAATGAGTACTGCTACAAAGCCATAGCTCATCTTTGAGAGCTTTAGAAACTCAAGTAGGTCGCGTAAGCTTTACATGTTCGACCTCAGGGCAGTTTACCTAGTGATACTGAAGTCACTAAACCTCATGGCAAGGAGTAATGTAGTGTACTCACTTTAAAGAGTGGTACCCAACTTAACAAAGAAGATAAGTTTGGAGGGAAGAAAGTAGATGATTCTAACCCCAAAACTGTGCAAGAAGAACCTGAGTTACAAGATGACTCATTTCTTGAGAATGACATGAATGAAGGCTCAACAAGTGAACCTACTAGTGAAAGACCAAATATTGCTACTGTAAAAGATACTCTGCCACCAGTTGAGCAAGAAGTTAGACCCCCACCACCCTTCCCCTAAAGATTGAAGAAGTAAAAGGAAGATCTTCAGTTCCAGAAATTTGTAGACATACTTGACAAGTTGTACATTAATGTTCCATTTTTGGAGGCCATTGATCAAATGCCCACTTATGCAAAGTTTTTCAAGGATATTGTCACAAAAAAGAAGAAGGTCGAGCTACAGCAAAAGAGTGCTACTCTGTGTTGAGTAAATTGCCATAAAAAAGGATCCAGACAGCTTTATCATCCCATGCTCGATAGGAGATAACTATGTGGGAAAAGCCTTATGCTATCTTGGATCTAGTGTGAATCTCATGCCTAAATCAGTCTTTATGAAGCTTGGTATGGGAAATGTAAGGCCTACTACTGTTATTTTGCAATTGGTTGACCGATCCCATGTTCGTCCAGAAGGAAAGATCGAAGATGTTGTGGTAAATGTGGACAATTTTTTTCAGTTGACTTTCTCATTCTCGATTGTGAAGCTTATGAGAATTCGCCCATTATTTTGGGGCGACTATTCCTAGCCACAGGCCGAATTCTGATCGACTGTGAAAAATGTGAATTCACTATGAGGGTGGCTAATCGAGGGTGACCATAAATGTCTTTAATACCCTCAAATATGTGGATGGATCAGAAGAATGTCAATGCCTCCAAGACATGGATTCTATAGAAAAAGAAAAAGCTACAAAATTTTGTTGTAGCAATTTTTTAGAGGTTAATGATTACATAATACTCAATGAAGATGACAATGAGGAGCTCGAGGAGTTCCCATTGGGGGTACAACAATCTAGCTTGCTCATACTAGCCTAGGTACGCACTTCAAACCTTTAAATTTTGCTAAATTTATCCATCCGAAACCATCACTTGAGCATGCACCCACGTTAGAATTAAAACCCTTACCATAACACCTTAAATATGCCTATTTGGGTGATAATGATACCTTTCCTATGATAATTTCCTCTAGTCTTAAACCTGAGCAATAATGTAGCTTGATAAATCTGTTAGCTCAACATAAAAAAGCTTTAGGTTGGACTATGGCTAATTTGAAGGGTATAAGCCCTACTATTTGTATACACAAAATTCTGATTGAGGAATGTCACAGCAATTCTGTTGAACCCTAGAGAAGGCTTAATCCAGTCATGAAGATGGTGGTGATGAAGGAAATAATTAAGTGGCTCGATGCTAAAATTATTTACCCAATTTCCAACAGTTTATGGGTCAGCCCAGTACAATATGTACCGAAGAAAGAAGGCATGACCGTGATGAGCAGTGAGGACAATAAACCCTTACCAACTAGGACTGTCACGAGTTTGAGGATTTGCATGGACTATCGAAAGCTCAACAAGGAAACCAAGAATGACCATTTTCCCCTCCCTTTCATCGATCAAATGCTAGATCGGTTAGCGGGCAAATATTTATATTGTTTCCTCTATGGATACTCAGGGTACAATCAGATTGCTATAGTGCCAAAGGATCAAGAGAAGACAACTTTCACATGCCCCTATAGTACATATGCCTTTAGGAGGATGCCCTTTGGACTTTGCAATGCCCCAGCTATTTTTCAAAGATGCATGCTAGCCATTTTCTCGGACATGGTTGAAGAGTTTTTAGAGATCTTTATGGGTGATTTCTCAGTCTCTGAAGATGATTTCGAGTCATGTTTGGGTAATTTAGCAAGGGTACTTAAGCGATGTGAAGAAGTAGATTTACTGCTCAATTGGGAGAAATGTCATTTTATGGTGGCCGAGGAGACTGTTTTAGGCCACAAAATCTCACAAAAGGGAATAAAAATGGATAAATCAAAGGTTGAAGTGATCAAAAAGCTACCGCATCCGACCACTATAAAGGGTATTCAAAGTTTCTTAGGCCATGTTGGCTTTTATAGGAGGTTCATTAAAGGACTTCTCCAAAATCTCCAAGCCATTGTGTACTTTGCTACAACAAAACTAGCCCTTTGTGTTTGATGAGAACTGCTACATCGCATTCAAGGAACTTAAAGGCAAGCTTATCTCAGCACCCATTGTTGTTCCCTCGGACTGACCTTACCTTTCGAGCTTATGTGTGACGCAAGTAACTATGCGGTGGGAGCAACACTTGAACAGCGCCGAGGTAATATTTTTCATGTCATCTATCATGCTAGTCGTACTTTAAATGATGCACAAATCAATTATACAACCAATGAAAAAGAACTGATGGATGTTGTGTTTGCATTTGATAAGTTTAGAGCATACTTGATAGGCACTAAGGTCATTGTACATATTGATCATTCAGCTATTAAGTACTTAGTGACTAAAAAGGATGCTAAACCTAGAATTATTAGGCGGATACTTCTTTTGCAAGAATTTGACCTCGAAGTGAGAGAAAGAAAGAGCATTGAAAATCAAGTTGTTGATCATCTGTCTAGGCTAGAAAACAAGGTTAAATGTAATGGTGAATTAGAAATCAAGGAGGACTTCCCCGATGAGAAAATATTATTTGTTGCAGCAATTCCGTGGTATGTTGATGTTATTAATTTTCTTGTTAGTGGTATTTTGCCTCATGATTTGAATAGCTAGGGAAGAAAGAAATTCATACATGATGTGCAGTTCTACTTTTGGGACGAGCCTTATTTATTCAAGCAATGTGTCGACCAAATGATTCGAATGTGTGTTCCTGGAGAAGAGCAAAAGGAAATTCTTTTTCATTTCCACTCATCGTCATATGGAGGTCACTTTAGAGGAGCTCGAACTGCTGCAAAGATCTTACAATCCGATTTTTATTGGCCTACACTCTTCAAAGATGCACACGAATTTTGCAAGGCCTGTGATATATGCCAAAGGATGGGGAATATATCTCGAAGGCATGAAATGCCATTGCAAAACATCTTAGAGGTAGAGCTTTTTGATGTATAGGGATTTGACTTCATGTGACCCTTCCTATCTTTATTTGGAGATCTTTATATCTTGTTAGTTGTGGATTATGTATCAAAATGGGTTTGAGCAGTGGCTACACCGACGAACGACTCTAAGACGGTTCTGAAGTTCCTTCATAAGAATATTTTCACAAGATTTGGAGCCCCAAGAGCTATCATAAGTGAAGAAGGCACCCACTTTGACAACAAGCTCATTGCCAAAGCATTACAAAGATATGGGGTGCGACACAAAATTGCTACGATATATCACCCCCAGACCAATGGTCAAGCTGAAGTATCCAATCGTGATATAAAACAAATATTAGAGAAGGTGGTCAATCCCAAGAGGAATGACTAGTCCCCAAAGCTTGATGAAGCCTTATGGGCTTATCGCACAACATTCAAAACTCATTTGGGAATGTCCCTAGTCAAGCTTGTTGATAAGTGTTCAAAAGTACTAATTTTCTTACCCTTTTTACTCATATTATTGTTAGACTTAGGCTCATATTAGTTGCATAGTTAGCTATTCATGCATTAATCCATGTTTCCTTCCATCGTTGAGCTTAATTACATAACTTGGTAGTTTTTGTGGAAAAGATGCTGCTTTGGTGTGCTTTGTGTGTGTATGTGCAGGATCACTTGCCAAAGCAATGCCGAGCTAGTTGCCAGGGCAATGCATGAAGGAGACGCCGAGCCAGTTGCCATGGCAATTGTCGACAAAGAGAAAATGCAATAGGGATGTCGAAATTAATGACTATACAAGCCCAAGATGATGTGGAGCAAAGCCCAAACCCAAAGGAATTTGATTTCCATGCAGAGATTAAAGAAGAATTAAATTCCAAGAAGATAGGAGAAGTTCTAGTAGGAATACAATTATAATAAAGAATTATATTCTTTAAAGATAATTTAATTCCAACTCAAACTCCTCCTCAAATAAGGACTTTGGCCTAGCCCTATAAATAGCAAGGAGATTTCGACAAGATGCATAGAGAGAGCATTAGGGAATTTTTCGACAAGTCCAAGGGAGAAAGCAAGGGATTTTCGACAAGCTTCATCTTTTCTTTCTTGTTCGATTGGGTTCATGCTAGGGATTATTTATCTTGTGTTTCTTTGGAACCTAGCCATGAACTAAATTTACTTGGCTATGGTTATTGTGTTTTGTGGTTGTGAGAAACTATTGGTTTTTGTTTAGGTAATATGAGTTTGCACTTTTCTATTTCAAGGTTTATTCATTCTTGGTTCTTATTCTTGTTTGCGAGTGAATTGGGAGAGGATCTCGTGATTTCATCTATTTATCTAATATCGGGAGAGTTAGATTCAAGAAATGAATGAATATGATCTTTATTCAATCTATTGGTGGTGAAGATTAATCCGGCTTAGGAATAAGTTAAGGATTTCAACGGCTAAGAGGAGCGCAAGATTGGTTGTTGTTCACCCTTTATTCACGCAGGGATGTATTATCAAGGCATGCACAAGTAGCTAGAGTTTCGACTTAGGGATAAGAAGAAACCATTGAAGAACGCTCTGCCGAACCTTGAAGGTTGCTGCCCGAAGCCCAAGTAGTTGCCCAACTAGTCGCCTGTGCAACCATCGATTAGTTGCCAAGGCAACCCCCACAGCAAGTTGCCACGGCAACTGAGTTGCCCGTGCACTCTTTTACCAAGACGATCCAATCGGCTATCACACCTCAACTTACGATAACCTGGCCTATCTCTCTCATTTGAATTCATATTTTCTTTTACTTTATTACTTTCTAGATTAGTCATTAGTTAAACTCCTATAATCCTTTACCTGTGTTTTTACTTTTTACAGTGCAAGAGACTAGATTCTTGAAGTAGCACCAATCCCTGTGGAGACGATATCTTTTATACTATAACTTGCGACGTGTATACTTGCACATTTTAGTAGCACTTATTACGCGCAACAAGTTTTTGGCGCCGTTGCCGGGGATTGGCAATAGCGACTTTGTTTTTACTTTCTTGTACTTTCTTTTTATTTTTATTGTTTAAAATTCAAAGGGCTAACAAACTTTGATTTTGCATTGGTATATGACCAGGGCGAGACCGACTTCACCAGAATATCCCTTTGATCCAGAAATCGAACGAACCTTACAAAGACTTAGACGAAGGATAAGAGAAGCAATGGCAAATCAAGACGGCAATATGAATCAAGATGTTCGAGCAGGAAGATGAGTGATTCTTGCACAAAACAGAACTATTCGAGACTATCTTGAAGAAGATCTTGATAGACTTAACCCAGGAGTTGTCGCACTTGAAATTGAAGCTGACCACTTTGAGTTGAAACCGGTAATGTTTAATATGATCAACACAATAGGTCAATTTGGTGGCTCAGCAACTGAAGACGCACGACAACATCTGAAATCTTTCCTCGAGATTTGCAACTCGTTCAAAATACACGGAGTCACCCCCGATGTCCTACGATTAAGATTATTCCCCTATTCACTGAGGGATAGGGCGAAAGCATGGTTGAATAGCATTCCTGCCGGATCCATAGCATCTTGGACTGATCTTTGTCGTGATTTTCTTGCTAGATTTAATCCTACAAATTTGACTGATAAGCTCCGTAACGACATTACTTCTTTTCGGCAGGCAGATGATGAATCCATGTACGAGGCTTGGGAGCGATATAGAGAACTTCTACACAAATGCCCCTACACGGATTCCCGATGTGGACTCAAGTAACGATGTTTTACAACACCGTGACTACACCAACAAGGATGATGCTAGATGCCTCGGCAAACGTCATACTCCTAGATACATGAACTAGGATCATCAGATTCAATTTCAGCACAATTGGCTGCTTTAACCAAGATGGTCCAGAACATGCAAAAACCAAACAACACACATGAAGTCAAGGTAATGGATTCTTTTTGTGAGTTATGTGGTGATAACCATAATTCTTCTGAATGTATGCAGAATCTGGAATCTAGCTTCTATGTGGGGAATTACAATCGGAGCAATAATGTGATGTCCAATACATACAATCCAGCTTGGAAGAAGCACCCAAATTTTTCATGGAGTAATCCCAACAATGCTCTAAACCAGAACAATCAGAATGCACAAGCATCGGGATTCTAGCAGAATATGCCACGGCAACAGATGCCGCAGCAACAACCGACAACATCTAGTTCTTTGGAAAATTCTCTAAATGCTTTTATGATGAAAATTGAATCTTATATGGCTGAGAATAGTAATTTCATAAAAAGAACTGATGCTTTTATTAACAGGACCGAGATGAGATTGCAAAACCAAGAGGCGGCAATCAAATCATTGGAAAATCAAGTCGGACAATTTGCTCAAAATTTGAATACTAGACCACAAGGAGGTTTATCTAGCGATACTAAAGTCGCAAGAGGAACTGGCTATGAGCAATGTAAGGCGATCACCACTAGAAGTGGCCAACAACTTAGAGAGGCTCAAACCCGCTCATCAAACAAAACTCTACAAAAAGATCAAGACGAACCTAGCGGCAAAGCCTCAGATGCTGAACCAGGAATTGCCGCGGCAACCGGCAATAAGCACGCCTCGGCAACCGACGACGCCTCGGCAACTTGCGATAAGCATGCCTCGGCAACCCCAGTTGATAATGCCTCGGGAACTCCAGATGTCCCGGTAATACCGTCAATTAGGTTTCAAACCAATGAAAGGATCGAAGATATCCGACTTCCACCACCATTCCCACAAAGGTTGAAGCGACAAAAGCAAGAATACCAATTCAAGAATTTTCTTGATATCCTAAAGCAAGTCCACATCAACTTGCCATTGGTGGAAGCAATTGAACAAATGCCAAACTATGCCAAGTTTCTTAAAGACATTGTGTCCAAGAGAACAAGGCTAGGAGAGTTTGAAATAGTTGCCGCAACAGAGGGATGCATGGCAATGTTGCACAATCGTATGCCACCCAAGTTAAAGGATCCCTGAAGTTTCACAATACCCTGTTCTATTGGAAATCACTATGTCGAGAAAGCACTATACGACCTAGGGGCTAGCATAAACTTGATGCCTAAATCGGTTTTCCAGAAACTAGAAATCGGGAAGGCAAGACCTACAACAGTTATGCTGCAGCTAGCCGACAGATCCTATGTGCATCCAGAGGAAAAAATCGAGGACATATTGGTAAAAGTTGATAAATTTATTTTTCCCGCTGACTTTATTGTTTTGGATTGTGAAGCAGATGAACATGCACATATCATTCTCGGGAGACCATTCCTAGCAATAGGGAGAACCTTGATCGATGTTGAAAAGGGAGAACTCACAATGAGGGTGAATGACCAGCAGGTCAAACTAAATGTGTTCCAAACACTAAGGCATGCCGATGATCCAGAAGAATGCCAACTACTTCATGCCACGACAGAGTTTAACTTCGATGAGGAATTTAGTTGCCTCGGCAACTACATTGCCGATCAAGAGGAACCTGAGGAGTATGAAGAACCAGTCGATGAGGAACAACAAGAAGAGGCAAATTGGCTAGCCAATCGACCAGGTACATACTTTGAACCACTGGATTACTCAGGTAAGGAAGGTAAGCTCGAAAAACCCTCTATTGAACAACCACCAATTATTGAGTTGAAACAATTGCCAGAGCAACTAAAATATGTATACTTAGGGACCGATAACCTTGTAATTATTTCTTCTAAGTTACAGCCTGAGCAGGAAAAGAAGCTGATCAAGATGTTGAAGCTACACAAAAAGGCAATAGGGTGGACAATTGCCGACTTGAAGGGAATTAGCCCGGCGGTGTGCATGCACAAGATCTTGTTGGAAGATGATCACAAACCTTCAATTGAGGCCCGAGAGGAGACTGAATCATGCCGGGAAAGGGGTTGTAATGAAAGAAATCATCAAGTGGCTTGACGACGCGGCATTATATACCCTATCTCCGATAGTACGTGGGTAAGTCCGTACAATGTGTACCGAAAAAAGGGAGGTATAACAGTGGTAAGCAATGAAAATAATGAACTTATCCCAACCAGATGTGACGGTTGGAGGGTTTGTATGGACTATCGAAAGCTAAACAAAGCCACTAGGAAAGATCACTTCCCATTACCCTTTATTGATCAAATGTTTGACCATCTTGCAGGTAAGCCCTTTTATTGTTTTCTTGATGGTTATTCAGGTTACAATCAGATTGCCATAGCACCAGAAGATCAAGAAAAGACAACCTTCACATGCCCATACTGTACTTATGCCTTCCGAAGGATGCCGTTCGGATTGTGTAACGCCCCGGCAACCTTCCAAAGATGCATGATGGCACTCTTTTCAGACATGGTCGAAGACTTCCTTGAGATCTTCATGAATGATTTTTCGGTTTTTGGTAATGACTTCGACGGCTGTCTCGGCAATTTAGAGAGGGTGTTAGCAAGATGCGAAGAAACGGATTTAGTCCTCAATTGGGAGAAATGCCACTTTATGGTAGATGAAGGAATAGTGCTCGGCCACAAAATTTCATCCAAGGGAATTGAAGTAGACAAAGCCAAGGTGGACGTGATCGAGAGATTACCCCCACCAAGTTAGGTTAAAGGAATTCGAAGTTTTCTCGGACATGCAGGTTTTTACAGGAGGTTCATTCATAATTTTTCTAAAATCACTAAAACCTTGTGTAATCTGCTTGAACAGGATAAAGTCTTCGATTTTGATGATTCTTGCACCCCAAGCATTCGAAACCCTAAAGAAAAAGCTTGCCTCAACACCCATTGTCGTTCCACCAGATTGAATGCTACCTTTTGAGCTCATGTGTGATGCAAGTGATTTCGCGGTAGGAGCAGTCCTAGGCCAACGCACAGGTAAGACCTTCCATGTGATATACTACGCTAGTAAAACTCTTAATAGTGCTCAAGTGAATTACACAACAACGGAGAAAGAGTTACTAGCTGTAGTTTTCGCATTTGACAAGTTCTTATCCTATTTAATTGGTACAAAGGTAATTGTTCATACGGACCATTCGGTAATCAAATACTTATTTACTAAAAAGGATGCTAAACCTCGTTTGATTCGTTGGATATTACTTTTACAAGAATTTGATATTGAAATTAAGGACAGGAAAGGAACAGAAAACCAAGTGGCCGATCACTTATCACGTCTGGAACGCAATAGGGAAGAGGACGCGGATCTAGAGATATGCGATGCATTCCCGGATGAACAAATTCTAGTTGCCTCGGCAACCCTCAACGCCTCGGCAACCCTCAACGCCTCGGCAACCCTAGACGCCTCGGCAACCCTTGACGCCTCGGCAACCCTAGACGCCTCGGTAACCCTTGACGCCTCGGCAACCCTCGACGCCTCGGCAACCATGGATGCACACGCTTCGGCAACTCTCGACGCCGCAGCAGTCTTTGACGCGCACGCCTCGGCAATCTTGGGAGCAGTCGCCACGGCGGTACATGCCTCGGCAATACCCTGGTACGCGGATTTAGTTAATTTCCTTGTTTGTGGTATTTTTCCTTATGGCATTACTTACCAAGGGAAGAAGCGGTTCCGCCATGATGCTAAGCATTACTTTTTGGACGAGCCTCTTTTGTTTAAACAATGTGCAGATCAGGTTATACGCCGATGTGTCCCTGAAGAAGAGCAACAGAATGTACTCCGGCAATGCCATTCTTCACCCTATGGAGGACATTTTGGAGGAACTCATACCGCAGCCAAAGTCTTATAATCCAGTTTGTATTGGCCAACATTGTACAAAGATGCCCAAGACTTTTACAAGCAATGTGATCGTTGCCAGAGGACGGGCAATATCTCTAGACGACATGAGATGCCACTCCAGAACATCATCGAGGTGGAACTGTTCGATGTATGAGGGATCGACTTTATGAGACCTTTCCCATCTTCATTCGGCAACCTTTATATTCTACTTGCCGTCGACTACGTGTCTAAATGGGTTGAGGCAGCTGCAGTCCCCAACAACGATTCCAAGACCGTGCAAAGATTCTTGCAGAAAAACATATTTACACGGTTTGGGATGCCGAGAGCAATTATCAGCGACGAAGGCAAGCATTTTGGCAACAGACTAATTGCCAAGATGTTGCAACGCTTCGGCATATCACACAAGATAGCCACGACATATCACCCACAAACCAACGGGCAAGCAGAAATTTCCAACCGGGAGTTGAAGGGAATACTAGAGAAAGTCGTAAATCCCTCAAGGAAGGATTGGTCATTAAGACTAGATGACGCACTTTGGGCATATCGCACTGCATTCAAAACACCCTTAGGTATGTCCCCCTTCCGACTTGTCTATGGTAAAACATGTCATCTACCGGTAGAAATTGAGCACAAGGCGTACTGGGCAATCAAGACCGTGAATATGGATTGGGAAAGTGCCGGACAAAAGCGTTTGATGGATCTCAATGAGATAGAAGAATTTCGTGCACTCGCCTATAACAATGCACAAATCTACAAGGAGAAAACAAAGCGATGGCACGACAAGAAACTATTGCCACGGCAATTCACGCCAGGGCAACTAGTTCTCCTATTCAATTCTCGGCTAAAACTTTTCCCAGGAAAACTGAAATCAAGATGGTCTGGACCATTTGAAGTCGTCAAACCATTCTCCCATGGCGCCGTGATAATCAAGTCCATCTCTGACAACCATGAATTCAAAGTTAATGGACAAAGATTGAAGCACTACAATGGTGCCCATGTGGAACGTAACAAGGAAATGGTCAATTTAGGAGATGCATGAGCATGCTCTCCCTTTTGATATTTTTATTTTTATTTATTTTTTTCGACTATTTAATTATTTTATTTTTTTTCCGATTTTTTTTATTTTATTATTTTTCCGATTATTAGTAGTTTTAGGATAGATTTTTTTTATTCAAGTTTAAGAATCCTATTACACATCTTTATTTATTTTCTTTATTAGTTTATCTTTAATTTTAATCCTTATTTGATTTGTCTTTGAATTGTAGGAAAAGAAGTTCAAGATAAAGAAGGAATTCTAAACCAAGTAGGAAAACATCTTCAACAAGGAAACTAATGGGCTGAATCTAAGGCTTATATAAAGCCTCCAATTCATCCTAACCAAAACCCCCTTGTCGACAACTTCTACCAAAACCTAACCCTTTTTTCGTTTTCCCCTAATCCCACCCACCTATCTTTTCTATAAAACCCATCACCCTTAACCTATTCCTACTTTATATCTTGCAACTTTTTAGTTTCTTTTCTTTTCTTTTCTTTATTTTTACTCACAACCAAGATCATCCATGGCATCCAAGATTAAACTTTTAGTTCATCCAAGTTCATCCAAAGAACCAAGATACAAGAAGTTTGCTACACCGGTAGTTCAAGAAAGATTTCAATCCAAGTTTGAAAGCGGAAGATTCATGAAGAACAAGGCTTTGAATACTCCAACTCTCATCAAGATTTCGGCCTTGAACCATTCATCTTCAAGAGGATTGCACATCAAAAGTGGCAAATCTTTTGCCATCAACCGAACAGGTAACATCTCATGGGTAAGAGAATTCTATGCTCACTCACCTAACCCGGATAATCCTTATGTTTTTGTTCGTGACAAGGCCATACTTATAAGTCCCGAAAGCATCAACACCTTTTACGGACTTTACATTGAGAATGACGAGCATCAAGCCTTCGTTGACCAAATCAATCCCAAGCAACTCGACAAGGTGCTTCAAGAACTCACTCAACCGGGAACTGATTGGAACGACGGTAAATACAAGGGCACGGTAAATCGCCTTCGGCTTAAACCCGAGGCAAAACTATGGAATAAGTTTGTTAAAACTTCTTTAATGCCCTCCACATACAATACTACCGTTGATATACCACGTCTTTTGCTCATACATTCTATTTTGCATAATCGCATCATTAACATTGGAAAAATTATTTGTGATGAGATTTTTGTATGCAGCTCAAAAGATAAGGGTTCTCTTTTCTTCCCTTGCTTAATTTCTAATCTTTGCAAGGAGATGTCTGTCCCGAGTGAGTCCACCGATGAAAAGGCCCTACCCAAGTCTGGTTGGAATCAAGCACTAATCCGAAAGCTAATGGGAGAGGCACCAGAAGATTCTTCAAGGCCTCCAATTGCCACGGCAACTCCTGCCGCCGCGGCAATCCCTAATGCCCAAGCACCTAACGCCAGGGCAACTCGACCATTAATCCCGGGACACTTTGAAGCACTTTTACACCCATTGGCAAGCCGCCTAAGGCAAATTGAAGATCGGCAACTAATGTTCATGCGGTACATGCAGGAGCACAACAATGCCATCACCCAAGTCATCCTAGAAAAGTACCCGGACAATCGCGTGCCGTTCCCAATCTTTCCCGCCGAGATCCTTGCCCCAGCAACCAATGAAGCAGTCGCCACGGCAACCAAGGAAGCTGACGCCATGGCAACCAACCCTGAAGATGCCACGGCAACCAAAGCTAAAGACATCCTGGCAACCACTGCAAAAGCCAAAGGTAAAGCACCTATGCCCGAATCAACTCCTACGGAATCATTTTCTGATTTTTCAGATTCAGACGAGTCCTCCATTGAACCAATAAAGACCGCACCAATTGAATCCTCCAAGCGAAAAGCAATTGACATTGATGAAGAGGACGATGAGGACAACCCCGTACGAGGATCGATTCCACCACCGGCAACAAGAAAACAACCATCGCGTTCAAGCAAGAGAATCAAGACACCGACTAGAAGGAAACTAATCATCTACGATGACGAACTCTCGGAGTAAGTCCTCGTATGCATTTTTATTTTAATTTTTCGGTATTTTTATGCATGCATTGAGGACAATGCCTCACTCGAGTTTGGGGGGGATTGTTATTAGTAGTTACCATGTTTAATTACATTCATCTTAAGTATTACATTTAGGATACCTAAATTGCTTGCCATGCCTTTAATTGAAACAAGAATTGCTTAGATTTGATGAATATTCGATGATGACTTTGCCAATGCACTTAATTGATAGAATTTTTATTCTAGGATAACCATGGAAAAACTTAGAATTTTACTATGATGCTAAATTTGATGAAATACTGTTGTGGTTTGATTGATTTAAGGAATTCTAGTAAACTTAGGTTGATAATTAACAAATTGGGGGATTAGAATAAAAATTGGATGAATGTTAGAGGTGCCCGAAATTGGCTCTAGCATGTGCTAAAATTGATCACTAGAGGTGCCCGAAACTGGCTCTAGGATGTATTAAAAAATTTTTAACTAGAGGTGCCCGAAACCGGCTCTAGTCGATTAAATTAACTTAAGAAAACTAAAAACAAAACACTAGAGGTGCCCAAAAACTGGCTCTAGTTAAAACATGATAAAAAGAACCCAATGAAGTAATTTGAAAACATATTGTTTGCATAGAATCCGAAAAATCAACTTGCACACAACTCCGCACACACTCACAAGCATTATAGTTTGATTCCGAGTAACTCCTAAGTTTTCCGAAAAATAAAAAGCCAATCATACTTTGTGCCCCGGTTCAGAGAATTGAAATCAAGTTCAAAGCTAAGTTTGTGAAAATTGAAGTCTTGGCAGGTAATTATGAGTTTGCATTGCTTGAGGACAAGCAATAGTTCGAGTTTGGGGGTGTGATAAGTGTTCAAAAGTACTAATTTTCTTACCCTTTTTACTCATATTATTGTTAGACTTAGGCTCATATTAGTTGCATAGTTAGCTATTCATGCATTAATCCATGTTTCCTTCCATCGTTGAGCTTGATTACATAACTTGGTAGTTTTTGTGGAAAAGATGCTGCTTTGGTGTGCTTTGTGTGTGTATGTGCAGGATCACTTGCCAAAGCAATGCCGAGCTAGTTGCCAGGGCAATGCATGAAGGAGACGCCAAGCTAGTTGCCAGGGCAATGCATGAAGGAGACGCCGAGCCAGTTGCCATGGCAATTGTCGACAAAGAGAAAATGCAATAGGGATGTCAAAATTAATGACTATACAAGCCCAAGATGACGTGGAGCAAAGCCCAAACCCAAAGGAATTTGATTTCCATGCAGAGATTAAAGAAGAATTAAATTCCAAGAAGATAGAAGAAGTTCTAGTAGGAATACAATTATAATAAAGAATTATATTCTTTAAAGATAATTTAATTCCAACTCAAACTCCTCTTCAAAGAAGGACTTTGGCCTAGCCCTATAAATAGCAAGGAGATTTCGACAAGATGCATAGAGAGAGCATTAGGGAAATTTTCGACAAGTCCAAGGGAGAAAGCAAGGGATTTTCGACAAGCTTCATCTTTTCTTTCTTGTTCGATTGGGTTCATGCTAGGGATTGTTTATCTTGTGTTTCTTTGGAACCTAGCCATGAACTAAATTTACTTGGCTATGGTTATTGTGTTTTGTGGTTGTGAGAAACTATTGGTTTTTGTTTAGGTAATAAGAGTTTGCACTTTTCTATTTCAAGGTTTATTCATTCTTGGTTCTTATTCTTGTTTGCGAGTGAATTGGGAGAGGATCTCATGATTTCATCTATTTATCTAATATCGGGAGAGTTAGATTCAAGAAACGAATGAATATGATCTTTATTCAATCTATTGATGGTGAAGATTAATCCGGCTTAGGAATAAGTTAAGGATTTCAACGGCTAAGAGGAGCGCAAGATTGGTTGTTGTTCACCCTTGATTCACGCAGGGATGTATTATCAAGGCATGCACAAGTAGCTAGAGTTTCGACTTAGGGATAAGAAGAAACCATTGAAGAACGCTCTGCCGAACCTTGAAGGTTTCTGCCCAGAAGCCCAAGTAGTTGCCCAACTAGTCGCCCAGACAACCATCGATTAGTTGCCAAGGCAACCCCGTTGTGCAAGTTGCCACGGGAACTGAGTTGCCCGTGCACTCTTTTACCAAGACGATCCAATCGGCTATCACACCTCAACTCAGGATAACCTGGCCTATCTCTCTCATTTGAATTCATATTTTCTTTTACTTTATTACTTTCTAGATTAGTCATTAGTTAAACTCCTATAATCCTTTACCTGTGTTTTTACTTTTTACAGTGCAAGAGACTAGATTCTTGAAGTAGCACCAATCCCTGTGGAGACGATATCTTTTATACTATAACTTGCGACGTGTATACTTGCACATTTGCGTAGCACTTATTACGCGCAACACTTGTCTATGTCAAGGCATGCCACCTTCCTATTGAACTAGAAAATAAAGCTTATTGGGCCATTAAAAAGATTAATATGGATGCCCATCTAGCTGGAGAAAGGAGGTTGTTGTAGCTGAACGAGATTGAAGAATTTAGAGCCCAAGCCTATGAGAATGCACGTCTGTACAAGGAGAAAACAAAGAAGTGGCACAACAAGCATCTTTTGCCACGATATTTTACAGAAGGTCAAAAAGTTATCCTCTACAACTCTCAGCTCAAACTCTTTCCGGGCAAACTCAAGTCACGATGATCAAGCCTTTTCCAAGTACACAAGGTTAACGGCCAAAGACTGAAGGTCTACACTAGAGCTCCAATCTTGCGCGACAAATCCTCATTGCTTCTTCAGGATGCATGAGAGTTTGAAATCTCCACTCTTTCTATTTTGCTATAGCATTTTCATATTCCTTATGTTTATAAATAATCACATTTATCTTTTATTTCTTTGTCTCTTAGTTCTTTATTTCATGCTCTGTTTTTCTTTTGTCTTTATCAGCCCATGTCAGATTTCTTCATAGGGCTGCAGGTTTTACGCGAGGGCCTGGTTTAAGGAATAGGTATATTTCTAATTAGGGTTAGGATTTTGTCCTTACCTCATTAAGGGAAGTTGAAAAAACCAAACTTTTCCAGGGTGTTTGGGCGACATTAAAAAAAGAAAAAATGGGGGAATTCTATACCTTTTTAATTTTTAAAACCCTACTCAATCATGACCTTTTTAGATTCTCTCTCCCACTTTTCACTTTACATTAACTCCTCATCACATCATTCCTCTTTCCCACGTCTATAACTGCCACATCCACTATCTCTCCTTAATTTTGTCAGTTTTCTTTTCCATTAAACCACCCCTACCTTTCATAATTCCCCCGTTTTACTTCATCTTCTCCCTAAACCTTCCTTTTCCTCATCTCCTTCGAACCAAACTTCACCCAAAAACCTGCTAGCCCCAACACTTTTCGCCCATTACTTCAACTATGGTTCGATGCAAGAACGTCGCTGGTGCTTCAAGCAGTGCACAACGACAACCAACCATTGAAATCAAGAATTTTCAAGATGACGCTGCCAAAACCCGATTCCAACAAATTAAGAAAAGAAAAGTCTTTCTTGAACAAGGATTTTCTTTCTCGTCTGAGGGGGAAGAGGGATTTGATGCTGAAGTAATGGAAGTCATAAACAAACACGACTTGGCAGTGTTTGTCAAGCATCCGGGCAACATTGTTGTCCCACTGGTGAGGGAGTTTTATGCCCATCTCACAAGCCCCACACAATCTGGTGTGTACGTGAGAGGGGACCAAATCAAATTCACTGTTGCAGCAATAAACAAGTTTTATGGGTTGAAGAATGTGGTGGACCAACGTACCTCTTTTGTCGAAGCGGTTGATACCCAAACAATCAAAGAGGTTTTAGAGGATTTATGCTTCAGGGGAACGAAATTGGACCATACCAACAAAATAGTAGAGATGGAGCGTCTGAAGCCCCATGTAAAGTTGTGGAACCATTACATCAAGACTAGGTTGATGCCCACCTCCCACCACACGAATGTGGCCCTTAACAGACTATTTCGCATGCACTTCATCCTCAATGCGCAACCAATCATTATGGGAAAGATAATTGTCGACGAGGTGTACGCGTGCGTAAAAAGGAAATCGAGCCTTCTGATCTTCCTCAATTTGATTACGGCCCTCTGTCGAAAGAAAAAAAATGTATGAGGATGACGAGAATGAGATTCATAAGAAAAAGTAAGGATTAACCCTGGACCAGATTCTTGAGCTTAAAAGATTTAATGAAGATGCTATAGACGAGACTGTTGAAGGGGGAGCTAAGACAGTTGTTGCAGCAATGATTGCCTCCTTGGTAGCCTCCACACGCCGTATGAAGGAAGAGATAGAGATGATGCGCAGTAACATGCATACATTTTTCAAGTATGCTAAAGAAAGGGATGATGTGATGAACTCCTATTTTTGGGAGATGCTACTACACCTGACAAAAGAATTCTCACCATTCCCTGAAGCCTTGTTAGCTACGCCTCATACAGCAGCACCACCAAAGAGAGCCCCTACAGATGTTACAACAAGCCCTCGCCCGACGAGGAAGAGTAAAGAAAAAGCCCCAATAGAAGGCCCACCATCTGAAACCTCCGTAGAAGAACCCGTCACTATTAAGAGTGACGATGAAGAGATACATGATACCACTCCTGCCCCTGCACCTGCTCCAACTCAGATGCTACAGCGCAAACAAGGCGTTATCTCAAGCGATCTGCTGATCATATTTGGAACACTCGTACTGAAGAGAATGATGATTGGGATAACGAGCACGACCAGGAAGAGCATGATGAGGAAGCACAACCAACTGAGGACATGGAACCTATTGCCTAGCTGAGAAAGAAGCGTCTCAAGCTTAAGGCCACCAAAACTGCACCACCGAAGTAGGACCATAGCAAGGTACCTCCATAGCATTGCATTTAGTTTTGTTTTAGTTGATTTTCATCCATTGAGGACACTACATTCTTCAAGTTTATGGGTGTTGGTGCTCTTAGTTAAGTATTTGCATTAGTAGTTAAAAATATGCTTTTGCTATGGCATTTTGTTTGGCTTAAAGACTAACTTTATGAATAAATTAAGGATGTCCAATGATGAGTAATTAATTTTTGTGGCTATGGATTATGTATGACTATTGAGATTGCTAGAACTGACTTTAGGGCTTGATCCTTACACGATTGCATGTTCTCTATGCTTAATACTGTTAGAAAATTTTTGTGAAAGAACTCTTGCATGCCTTAGTATAAATGATCTTAATGATAAATGTAAGTGTTAAAGGCTTATTAAAGCTCCCTTGTGTGCATGAATAAATGTTTTGGCATAACTATAGAGGGACACTCCACTTTGCATGGTTTGTCTGGATACTGCATTTGAATAAATGGCAGCCGTAGCAAATGAGTGAATGAAAGTAGTCACGGGATAACTCTACCTACTAGCTCGGGGATGAAATGTTTGCTCCATGTTTATCTAGAGTTAAGGACAATAGTTGTGATGAGATGACTCCCCTCGTAGCAGTTTCAAAAAAAAGAAGTTAGAATATGAGAGTAAAGTTTGTGCTTAATTAACAAATACTAGGGTATAATAGAGACCTGGCCTAGAATTTTTCTAACCCTGTCAAACATAGATTAGATGCAATCACACACACACGTGAAAATGATCTTGTCATTTGGAAAAGTTCTTAAAATCTCAAAACTGTCTAGTGTGTTGAAGCCTATATTTACTGATTACTGAAATTTTGGCATAGCATTGTCATGAACTAATATTTGCCATAGAAATTTTTTTGTTCATATATACTCATTTCTTGACGACAAGCAATAACTTAAGTTTGGGGGTGTGTTAACCTTGTAAAAAGTACACATTCCATGCCTTTTTGCTTAGGTTATTGTTTGGTTTTAAGCTCATTTCATTGCAAATAGTTGCATTTAGTGGTGTTACTTTGGTTGTTTTTAATTATTCATAAAATTGGTGATGCTTGAGAGAAAAATGTTGTTTTGTGGTGATGATTTGCATGTGAGCAAAGAAGCTTTGCTGGGAAAGGAAATTTTGCCGCAGCATTTTGAACAACATTCCTAGGCGCAAAAAAAGTCAAAGAAAGAAGATATTTTACAGCCCCCACACGTGATTCCGCCAGCCAGCTGCCATACATGTGAAGGGAATATTCTCTAGGTTACACAAGGAATTAAGGGCACAAAACCCTAGAAGACCCCACTATATAAAGGATAGGACACCCACATTAAAAAGGGAGAGCGAAAAAAGTTGTTAGTTAGCTAAGAAAGAGAGAAGAAAAAAATACGGCTTCCCTCCTTCTTCCTCATCTTGGTGTCCTCCATGGTTGAAGCTCCAAGGGACGATCTTGTTGGCCTTTGAGAGAAGCAACAAGCTTAGGGTGGTTCGCGGTAGTCCAAGGTGGCTTGGGAATTTCCTTTACTCTTAGTTACTTTTTGCTCTTACATTTTTATTCTGAAATGGGTTGTATTAGACGAATGATTTTGGATGATATTTTCCCAGCCATGAACTAACTTTAAGTGGTTTAGGTTTATTGTGGATGATTATGTTTTATGTTTAAATGAATGTTTTAGCATTTTCCAGTTTCATTGATGCTTTGTTCACTGTTTTATTGCCTTGTGTTTGTAAGAGCCTTCGAGAGTTAGCTTGTACCCTTGTCTGATGCTTAATGGTCGAGAGAGTTAAGCTTAGATCTATGTGGACAATGGGGTTTGATGCTGGGAGGCAGAACCCTAACACACCTTAGAGATAAGGATAGAGTTTCAATGACTAAAATGAGTAGAATTTCAGGGTTAGTAGCTTGCTATGGTTCATGTTGAGAGGTATTGCCGTAGCATTCTGGCTACCAGTTTCGTGCTAGAGATAGTTTAGAAACACCTATATAAGCTCTGCCAAGCATCTTATAAGCTAGAAAGTGTTAGTCATTCATGAGAACTGGGTATATGATTCCTTGATAAACCTAGCCTATCATCCTATTGAGAGTTTCCACACGTGTGAGGATCTTTGAAGTCTTATCGTATTGCTTCAATTTTTATTACAGTTTTTGCTACAATTTTTTTAACTGCTCATATCAGCTCTTTCATCTAATATTATGTTCCTGTTTTGAGTGCTTAAGCTTTACTTATTTTACCTCCAATCCATGTGGAAACGATCTCACTCATCACTTTATTACTTGTTCGATGATTATACTTGCACCGATTGTGTATCATTTATAGTACATCACAGCATGAAACAATAACCTTCGCTTAATCTAATCTAATAAGTAATGATAAGTATCATCTGTGACCCTTTTATGTAGCAAAGGAACCCTCAAATACTTGACAAGATCTTTAACAACATCAAAACCAAAGCTGTTATAAATGAAAAGCTTCATATCTGATGGACAATTGTTCGAGAAAAAAATTTAAGTTTTTGCCACACCTACTTTATGTCCTGAGCAAGTGTAAAAATTAAGTAAAGAACTACTGATTACCTCAATTTGATCAACAAATGCTTCCACAAATAGGACGAGATCGTTGGCAAAAAATAAGTATAAGATGTCGGGTCTATTTTGAGCTAGATGGATACGTTTCCATGTTCCATCACCGACTCTCCTCTCAATAGCATGTGAGAGTTGTTTCATACATGACACAAAAAGATATGGGGATGGCGGATCCCACTGTCGAATCCCACGAGTTGGCATAAAACTCTCCGCAACTTCCTCATTCTAAATGATTTGAGTTGATACCGAATAGACGCACTTCATAATCCATAAAATAAACTATTCTGGCAAACCCAATTCCTGTAAAGTCTTCTCTATGAAACTCTACTCAAGACGGTCATACGCTTCCACGATTTCGTATCATTTTTCCCACTCATAGTGTGAATTACTTCTTGGGCCAATATAATGTTATATGTGATGTGTCGACCTGGTACAAAACTAGCCTGAGTTTGCACAACTCAATCAGGCAACAAGGTTTTTAGTTTTTCCAAAAGAACTTTGGTAATCATCTTATAAACCACAGTGCAGAGACTAACTGGATGGAATTGCTGAATATTTTCTAGGTTTGTTACCTTAAGAATTAGAACCATAAGAGTTTGGTTCGCCGAATCTCCTAAATCACCCAAGTTTAAAAAGTGAGATACGAAATGAAACATAGCCCCATGCATGGTCTCTATTATACCCTATTATACCCCAAGCATGCATAATGTTTCCTAACCCATCAAAACCAAACACTCAGCATCATACAAGTCCAAATCATCAAACCAAACTTGTACAAATAGGGAGTAACCAAAATAAACCTCCCAATTACAACTTGATCACATTGCCTCTTATTACTACTTAGTATTTATAAATCCATACTTTGGAAAATGCTTTAATCCTTGGATTTCCACTTGCCAACTTGCTGTCCAAGAGTGCTTATTTCTCTGCATTGCTGTAAGCTATAAGCTTAGTGAGGGAATCGCAAAAACACTCATCAATGCAATTAAAATCATTTTAATTCAAACCAAGTGTATAAGTCTCATGGCAAAACATCTCTTGCTTCTATAATATATTCAAATATGAACTTTTAAACCATTTGCAACATATGTATCATGGATTTCTATAATAATCTCAATTTAAGCTTCTTATGCCAAAATTTCTAAATAGCAAGCTTAAAGAGCATCACATGTATAAACTATATTATACAATCATCGTCAATTTCTCATGATACATCATCTTATATATTGGCATTCAAGTGGCTCAAAACAAGTTTCATTCTATTTTATCAAAAATACATCAGATACACGGATTTTACAAGTGGTTCCTTCGACCACTTCTCATACGTCCTCAAACCAAAGCATTCCTCAACGATTATAACGTATAAATCCACCAACGGGAGAATTGGCACACTCTTGACCCCTCGACACACATGAGGTGACTTATTATAGTGCACTTTAAACCCTATGGCTAGCCAACTATATCCGATAACATTTTATCTCAGCCACTTTCCGATATACTCAACAATAACCTCATTAACTTACTATTTTACATATGCATCATTTCAAACCATTTTCCAATACACTAAAGCTTGTAGTATTCTAGCATTCTCAAAATACTTTCATAAATCATTTTCTATGCTCAAATCTCATCATGTATATTCATTTGCAATATCTTTCATTTCTAAAACGTGCATATAACAGTAAGTAATCAAATCTATAAACATGTGCATGAGATTGTATTTTGCAAAACCGAAAACGAGAAAGAGAGAGCTCAACCAATACTTAGTTCCAAGCTTAGACAAGTGTTTCAAACTTTATCTAAACTCCCAACAACCACCTTCAAACCTTTTAATTGCAGTAAAACATGTTTCCACTCACCGACAACCAAACGCTTCACTTGTCGATACGCGATCAAGCTTCCGAAGCTTCTATGATCCCTCCAAAAGCTAAAGGATTCAATTCCCCTGCTTTACCCAAACAAAAACAGAGGATTAATGCACTTATATGCATCTCTAATTCCCAGCCAACAACAAACACAACTTCATCTTCCTTAATTCCATCAAACGCCTATCTAAAATAACCGAAATCAACACCAAACTTCACCTAAACAAAGCCCAGCCAAAACCTATTGATTTCAACATCAATTAACATCAAAAAAATCCTAAACACGTCTTTATACCTCCAGAAACACTACAACACCAAGATCACATCAAAAACCAACTATGAACAACCTAGAAAATTAGCAATTCACATAGTTTTGGGATTCCTTTAATTAACCTCTTCTTTTAACCTTAAAACACATCTTATAAGAGATCTAAATCAATTAAATTCCTTACAAAATAGATCCAAATTAGCTTTTATCAAATTTCCACATAAAACTCAATTTAATTACCAAATTTATGTTTAAATCACAATTTCATAACATAAATCAGTTGTAAAGGATCAAGAACTTGAGAATTTCAATAAAGAACCTTTAATTAGAGGAGAGAAACGAAAATCACCTCTAATTGTTGATTTCTCCCTTAATTGGCAACGGTTGGGAAATCCAAGTAGATTTTGATGCAAGAATCAAAGGAATCAAGTTGAAAATCAAAAAAAAGAAATCAAAGAGATTGATTCCTGGAAATTTTGGAAAGATTTTGATAGTTTGGCTGCTGAAAAAGTTGAGAGAAAAGTAATATCAAAGTTAATTACGTAAGAAAGTGATTTTGTGAAAATAAAACCCTTTTATTAAATTTATTTTCTTTTAATATTAAAACTAATTTAAAACACTTTAAAAATGGCCTAAATTAAGGGAAAATCTGATAGAAAAGTTTAGGAAAATAGCTCCTTAAAGATTCTAATTTTTGACCCTTTTACGATTTAGTCACCAAAAATAGTTTTGAAAACTTTACATTTTAGTCACCGGACCAAAATGTCCCAAAATCATATTTAATTCCTTCAAATTGAATTTGCCAAAACCTTTAAAATATTAATTAAATATTTTCTAGCATTTTTCTATATTTTATTATGACCAAAAACTATTTATTAAGATTTAATCTCCAAAACTACTCGAATTGCCTAATCTTATTCTCCCGAACCATCTAATTGATCTATCTAACATCTAGATCCAAATTTAGGGCGTTACAGTATTGGCCTGCGGCAACCCATCCGGCAGTCGTCCAGACTGCGCCAGCAGTGAATCAAAAGGAGTTCCCCCCGGAATTATCGCATTTTTGCATAACTAGGTTTTGTCAAACTTGAAAATTTTATCGATAATACATAAAAATAGTTTAACCTTTTTTTTTTTAATTAGATGCTCATGTTAATTTTGTATTCTATTTGTGTTTCCTTTGGCGTGCGTTCATAGTATTATATATTTATCTATTAAAAAGTAGTATACATTTATATGTTAATTTTTAACTACTTTGAACTATTTTACAGTTAATTAATTTTTAAAATATGATTTTAGATTTTAAAATAATATATTGTTGTGACACAATGTCGTATCAATAATAAAGTACAAATGAATTGTTACATTAGTATCGTGAATTCCATCAAAGTCGAAACGATTTAACTAAAAAAAGTTGAAAGATATATTTAACTAAAATCAATGATTAAATTGATAAAAAAAATGTAATTGTTGAGGGATAAATGTTCATTATACCTATTAATTTTTGTCATATTGTATTTTCTATATCATAATTACTTAAATTTAAAAAATAATGTGTTCGATCAATAAATGTTGGAGCAAGTGGTTAAACCATTCGTTGACTTTTTTCTCCCAGTTTAATACTCAATATGAACATTTCTCCCACCGATTGTAGGCATTGTTCATAATAATAATAATAATAATAATAATAAACTTTGATACACAAGCCGTGTAAATTTTAGTTTACACGTGCCTTTCAGTTTTAGGGGTTAAGGTTTTAGTTTAGGGTTTAAGGTTTAAGAGTTTAGGTTGTAGGATTTAAAATTTAATGTTAGTGTTTAGAATTTAGGGTGCGAGGTTTAGTTTTTTAGGGTTAGAGTTAAGAATTTAGGTTTTTATAGTGTAAACACACAAGCTTGTGTAAAATTAATTTTACACAGCATGCATATCAAAGTTTTACCTTAATAATAATATGTTCATATTGTACCATATCGGAATTTTTCTCATATTTTTATAATTTACCGTAGTGGTTGAATTTGAAAAAAAAAATCTTACTAAATACATTCGTTTGTTTTTTATATATTAAAAATGTTATAAATTTATATAAAATTGCATATCGACTACTCTCTTATGTAAAACTTAACACAATCATACATTTGCCATTTTCTTCTTTTGTTAAATTGTTTATAATTAATGTCATTTCATGGCAGATCTCAATTTATCTCATTTTTTATATGATTTGTTCATAAAATCTAATTAAACATTTCCTAAAAAATTAATTAAACATAACTAAAACGATACAAATATCTTAAATTTTCAGATTTATAAAGAAAATGCATCAATTGAGTATTCTGATAATCAAGGGAAAAAAGGGAAATAAAATTTTTAATTAAATTAACGTTTTAATTTTACCCCTAGATTAAATTTTGATCGAAAATGTCTTTAAAGAAAAGTGTGAAACTCTTTAGTTTTAGCTCTTTCCTCTTAATATATAAGCATTAGTTTTAAACTTTAATATATTTTTGGCTTAATATCAAAATAAGTGATCAAACTATCTTTTTTCTTTTAGGTGCCCAAACTATCATTTTTATTCCTTTTAAGGTCACCCGAAACACCTATTTTGACAAAAAAAATAATAGTTTGGGCACCTAATAAAGGCAAAAAAAAGTGTATACACCTAAAAGGAAAAAACGAGATAGTTTGGACACTTATTTTGATATTAAGCTTATATTTTTCATTGTGAGAGGGTAATCATCGAACGTTTCGGACAAAAAAATCACTTTAGTCCTAACTGATATTAGATCATGGATTCGATCTCGAACACTTCAATTCTACAGATTCGATCTCGAACAACCTCAAGCACTCCCCTCCCCCTTACAAAAAAAATCAGACTTTACCTTCTACAAGAGAAGCAAAAAGCAAGTACAGAGCCACCAGCAACCATATCAAGGAAAAGATTCAAGCCACCAAAAATTACCTGCACATGAACTGAACTATATATTAAAGCTCTCGGGGGTGGGTCTGTTTATTCATTCAACCTAAGTATACCACCTATTCCAGCTACCATATATGTTGGTACGCTCGTATTTACACAAATTCTCAGCCCAGCATACAAAGAGCTCGAGTTTTGAATAAAGAAGCATCTTCCAGCAGAAACCAGTTCACATCCAATTATGTAAATTTCTTGTCTTAGTACAGAACAAAAAAGACATTCAGTGATCTTAAAGAACCAACAAAATAAGAGAAAGAAGAGAAGACACTTCCCAAATGATCCTATTTTAGCATTTGTTTTCGGGACCCAAAAGGGACGCTAAACTGGCACTTATAGAATAAAACCAAGGGGCATATCAGCATAGAATTTGCCGAGAAAAATTGTCTATCGAATGCTTAATTTCAGTGTTATTATCAACTAGTAAGAAACAAGATCAAGACTAAAAACTATTGACCAATCCATGAAAATCGACAAACAATTTGCTAACCACCCGGAGAGAAAACAGGATCACTGTTTTCATTCTGTCCAAGTAAAACCAAAAAGTATTAGACAAACTAAATAAAGGGAATGAAAATGAAGTAGCCTATTTAAAACATTAAATGTGTTAATATAACAAATGTAGTTAGATATATTAAAACTAATAATAAACATACGTACATGTACGCTACACAAACTTATATGCAAGACAGAATTCGTACAATATAGCCCTTTCCATGGATGTAGCTTGTAAGCCTATGTTACTCGGATTTGAGTGCAACTGTCCATAAGAATGTGTCTGCTACAATATATATTCAAATTTTCTTAATTTTCCATGTGTGGAGGATTTTCGACATGTTCTATCTTTATACTCGTGTCTGGAAATGCGTTGGACTTAGGAGTCAAGCATGCATAAATGAAATCACCAGAGCAACATAGTATGCTACCATGATCAATCCATGTGTTCATCTGTGTTCTAGTAATCTTTATACTCTTCAATCCATGTACAAAAATTGAGAATACCATAAATACCCAATTTTTTCATAAGCAAAAATCTAGTTCATCTAGAGATTCAACAGAGATAAAAGATTATATAACATCTAAAATCTCATTATTATTTATTTACAATAAGGTCTAGAAATCAAAATAATACCTTTTTGTTTAGAACTTGAGACTGCATAAGTTGATGAAATTTACGCATCAACATCTCTTCTTCTACCTACAACATACAAAAGGGGAAAAATTCATTACTTCCGGTGAATTGTTTATTATTATTGAAAACCAAGAAAAGGGGAAGAAAAGACTGACTTGAAGTTGATGCAATTCATGAGAAATTAATGAATGGGATTCTGAAAGCAACTCATTCTGCTTCTCCAAGTGCCTACAAAAATATAGAATTGAAACAAAGCAAGTTTAATTTTCAAATCTCCGTTCAAAAAGAAAGGTAAATGAATTTGGAGGCGATTAGCGGAAGAATAAAGGGAGAAGGTGCTCGACGTTTGATGAGGAAATCAAATGGGCTGCATGGTTCTCCAGGGCCCAGGCAAAAAAAGAAAAGGTCCATTAATTTTCTGATTTTATTTTTTGATAAATTATATCATATACCTCTGAACTCAATGGATTGTAGCATTTATATCATTGATTTTTTTGTTTAATTATAGTATTGAATTTTTATTTTAATGTGACGTACGTATTGACCTATTAAAATTTAAACGATTTAAAAAAGTGAATAGATCTTTTTGTCATTATATGGCGTTGTCAAAACAGTTTCGTTTTGATGTCTAAAATAATATTATTTAAGCATTGAACTTTAAGAGTATATTGATTTTGTTAATAAATTTTAAAATGTTTTATTTTAAACACTAAACTTTTTAACAACTGCTTATAGTTAATCGTCATTAATCATCGGTCATCATTTGCAACAAAATCAATATCAAAATATTAGTATTTCACTCTTCTTTGCCCTCATTAGATTATTTTTTCACAAAATACACTTAAAATCAACAAAACTCCATCTGAAACTAATTTATTATATATGCCAAAAACGACCTAAAAGTAACCTTATATAAATATTTAAATTGAAAGAAACTAAAACAACATTTGATATTTGTTTGGTGAGTGAGTTTATCTACCGGAATTTTATATATACACAAAGTCTCGAGCTCGAGACATATTTAAACAATATTAAATTGTTTATCACTTGAATCAATCCCGTTAGTATTAGAATTATAAAAGGTCAATAATTTTCCTTTGTTACCCAATAATGTTATTCATGTAATCTGTTATTAAAAGAGATTTTAATGTGAATACAATCCCTCAAATAAATAGAAGAGAAAGTAAATTCTAATAATTTAAATTTTATCTTCAAACAAAAAGTTTCTTGAAATCTTCTCATTTTGAAATTTATTTCTGGTTTTATAATATAAACAGATAAGACCAAATTTTTGTTCAAATATCATTGAGCCTATGCTAGTTCTGGGATTAATGATATCCACAACAATCAGTTGTTTAGAAGAGATAGCTTCTTACGTGTTAAGCAATTAGTTTAATCTCAGTAACAACATTGTCCCCGTAAAGCAGAGATATATATACATACATAACAGGCAAAGAAGAAAGCATCAGAATTTAGTGCGGAGGATGTAGCTCCGTGCTCCTGCCGAACAAAACAGACCCACCACACCAAAATAGAAACTAACAAAAGCACTTACACAGAACACCCACACCAGTATTGGTCCCTCTACTTCTTCAAATGTCTTCCCTGGGAAGCTTGCTCCGTTACATCCCTCGCTGGTGGGCGCTAGGCACAAGCCTGGATTACCCGCCAATGCTCCCGGGAATCTCTGGTATCCCTGGTTGACAGGAACACCTCCCGAAAAACTATTGTACGATAGATTCAAGAGAACGAGATTTTTGAGGGCGGAGATGTTTCCGGGGATCCGGCCGGATAAGGAATTGTGTGACAAATCCAATGCCCTCAGGTTCCACATTTTCTCCAACCTAGGAACCGGGCCGTCGAGGAAGTTGTAAGATAGATTCAGATATTCTAATCCTTTTACTTGAAAGAGAACGTCTGGAATCTCGTCACGCAACAAATTATCCGACAAGTCGATTGCAATGGCTGAAGATAACTTGTAGCTGAAGCTTAATTCAGTGCCATCAATGACCATGGCAGAAATTTTAATATCAGCATTTTTCATTGGCTCTTGAGCTGCTCTATCACTATTTTCTTTGTTGTTGTGGAAGCTAATATTGAAGTTACCATCTGGTATGAAGCCTGAGAATTTGTTCCCAGACAAATCAATCATCTGGATTGCTCCGAAAGTGAATATCCAGCTCGGTAAATCCCCATTAAATTTGTTGTGAGCCAAGGAGAGATACTTGAGGTTCGGCCATTTCGTTATCGCGTCGTTCAGCGTTCCAGAGAAGCTGTTGGAGCTCAAATCCACAACCTCTAGTGACTTTAACCCCGCCAAGGTTAGAGGAATTTCACCAGAAATCTTATTGTGGCTTACATCCAGTATCTTCAAGCTATCCAATGCATCGAGCTCGGGTTGAATTTCACCGGAAAGATCGTTGTTATTGAGCAGCAATGCAAGTAACTGAAAACACCCAACAATGTCTAAAGGAATCGAACCCGACAAGGAGTTGTGTGAGAGATCAATTACTTGGAGATAAGTCAAATTCCCAATCCTTGCTGGAATTGCACCTGTAAGCTGATTATGAGACAGAAACAATGCTTGCAAGCTTTTCAGCTCGGTGATCTTCAACGGAATTTTACCGGAAAAACGGTTGTGAGAGAGGTCAAGAAGAACAAGGCCTGATTTCTCGGTCACCTCTGCAACTTTTCCGGGGAGAGGACCTGATAAATCATTGAAACTCAAGTCTAACACAAGCAACTTGTCTGTAAACACAAGCTTGGGAGAGATGCCATAACTCAGGTGATTGAATGACAGATTAAGATGTGTCAACACTTGCAGTGAGGCAATACATGTAGGTATTCCTCCCACGAGTGAATTGTTAGCCAATATCAGAACAGTTAGACTCGGTGTCGAAGCAGCAAAACACGGCAAAGTACCAAATAATTGATTCGAAGAAAGATTGAGGAACTCCAAGGACTGATGAAACTCATGAAGACTGCCTGATAAACAATTGTCTCCGAGATCCAAGTGCTTCAAGGACTTCAAGTGAAACAAGCTGTCGGGCATCTCCCCATGAAAGGAATTGGAGCCGAGATCAAGTCTTTCGAGATTGCTCGAAAAGTTACCAATCCAGGACGGCAAAACGCCACCGAGTTCCCAGTTTCCATTCAGCACAAGTTCCCTCAATTGCCTCAGCTTCATGATATCATCAGGTACAACCCGACCGAAGCTATTGTGACTAAGATCCAGCGTTTTAAGGCCACCCAATGAACCGAAACATGTTGGAATTGTGCCGTTGAAGCTATTCCCGGACAAATTCAAGTATTGAAGCAATGAAACTTCACATAAAGCAGGGCGCAGTTCACCAGACAAATTCATGCTAGCCAGGTTCACAGACACAACCCGACCGGCCTGGCTTTCACAAGAAACACCGGTCCAGTTGGTGCAGTTAGACCCTGACCAGCTTGCTAATCTCATTCCAGGGTCCTCAACTGATGACCTGAACCGTAACAATGAGTCTTTGTCTTGTGGGTCAAGATCAAAACACCGAGATGGGGTTATAAAGCATAGAGATAGCATTAGGAACAAGAGCCGCAGTGTGGGAAATTCCAAGGGTTTCCATGGGTGGAAGAAAGGAACATGCCATTTCAATTCCATAAAGAGAAACCAACTGAAACTAAGAATGAAGTATTTACAGAAAGCTGAAACACCAAACCCCTTTCTTCTGGAGCTCTAAAAAGCTGAAGCCTTGAACCTACAACTCAAAGAGTAAAGTGCAGCAGAAATGAATAGGGAGTTTTACAGGGATGAAAATGGGGAACCCTTTGTTTTTTCTTCTTCAATGGAAGCAAAGGGATTTTGAAAACAGAGAATAGCAGTGCAGTTAGAAAGAGAGAAGAAGAGAGAGACTTACAATACAAACTGGAAGTGCTTGAACTGGTTTTGCAGCTAAGTTAAAGCTATGAGAGAGAGAAATTTGATTTTCTACTGAGGAATAATAATCAAATTGCATAAACATTCTGTCTCCTTTTTGCATTTAAAATGGGGAATTAAAGTAAAGTGGACAATGCATTACTCGCCTTTTTTTTATTCCCTTTTTTTCTTTTATTATTATAAAATTTTATGGGCCTTAATAGGAAAGAGAGAAATATGTGCAAAGGCTAAAACCTGAAACGGGCTTGGACACGGAGTGTGAACTGTGGCCCGCCCTGCTCCAAACCCGTAATGGGTCTCGAGTCTTGACATGCTTTGCAAAGACTAATCTTTCCAAAACTGGTACATACTTAAGTTCTTAACCAAACCATGCATATACTGGCTGATCATCTAATTTAAGCAAACCATACCTATCCTTTTTCTTCCTTGCAGGTGTTCAGATTTGCCGAAATCTATAATCTCGCTAAAACCTTTAGGACGGACAGGAGAGCCGAAAGAGTGGTGGCATACGGCTTAAAGAACATGACAAGGCTGAATTATTATTTCCCTGCAATTGCAAACGACTTCAAGTTTCAGGACCTGTTCTCCTCTAAAATCTTAAACCCCTCTTTCGTTCTCCCCGCTGAACACAGTCCCTTAATCAATGTATCATACGCAACAGAATTCAAACTGATCCCATCAGTAGGTTGCCCCCCACAAAATTTTGAAAAATTATCATTTGTCCCTTTAATTTTTTTTAAAAATGATCATTAAGTTCCTTTAAATATTAAATTTTTTTAATTAATTCATTAAAAATTTAAAATTTTCTTATTACTATATATTTATATAGTGAAAAAACACCATAACAAAACTTACTATCAAAATTTTGTGTTATATAATATATATAAAAGACCCCTTCGAAAAAAATCTCGTTTCAAGATCTGCCCCCGATCCCATCTGCCTTCATTTCATTAAACATATCCAGAGCTGAATCGAACAAGTCAGACTAATAGAAACCGGAGATCAAAAAGTTGTGTGTGTCGGCATTTGGGAGACAGTCTTTACTTACGCTCCATCTCCTTGGAAAGCCTCTGCCTTGGTTTCACCTTTCATGTTCTACAGTAGCCTTTTATCGACCTACCACATCCGTTACACCCCTCTAGCTCTCGAATTTCTCTAAAACCTTAGTCATGGTGATGACATCCGGTACAAACCTCATGGCGAAGCTCTTCTCTTACAACACAAGAGCTTGACCTAAACTTTCTTCTTTAGAATAGGCAGATGTCAAGATATTAAAGGCAACAACATTGGGATCATCCAATTCATTCATCAGGCTTCTGGCTCTCCCAACTTTGCCATTCTTACATAGAGAATGGATTAAAGTGTTACAAACCACAGAGTATTTGGCTTTACAGTGCTGGACTTAATGAGTTGCAGAAGGTTAAAAGCATCGGCAATTCTATTCGTCAAGACCCTTCATCAATATCCCAAAAGTATAATCATCACCTTGAACACCAGTCGGCATCTTCTTCCTGAGTTCCTAGCCAAATCAGTATCTTCCTTAACAAGAGTATCGAATTGAAAATCTTCAAGGAAGGTGGGACGCCTGTTATCTTCCTAACCAAAACAGTATCTACCTTTGTAATGTTATGTTATCTTCTCGAGAACGTCCAAGGCCTCGAACAAGGGTGAGGAGAGTATCTTCATCGGGGGCACACCTGTTGAGGTGGGCATTTCGTCCATCACAGAACTTGTAGATCAAAGCACTGTACGTGGATTGAGAGTGGGTGAAATTTGGGAGATTTGCAGGGCTGTTTCTGGTCTAGTATGAAGACGACAAGGCCAGTGGAGGATGAAGACGACGTGGGAGCTTCGTCATGGGATGTTATGTTAGTTACAAAAATAATTCAAATTTAAGCCTTTGAATTTGTTCATTTTTTATATTGATACCTAAATTGGTTTTTGGTCCACTTTGATTCCTGAATTCTTTTTCCATCCTACTTTGCCATTTTTTAACACTATTAGTATTAAATGAGGTGATCAACACTCTAATATTATACCACAACATCCTAAAAATGAAAAAACGATATTATTTTAAAATTTTAAAAATATAATTAATATAAATATAAATATAAATAATTTTAAAAAATAAAAACATTATTTATTATATTTTTCGTATTTTACTCATATAAGGATCTAACTTTTTTTCTAATCATCTCAAATGAAGGCTCTTATTTGACAAATGGCTATGCCTTTATTTGAGTAAATTTAAAATATTAGGTATTTATTCGACTCTTTTAAAAGGTTAGACCCTTATTTAAGCATTTAGCCAAAAACCCAAAAAATAATTGAATGCATAAAACTCAAATAAGGACCTAACCTTTGGGAATAGTTAAAATAAGGCTCTAACATTTTTTGAATTTATTCAAATATGAGCATAACCTTTCAAAACAGTTGAATAAAGGCCTAGCAATTTTTTTGAAATTTTAAACCAGACAACTTTATTAATAAACAAAAATAGATCAATAATATAACCTTACAAAGGTTTCAAACATATAAAAAACAATAGAAAAACAACAAATCCAAAAAAAAAAACTAAAGGGTTATTTCGGTCAGATCTGACACTTCTTCTTTGTAATAACACTTCCTCTTTATACCACATCACATCTTTGAAGTAAGAAATTGTTGTTAAAAACATTAGGCTTTAATTTGTGGAGATTAAAAAACAATAGGCCCTTATTTTAACATATTTAAAATCATTATTCTCTTATTTGAACATTTAAAAAGGTTAGACTACAGTTAAAAAAAAAGGTTAGGTCATTATTTGAGCATTTAGTCAAACATGAATTTATTTAAAAGTTATATAAAATTATATAATACAATAAACTCAATAAGGGACGGTAAAATGTATAAAAATCTAAAATATATATATATATGATCTGCCAAAAAAATTACCCCTCCATTTATTTATTTATTGTCATGACTATTTTTGTTTCTTTTATCCGGATTTCGTATTGTTTATAAAGTCTAAATGAAGACAAAAGTATGAACACCAACTATGATGTTGGGAAAACATGGAAAGTCAAAAACAAAAATTTGCAGTCAAAGCATGGACTTTAATCGATTTTTCTAACGTGTGACGCTTAAAATGAGGCTATACATAAATTCTTACAAAAATAGTAAGAATTTTAGTATTAACTTTTATGTATATACAGAAATGCTTACAAATTCGGTTTGTAGGTTCGCTTTCTGTTTTGTTTCAATCCCCAAAATACAAGGGACTAACCATATTCAGTCCTTAAACTTTTTTTATTCATATATCTAAAAAAATTAGTAATATTTTCAACTTAATCTTTAAATTTAGTTTAAATTTTTTGATGATGTGATAGTTTGATATTATATCGCATCATCTCAGAAAATAATCGTATATTTCCTTAAATCTCTGAAAATCTTATAACGCTTCTCATAAAAAGTATTAAAAATTTAAATTTAAAGATTAAGTTGAAAAATTGTAAAATTTAAGATTAATCTAAATAAAAAATGTAGAGACCAAATTTAAAAATGTATCAAATTCAAAGACGAAAAATGATATTTTATTCTTTACCATTATCGATACAAGAAATGGCATTGCTTTTTTATAACCAATTAATGTCCAACTACTAATTAATTCGGATTCAAATATTACAGAAATTTATTATTAAATAAATATTTCAATTTAACTTATTCTATTTATAACGGCTCCTGGTTGGCTGCGCAGAAGGAAAACATTAGGGTTAGACATTTAGGGCTTTCAGATATAGGATTTGGGTTTGGTCGGTTGGGCCATGTAAACTTAATTTTGGGCTATGTAATCATAATAATTTTTTTGGGTTTTTGTAATAATACATAGACTGGACTGTTAAATTACAATTTGGATTTTAATATATATATATATTTATTTTTATTTCATTTTTAATTTAGCCCAATAATAATAATAATAATAATAATAATAATAACAACAATAATACATATACACACATATATAGCATACGCGTACATTCAAGCACATAATACAAACATATACACTTGTTCATACATAATTAATATAACTATACACCTATTGTACATACACAAACAATTAAAACATACGTGACATGCGACATACGTATGACACAAACACACCATATTAATTATTAATATGTACACATACATAGTATATAATATACATGCACACATCACACACATTTCACGTACACATTAATAGCATATACATAATAAACACATAATATGATATGTATACATGCTATATATTAATCATTAAACTAATTAATATATTAATACGGTAATTACAAACTAAATAAAAATGAGTGATTACACCAGTTGAGAGGTGCCTGTGTGTTTTCTAAGATCGAGTTGAGATCAAGATACTACCAGTTGAAGGTAGTGGATGATGATGTCTAGAAAATCACTTTTAGGACGCGGTATAGACACTATGAGTTCTTAGTAATACCGTTTTGTCTTACCAAAGCGCATGTAGCTTTTATAGACCTAATGAATTGAATCTTTCAACCGTATTTGGATCAATTTGTTGTGGTCTTCATTGATGACATCTTGGTGTACTCGTGTTTGAAAGAAGAGAATGGTTACCATCTGCATGTGGTTCTACGGACTCTTAAAGAGAGACTTCTTTTTGCCTAGTTCAGTAAGTGTGAATTTTGGCTTTCTGAAGTGGCATTTCTAGGCCACAAAGTTGCCGCAGATGGGATCTGTATGGACCCTCAAAAAATTCAAGATGTGGTGGAGTGGAAGCTCCCAAGGAATGTTTCAAAAGTCTATAGTTTCCTAGGGCATGCCGAGTATTATAGACGATTTGTTAAAGGTTTTTCCATTGTAATCGCACCGTTGAACAGATTGTTGCAAAAAAGGGTCTTGTTTGAATAGAACGAGAAGAGACAGCAGCTCTTTGAGCAATTAAAGGCCTACCTCACAGAGGCCCCAGTTTTGACACAACCCGAACTAGGGAAGGATTATGTTGTGTTTAGTGACGCGTCTTTGAATGGGCTTGGTTGTGTCCTTATACAAGAGGGTAAGGTGGTTACTTACGCTTCGAGGCAACTTAAACTGCATAAAGGGAATTACTCTACCCATGATTTGGAGCTAGTTACAGTTATCTTTGCATTAAAGATTTGGAGGTACTATCTCTATGGAGAGAAGCGTTATATCTATACGGACTACAAGAGTTTGAAGTACCTGCTTACCTAGAAAGAGTTAAATCTAAGACAACGTCGTTGGATCGAGTTGTTAAAAGATTATGACTGTGTTATTGATTATTATTCAGGCAAAACAAATATGGTGGCAGATGCCTTGAGTCGTAAGTCCATGTTCAATTTGAGAGTCGTGTTCGCTCACTTAAAGATGGTCGAAGAAGGTAAACTTTTAGCTGAGCTTCGGGTTGAGCCT
Source organism: Hibiscus mutabilis (assembly GCA_019671005.1). Classification (NCBI taxonomy): domain Eukaryota; kingdom Viridiplantae; phylum Streptophyta; class Magnoliopsida; order Malvales; family Malvaceae; genus Hibiscus; species Hibiscus mutabilis. The sequence goes on from CM033719.1 coordinate 63,616,825, forward strand.
ACGTTGGTACAAGAGATAAAGAGGGCTCAAGTTTTGGATGAAGATTTGGTAGCACAGATTAAGGTAGTTTAGAGAGGCGAAGCCTCAGACTTTAAGGTACGAGATAGTAGGTACTTGTACTTTAGAGGTTGACTGTGTGTTTCCACTTTGGAAGATTTGAAGGATCGTATCTTGAAAGAGGCACATCGTAGTCCCTTCACCGTATATTCGGGGAGCAACAAGATATACCAGGACCTTCGTCCTTTTTATTAGTGGCCGAGTATGAAAAGATATATCTCTAATTTTGTGACGAGATGCTTAGCTTGCCAACAAGTGAATGCAGAATATCAGGTTCCATTAGGGTTGCTTTAGCGGATTTAGATTCTACAATAGAAGTGAGATCGGACCACCATGAATTTTGTCATCGGGTTGCCGGTGACCCAAAAGAAATATGATGCTATTTGGGTAATAGTGGATCGTTTGACCAAGTTTGCTCATTTCTTGCATGTACGCATAGATTTCACCTTAGAGAGGTTGGCTCAGTGTATATTAAGGAGATAGTGAGGTTGCATGGAGTTTCATCATTGATCATTGCGGATAAGGACCCACGTTTCACAACTAGATTATGGAAAAAAATCTATAGTGCTTTGGACACCAAGTTGTATTATAGTACAACTTTTCACTCTCAGACCGATGACCAGTCTGAGCGTGTTATTTAGATTTTTGAGGATATGCTCCGATGTTATTGTGGATTTTAAGGGAAATTGGGAAGAGTAGCTATTGCTTGTTAAGTTTACTTACAACAACAGCTATCAATCGAGCATTAGGATGGCCCATTTTGAAGCTCTTTATAGACGTAAATGTAGGACAACTTTGTGTTAGACCGAGCTTAATAAGAGGAGGATTGTGGGATCTGATCTGATTAGACAAACAGAAGAGAAGGTTTATATTATCAAGGAAAGGTTGCAAGCGGCCTTTGATCGTCAGAAGGCCTATGCGGATCGAAAACGTAAGCACATTGAATATGATGTTGGTGAAAAGTGTTTCTTAAAGTATCTCCGTGGAAAGAAATCTTCTGGTTTAGACGCAAGGGTAAATTGAGCCCGAGGTATATCAGACCTTATGAGTTACTTAAGAGAGTTGGACTAGTAGCTTATTGGCTGGTTTTGCCTCCGAACTTGTCTCATATCCACGATGTTTTTCACGTGTCTATATTGAGACGCTACCGATCTGACCCTTCGCATGTTGTACCACTCGAAGACATTAAGATTAACACAGATTTAATGTATGAGGAAAAACCAGTAAAAGTACTTTATAGAAGAGTCAAAGAGCTTCGTAACATGTGTATACCCCTTGTAAAGATGCTGTAGAGGAACCACGAAATTGAAGAGGCTACGTGAGAGGTTGAGGCTGAGATGAAAGAGCTCTACCCGTATTTGTTTCCATTAGGTAAATTTTGAGGATGAATTTTTCTTTAAAGAGGGGAAAGTTGTCACGACCCGAATTTCGAACTCGAGTATCAGGTTAACCCAAGGCAAGTGCCTCATGTTTAGGCCATGCTATTGGGCCTTATAAACCTTTTTGGGCTTGGATCTTTAGTTTGGGTGTGAGCTTGAGGAGATGGCATTAAGGTATTTTGGTAAATGCCAAAATGGGGTGAAAAGAGGGAGATGAGCTTTAATTCCCTGTAATATGCAGAAAATGGTGATATCATCACCTTTACATTTTTTCCTCTTTCTTAAATCTATTTCCCCCTCCAAACACTATCACCAAAGGTAAGATTTTGAAGTTTAGCCTCTTGAGTCACGTTTGGCTTGTAGAATGAAGTTTTATCAGCATTCAAAGATCTACATTTTAAGGTAAGAATAGTTAGTTTTGGTGGAGAATGGTGTTTTAGTTGGGGGTTTTGGAGGGAGAATATGGATGGGTTTTTAGGAGCTTCAATCTCATCTAGTATGTGTTTTTGGCTCCCTTAATTCCTCTGCAATGTTGAAACATGTTTGGTGGCATCTCTTGTAGTGAAAGAGGTTGGGAACTCTTCCAAGGATCAAGGGAAGAGCAAGGTTTGAAGTTATGCTAAGAGCTCCTTTCTCAGCGGTGAAATCAAGGTTAGTACACTACTAACTTCTATAGTTTCCTGGAAATCATAAAAATAGGTTTTGATGCATAAATTGGATGTTTCTGGCTTGATATACCTTGGTTGATCTTTAATGGCAAAATGAGGAATTGGTGTTGTTAGAGCTTAAAATTGGTAGTAACTCACCTAATAGCTTCACCACAACTTGTAATAACGATTTGGGGCTTAACCACATAGGTTAGGTGGGATTTCTAGGTGAAATCTAAATCGAGATTTTGAAATTTTAGGCTCACATACTAGTATTGGGTATTCAGTATCGGTACACATATGTTATAAAAGGGACGGTTTGTGAGCGGTGTACCAGAACTATTGTACGCGTATTAGTACCCTTGCTTATAGAAAATTCCAATAGCACTTTCGCGTACTGATACGTTAGGGCGCGTATCAGTACCACTGTTCTATTGCTTGAGGAAGGCTTTCGTGTACCGGTACGCAAAGGTAAGAGTACAAATATGGGTAGGAATCGGTAAGGGGTAGATCACGTATCGATGTTGAGTACCGATACGACGGTAAACGTATTAGTACGGCTTGAGGCACCAAATTTTTTAAACCTAATTTGAGTATCGGTACTATAGGAGGAGTACCGGTACGTAGAGAGATATACCGATACCCATATAGGAGTATCGGTACTCATTGGGCAATCTACCCTAGAATTTTGGGTTTGCGTTTGAGGGTTCTATAATTCGAGGTAAAGGGCGCAAGGGGTATCTTAAGGTATAAAATGAATATTAAAAATGAGAAATAGATATTTAAACACTGTATGTGAAATAAAAGGGATAATAATTCTGTAAATATTAGGTGAATTGTGTGAAGTAGTAACCTATAGGTTTCCTAGGTAGATCGATTGATGATGTATGGTGGCTAGGTGTAATGCCTCGATTTTGGGCTTAGAAGTTTTAAGGTTGGTTAGGTGGTCCGGTGGACCGGGTTAGGGATTAGAGTTGGATTTAGGGAGCAAATATTTTTGAGTAAGATAAAAATATGAAAAAAATGGTTAAAAATCACATTTTAATATATGATTAATATTAGTGAAATCAATTTTGAAAAATTGGATTTGGAAGGATGGCATTTTGGTTGGTGACCAAAATGTAATTTTTGAAAACTATTTTTAATTGGTGGATAAATTGTAAAGGATCAAATTCTTAGAATCCTTAAGGAGCTACATTACCAAGTTTTGGCTGGTGGTTTCTCTCCTCAATTAAGACTTTTTAAAGAAATTTTAACGTAAACTTTTCTCTCAACTTTTCTCTCCGCTTCTTTTCTGCCAAACACTCTTTTTTTCATCAAATCTCAGAGGTTAAAGATCTATTTTCTTAAATTCTTGATTTATAATTGATTCTCAATCTTTGATTTACAAAACCTCACGGAATTCTTGTGTTTTTCAAGTTTTAATCAACCAATTGAGGGAGAAATCACACAATTGAGGTAAGGTTCATTTTCTTCTCTATTGAATGGTTCTTTATTGATATTCTCAAGTATTTGATCCTTGATTTATGATTTATAATATGATTTTATGATTTTGTAATGATTAATTGATTTAATTGAGTTTAATTGATGAAATTGAGGAAAATCTGTATTGGATATGTTTTCTAGTTTTAAGGATTGATTTTAATCATATATTGGATGTTTTATAATGTTGATAAGTTGTTTTTAACATTGGAATCCTGAAACTCTTTGAATCCTTAATTATTTAGGTTGTTAGATATGAGTTTTGGGGTGTTGTGGTGGTTGTTTGTTTGCTGGATATATAAGGATGTTATAATCATGTTTTAAAGTGTTGATTGATGATAATAGAAGTGTTAGAGTGTTAGATTGTGGCTGTGTTGTGTTTGGAAAGAGTTAGATGATGATTTCGGTTAATTGTGGTTGGGTAATTATGAAATAATTATTGAGGAATGTTGCTGCAGTGTTTGGAATGCATTGAGATGCATTAATCCTCTGTTGTTATATTGTTAAAACATGAGAGGTTGATCCGAAAGTGATCGGTAAAGCTTTGGAGGCTTCAGACGATTGAATTCGCGTCGGCGAATTGAGGTTTTGTGTATCGGTGAGTGAAAATATTGTTTAATGCATTTTGAAGGTTTGAAACAATGTTTTCGGGGTTTAGGTAGAGCTTGAAACGCTTACCTAAGCTCGGAAGTAAGTATAGGACAAATTTATCTCTCGGTCGTGCTTTTATGAAATGGTTTATGCACTTGTTTTGTTTTACATAGAACCTACTATTTAAGCATGTTTTAAAGTATGTTAAATACTGTTTTTAATCATGAGATGATGAAGGATGCACATGGTAAGTGATCCTTGTAAGGATGTGAAATACTTGTTTAAAAGCACGTGTTATTGCTTTGATAATGATTTGGTTTAATGCTTATAAAAACAGAGAGGTATGTGTTAATTGTAAATTATATTGGCAAGTGATGTGGTTTAAAAGAATGTTATCGGATGTAGTTGGCCCGCCATAAGATTGATAGTGCACTATAATAAGTCACCTTGGATGTCGAGGGGTTTTATACGTTGTACCGAATACTCCATCCAAGTACCCTAATGGTCGAGGGGTTATATAGTACCGTAAACTCCCGTTAGTGGGTTAAGCATCTAACCGAGGGTTGTGGTTGGTGTCCCCGTAGGTTGTAAGTGTACCCAGTTGTAATGTACCGCTATTGTGATTGTATCGCTATTCTGGTTGAGATGGCTTGGAGTGTTGTGAGGACACTTGTTGAATCCGTGTATCCGATGAACTATTTTGGTAAAGGAACTTGGTTTCGATCACTTGTAAGCCAATATAATTGTTGATGTGTCATGTAATGGTTTATGTTGTATAATGTGATTTATACATGTTTACTCTTTAAGCTTTGCATATGGTTCGTTATTCATGGGAATGCTTAAATTGAGGTTTAGCAATGGGATTTGCTGATGGTCAATGACACATTTGCATATGGTTTAATATCCTGGTTTTGAAAGTGTTAAGTGCATAGTTTTCAAGGCATGATTGTTTAAATGTGGTTTAAACAAGGATTGAAATGAGATTTCAATGTGTTGTTGAGAAATAGTTTTAAATGCATTGATGGTATCTTGTTTTTGAGCACTCCTCACTAAGCCTAGTGTGTTTACGCTCTATTTGTCCATCAATGCAGAGAATTAAAGTTTTGGAAGGCAACGAGAAGCAAGGGATCGTCAAAGAATTGATACTAAAAGTATGTTTTTGAATTAGACTTTAAGTAATAAGGGCAATGAGGTTCCGTTGTTGTTTTGGGAGATGATTTGTTAAACTCCCTGGTTGAGCAATTGTTTTTTTGCTGCTCATGGTTTGTAAATGGCCATTTTGGATTGTTGTGGTGATGGTTTGAGATTTCCTGCTTTGCTTGTTTTGATTTCTTGGAAGCATGCCTCTAGATTTACTTTTGAAGCATGATACCATGTTTTGATGTTGAATCTGAGATGTTTTGTTATGGAATGACCCTTGAAGGTGTTGGATGTATGTTAGAAGTATGCTAGGGTGTTTTGGTATGTTCGAAAGCATGTTAAACCAGTAAAATGAGATATTTCAGGTCTAGGCGAACCGGTACAAGTGTCTCTGTTTTGGTACAAGTAAGCCATTCCAGGCTTAGTGTACCCGTATGCGGGCAAACATTTTGGTACGGGCCTAGGCAAAATGATACCTCTATTTCGGTACAAGCGAATCTGTTTCGGTACGGTTTAAGCGTATTTGGTAAGGCATTTCGGTACGTGGGGGCGTATCGATACGAATTTTGGCTACTGGAAATTGGATATTTTGAAATAATAGAACCGTACCTATACTAGTGTACATGTAACGATAAGGCTATCATTAATTCAGTTATTTGAGTATTCTGAAGTTCTATTTTCTTTCGTTTTAGTCCCTGAATGTTGTAGATGCAATTGCATGAGTATGGATGATCATTTTGAGCTGAGTTTTGATAAGAATGCATGAAATTTGACTAATTAAAGGTTGGTAACATTAAAAAGGGTTAAGTCCCTTTAGTTTTTTGAAATTGCAGTTTGGCCTCTAAAGCGCAATTGTGTTCAATTCGATGTCCGATTGAGTTTAGTTTTCACCCGCTGCTAGTATGAACATAGATAATAATTTGCACCTAGTAAGATAAAAAGAGAAAAAATGGGTCGCATTTTGAGTTCTTCTTCATGGTTTACTTCCGGTAAACCTTATTTAGCTCGTTCGGTTCAGTCTTGCAACTAGCCTGGGTCGAGGAAGTTACACTAGGGCCCTTACTGTGTGCTGATGGGTAGCCTAGATAGTCGAGTCATCCCTAGTTATTAGGATTTGAATACCCATAGAAGTGTGTTGCAACACCTTGAAGACTCACGGATGTAGGATCCTGATGCTTTATGGACGTGGGCCTCATTTGGAGATGCTTGATGAGAGATTCCGAGCATGGATGTAGGATCTCAATACTTTGTGGATGCTTTATAGATGCGATCTGTACTCGTAGTGTAGGATCCTGATGTTGTGTGGACGCGGGCCTCACTTAATATTATTGGAGTTATTTGTGTGATGTTGTACGAACTCATGAGATATATACACATGCTGTGTGCGAGATCATGTATTCATGATGCTATGTGTTTAGGCGATTATGGTAGTGCCATCGTTATCTTGCCACGATATCATTCATGTTTCATTGCTTTATTATGATTTGCATGAAGCATGGTTGAGTGGCGGTGTATATACTGAGCTTTGTTAGCTCAGCGTTCGGAATTGTTGTTTCCGTTCGCAGGTAAATAGGTTACCCTGAGGCTTGAAGGAGAACTATCAAGGCTTGGATTTCAGCATCGACTTTAGTTGTTGAGTACAATTGCTTGATGTATTGGGCTATGTATTTCGCAGGACCCTAAATGTAATTTTTAACTCTTATTTTGTACTAAGTGGTCAAAGTCGAATGTTTTAAATATTTGTATTTGGAGCTCCACTAATATTGTTTTAAATACTTGGATTTTACTATGTTTTAAATGAATAGATTTATGTTTTATTGGACACGTTGTGTTTTGGGCTTGAAAACGAAGATTTTATTTAAAAATGGTTTTGGGCTTAGGGCCCAAATGTGATATCCGGGTCAGGGGTGTTAAATTATTGTAGCGATGTCCGTTTCGCTAAAAAAACGAGTTTTATCTATTGTTTTGTTTTAAAAATGTCTTCTGTGAGATTTTGTAAAAACCGTAATTTATTTAAAACTGGAGTCGCCACCGGCCACTTAGGTAGGCCGGACACCATAAAACCAGAGATTTAAAAACTGTTGGGTTCGGGAGTCGGTTACGAATGGGCAAGGATTAGCATCCCCACATCGCCCAAAATTGGTACTTTAATAATTACCGTTTTATTAATATTAGACCTTCCGGATTAAAGTGACGATTTAATTAACATTTAATTATATTTGCGAGTAAATTTTAAAAGCCCCGTTATCCGAGAGTAAACGCCCAACCACCATCACTACGCCTGATACTAGCCTCATTTACGCTCGGATAAAAGGGTACCGCATTGACAAAATATATATCCGTTATGCAAACTTAAAAAAAACATGGAAAATATAAATAAATACAAAGCGATAAAAATATGAATAAATACTAACATAATGAAATTCTAATCTAACATAAATAAAATACTAATCTGAAACATACATACATAAATATTAACACATAAAAACGAATCTATCATAAATAAAACATTAGTCTAAAATACAAATAAATATAATATTAATCTAAAACATAAATTTAAAACATATATAAATACTAATCTAAAACATACATACATAAATATTAATCTAACTCATACCTAAAAAAAATCTAAGATAAATAAAATGCTAACATTCATTAATATTAATCTAATACATAAATAAAAACAAATAAAATATTAATATAAAACATAATAAATACTAATCTAAAACATAAATAAGCATACAAACTAAAAAATAAGAATACAATTTTAAAATAACAAATACTTCATTAAATTATAAAAATTACAACACAAATAAAAGGGAAGAAAATATACCTAACTAGGAGCTCGAATGACGAACCTCGACTGAACCCCACCGAGATCTACTACGACCTCTCAAAAAAATTAACTAGACCAGACCCAAAATAGGACTCCGATCTAGCCGGTTAGGACCGAGGGGACTGCCCCTTGGCCCTGGGCTAGCCGAGAGCACTGCTCTCTTATTCGGCCAGCCCCATGTGCCGATTCATCATTGTTTCTTTCCCCCTATGTCATGCCTTTATATAGGCAAATGGGGGGCATATGGGGTTGACGTGGAGAAAGCTGCTCCACGAAGTGCAATTTCCTCTTTTTTTTGCCTTTTATTTTTATTTTTTATATTATATTATTATTATTATTATTTGCTTTTTCATTAATTTTATATTAATAATATTACTATAAAAATAACACTAAGACCCGTCAAAAATGAGTGATTACAGTTGCCCCTCTTTGCTTGTTCTTGTGAAACGATGACAAAACAAAGATCAAAAGCACTCATTTTGACATACTTTCTTGTCTTTGGCTTCGGAATCACGAGTTCTTCTAGAACTCTCCGCTCTTCCTTAGCTGAATCTTCAGGCTTGTAAGCTCTTCCTATATAGAACTTTGTCTCCTTCCGATCTTGGAGCTACAAGCTCTTCCTATATAGAACCTTTCGTTTTCTCAGGTGGATCCTTTGTACTAAAAGTTCTTCCTATATAGAACTTTTTTACCTTGAAATCCCGGAGTTAGGGCTCTTCGTATATAGAACCTTTCACTCTAAGACAGTAAAGCTTGGAGTCCTTCCTATATAGAACTCTCCGCCTTCAACGTTGGTTTCTCCTATATAAAACCTTCTGCGTCAAAGATGGATTCTTTCGACTGGGAGTTCTTCCTATATAGAACTGCTAGTCTTCAAACCCTGGAGCCGCAAGTCCTTCCTATATAGAACTTTCAGCTTCTGAAATCTCAGAGCTACGAGTTCTTCTTATATAGAACCTCTTACTGCGAGTGCTCGAAAATATAGGCCCTTCCTATATAGAACCTTTATCTTCGAATTAGGGGTTCATGCCAAGCTGGCTACCGACTCTTTTGGACTCACGCTACTAAGGCTGCCGATCTTTCTGGACTTACGCTACTAAGGCTGCCAAAAATTTTCTTCAAATTTGGGGATTCACGCCGAAAATGGCTACCGATCTTTCTAGACTCACGCTACTAAGGCTGCCAATTTTTTTGGACTCACGCTACTAAGGCTGCTGAACTTTCTTCAAATTTGGGGATTCACGCTGAAAATGGCCACCTATCTTTCTGGACTCACGCTACTATAGCTGCCGAAATTTTCTTCAATTTTGGGGATTCACGCCGAAAATGGCTACCGATCTTTCTGGACTCACGCTACTATAGCTACCGAACTTTCTTTAAATTTGGGGATTCACGCCGACAATGACTACCGATCTTTCTGAAAATTTAGGGATTCGCACTGAAAACGGCTAACGATATTTCTGGACTCACGCTACTATAGCTGCCGAACTTTCTTCAAATTTGGGGATTCACGCCGACAATGGCTACCGATATTTCTGGACTCATGCTATTATAGCTGCCGAACTTTCTTCAAATTTGGGGATTCACGCCGAAAATGACTATCGATATTTCTGGACTCACGCTACAATAGCTGCCAAACTTTATTCAAATTTGGGGATTCACGCCGACAATGGCTATCGATCTTTCTGAAAATTTAGGGATACACACCGAAAATGGCTACCGATCTTTCTGGACTCACGCTACTATAGCTGCTGAACTTTCTTCAAATTTGGGGATTCACGCCGAAAATAGCTATCGATCTTTCTAGACTCACGCCACTATAGCTGCCGAACTTTCTTCAAATTTGGGGATTCACACCGACAATGGCTACCGATCTTTCTGAAAATTTAAGGATTCACACTGAAAATGGCTACCAATCTTTCTGGACTCACGCTACTATAGCTGTCGAACTTTCTTCAAATTTGGGGATTCACGCTGACAATGGTTATCGATCTTTCTAAAAATTTGGGGATTCACGCTAAAAATGGCTACCGATCTTTCTGGACTCACGCTACTATAGTTGTCGAACTTTTTTCAAAATTGGGGATTCACACCGACAATGGCTACCGATCTTTCTAAAAATTTGAGGATTCACGCTGAAAATGGCTACCGATCTTTATGGACTTACACTGCTATAGCTGCCGAACTTTTTTCAAATTTGGGGATTCACGCTGACAATGGACCGATCTTTATGAAAATTTGGGGATTCACGCCAAAAACGACGACCAATCTTTCTAGACTCACGCTACTATGGCTGCCGATCTTTTCTTTCTTTAATGAAATCCACTTCTTAATACTCTTTGATAATTCTTCTAGTACCTGTCCAAAACAAGCAAAAATTAACATGCCCCTATCTATATGATGCATGCAATGCTTTCTTTCTCTTCTTTTTCTCTTTTTCCTTTTCTTCTTTTTTTCTCTTTTTTCCTTCAATTTCTTTTTATTTTTTCTTTTTTTTCTTATCCTTCTCTTTTTTTCTCTCATTTTCTTTTTCTTTTTTCTTCTTTTTTTCTTTTAGCCCTTTTTTGTTCTAAAGTCTTACACCCTAAAAGGTCGTTCCTCAGATTTCTTTATCGCTTTCCTTCTTCATTGTATGCTCTTAAATCCTCATTTGATCAATCACTTCGAATCTAGATTAACATGCTTTCAAACCTTTTGTGCGGAAGGCTTTCTTGTCTTCAGGGTTATCATCCGTCTTCATAAATGATCTTCTGATTCTTATATTATTCTTATAAGAACCCTTGTCATCTTCTTCGCTTGGCGTTGCCCCATTCAACTACGAGCTCCACTACTTTGAATTTTCTAACCCATCATACATAGCCTTGATCTATTTCTAGTCACCAGGGTGAGCCAAAATGCTTTTATCCCTTGAGCTCATCCTTGATCTTCTCGTAGCATTTCGACGGGAACTAACTCTCGGTCCCTATGCTTTAAATCTCATCATCGTTCATTTTTAAAGTAATGCAAAAGGCAATTTACTTGTGTATATTTCAAAAAAAATAATGATTGCTTGAAAAGATAACAGTCATTTTGAAAATCACAACTTGAAGGGGATACCAAACATTTTGAAAACATTGTTTGGAACAAATGGTAAACATCTTTTTTCTTTTCTTCTTTTTTTTAAGGACCAAACATTTTTTTTTAAAAATTAATGTTTGGAGAATGGTAAACAAAATTCGAAGTATATTGCCAAACATTTTAAAAACTAATGTTTGGGGGAAGTGGTAAACATCAAAACTTTAGGAGAAAATGTCAAACCTTTTAAAACATGTTTGCCCCCAAAATATCAAACACCATAGCACATCTGCTTCAAATTGCCAGAGATCAACTCTAATGAAGCGCATATTTAGAAGATCTTGACCATTGTGGAGATATATGAAAATGTATAGTTTCTTCTGGTCTAATAGGCTTTTGAGAGGAACAACCCTACCTAGTTTCTACCCCGTTTAAGGTGGCTCTCTTAATCTCACTATCTCACCATGCCCCATCCTTCCCTCATTTAGGTGTTGATCAAGCACTTCGAAGTTTGACGTTCCTTGAAGCAAAGTTAACCCTTATAGGCGGAATGAAATCTGAAGACATTTTCATTCAACTTGGATATCTATGGATGATTAGAATGGTCTTCGAGGGCTTGTAATGTAGGCCTTTGTTTTATGGTTAAGTGGAACAGTATTTCTGTACTTGTGTAACTTGGATATGACCATTATTCATTCCCTTTTTTTGGATCACTCTAGACTGCCCGTTTTCAGGTTTTCACCCTAGAGTTCATTTCCTTTCTTTTTATTGTAGGTTGTCTTGCATTCTGGCTATGTACTGATGTTCGTTTTCTGTTCAAGAATGTTTAATCCTCCAAAACTCCTCGAAACTGAGATTTCTTGAATGAAGAACTACAAATACATTTCTGGGAATTCTTGTGATTGGCACGCCCATATGAAATGTTATTCTTTCTTTCTTCTTTTCTCTTCTTTTTTCTTTTCTTCTTTTTCACTTTTTCTCTTGGATCGCTCTAGACTGCCCATTTTTGGGTTTCACCCTAGAGGCCACTTCCTTCTTCTGTACCTTCAAATTAGTTTATTTTGGTTGGATATTGATGCCATCATGCTCAGGCAGACTACTCTTTTTCTTCATTTTCAGGATCACTCTAAACTGCCCATTTTTGGGTTTTCACCCCAGAAAGCCATTTCCTTTTTCGAAATTGGCAATCTTTGGGCCGACTTGTCTTGACTTGGCTTCAATTTGAGCTTCTATACTAATTTTCAAAACTGATATTTACTTGAAATGTGGATTCCTTGTGTCTCTTGCTCATAGTTGAAGTCTCGTTCTTGTATTGTTTGATCTATGTGTGAAGCATATACAGTTTTTTTTCTTTTTTTCCATTTTCTTTTATTTTTTCTCTTTTTTCTTCTTTTTTTTCTTTTAGACTGCCCATTTTGGGTTTTTAGCCTTGAATCTCTTTCTTCTTATTAGAGTCTATAAATGTATCCTCGAATCAACACATATCTATAATGGGTATTGATGCTATCTTCAGCTCGAAGTTAATTGCCTCTCTGCAGCTCTTCTGATATTTACTTGATTTGGATTGCTTTGGCCTTCTGATTGCCATTTCTCTATTTTCTTTGGTTTTTCGTTTGGACATATCCTTGTTTTCAACCACTTTCTTCTGATGATTTTTTTATCTTCATATCCAATATGTCTGGTCTCATCTCTGTCTTCTGGTAAAGTAAAAGAATACCATTCATCGTCATATTCTCAGATGTCCTAAGAAAGCCTTCAGGGGGTAGAGGTTTAGGGTCAACTCTCATTTCAAGGATCTTAAACGACAAGTGCCTGAGAAGATAAATTCCTAAAATGGGAAATGCCCATTGTCTAAACGCTCGCTTTGTTCCTCTGTTGGCCTGAGTAAACTAGCATATACTCACATTTACAATATCCCCACAACATTCAATCTCTTCTAGATATATGCAACTTAGAGTTGATCTTTGGAACTGAAGCAAATGTACTGTTGCATTCGAAATTCGAGGACCTGGTATAGAAATGATATATACATATGTCCATTCAAAAATGCGTGTATATACATATGGGAGAACAAAAACTACCCCATAAAAATAAAATGTTTAAAGAATCAAGAATGTAAAAATGCTTTCTAAATGGAAATATGATTTTTAATTCTAAAAAATATCTGTTTGAGAGTTTTTTTCAAAGCATTGAGAATTTCTTTGTGAACTGATGGGAAAACCATAGGGACCTTCGAACTACCTCTTGAGTACTAACTCATTCCGGTCCTTTGTAGTGTAGGTTTGCCTCTCCTCTTGTTTTTCCACCGCTGGATCAACTCTCTCGTCATGACTCCCTCGTCAACCAGCTTCTTGATTTTTTCTATTAACAACCCCAAATTTCTTAATGTCATGCCCCGGCGCCTCAATGTAGAACTCACATATACTGTATGGATCAAAACTGTGAGCAGATGAGCTGGGCGTAATCTTTATCGGCCTTGAGGTAAGGTACTAACCCTTGACCAGATGAGGCCATATGTTCGAGATGGAATACTCCGAATATCTCTAAATATGTACTTGTTCGAGGAATTTTTCTCAGTGATTCGGAGGAATCTGTCTATATTCTTCTCTTACGATCACGAGAACCTTCGAAAGTGGTACCCATTTATCTATTTCTTTCCTTCTGCTCCTAGGCATGTCTGGTCTTTTAAACTTAGGTCTCGGAATGCATGTTCGATTCTCTCTCCGACTGTCATGAAGTCCTCAAAGCTGACGTTCATTTTCCCGGGCACCTTATCAAAGAAGAAATAAGAATGGTGGCATGGAAGTCACTTTCCTCTTCATCTACGGGAGGCTGCACCTGGGTTGCTAAACATAGGCACCTCAAAGCACATTCCTTGAAGCTTTCATTAGGTTTCATCTTCGTACCCTGGAGATACCGACGACTTGGTGCTAGGTCCAAAGCATATCATATCATATCACGGTAGGTCCTGCTAGACTGTCGAGAAAGTAGTGAATCGATAATTTTTCAATGCAGCCCTCCATCTTTTTGCAGAATATGGTCACATGAATCTTGGGGCATCTTGTTCCGTTATCATGCGCAAATATGGGAATCTTTGGAATTTGGAGGAACAACCAAATCAGGGTTCAAACAGAGCTTTCTTGCATCAAAGGCATCAAACTTCTTTTTCTCTCTCTCTTTTTCTCTCGAGTCTATCTTCTAACTGCTCGAATCTTGATTTTTGAGTGTGTTCAATTCTTTTATTCACGATAAAACTCTAATTGTTCTTTGGATTACCCCCAAAAATTTTATGCAAGGTAATGATAATGTTATGTAAAATATGTCATGGCTGTACAATGTAATGCAATGCAATCCTAAAATATAAACATGAATGCAGTAAGGTATTGATTCCAAAAGTGATCCTCATAGAACGACGTTCATTGAGGCCAAAAGGTTTCATTATATTAGATATTTACAGTTACTGATAAACTTCAGTGCCTACTTTCTTAACTTCATCCAGTAGTCCGATCAGCTTGCCTCCATGGTCCAACACTTGGTCCATGTTCTGACTAAGCCTGCCACCTTGTTGAGCCACCTTACCTGCTCAGGTAATATCGATCTTCGGGTCTTTATCTATCCCCTGCTAAGTCTTTCGCAGCTTGGAAGTTGTCATTTCCAACTGAAGAGTGTTGGATTGTCATTGCTCTGTCGTAAACTTGTTTCCAAAACTTTTGTTAATGGCTAAGTTATTCTGTAGCTTATCTCTGGAGACTGTCGTACCTATTCCCAATTTCTTCAAACTTACCTGATAACAGCCTGACTTGATTCTCGCTTGACTAGTTTCTCTTCTTCCAATATTCTGAGTCGTCCTTCAACTGAACAACACCATTCATCTATTCTTTAAAGGTGACCCAATATGATATTCTTAAACACTCAGTAAAGCTTCTGGTGATCATTCTGCAAATTTAATTTTATCCAAGTTATCTCTCTCTTATCTAAGCTGGCTGAACTCGAAAGAATATCCCTCTCCTGGGGATGCCTCTATCTCCGATCTTCAAATTTAACTCGTTTGAGTGACCCACTTCGATATTACTCGAACATTGTCATGGATATCGATTCTTCCTCGACTTTGCCCCTCGGGTGATTGTTAGCTCACTATAGAATTGGGGAACTCCGTATTCGAAACCCAAAATTCTCATCGCGATAAAATCTTAAACTTGTTCCTCAGGGCCCCGCAATCCTCAATACTGTGACCCAAACTTCCTAAACAGTAACTGCCTCTAGTACGTGTGTCGTAATCTCTCGGATAAGACAGTCTTTTCGCTAGAGACTTCACCGAGGTAATAAGGCTCATCTCGATGAACATTAGGAGTAGTTCGGTGTACCTCATAGGAATCGAGATGTACTTTTTTTCACTACTTGCTTCTCGGGTTTCTTCTGGATCGAGCTCTACTTTTTGAAAGCCCGACTCAGACATACCTTCCGCCTGTTTATTGATGCGGATTACAAAAAGGTTTAATTTGTCGTTAATTTACCGTAATTGGCTGGCTTGGAGGTAGAATTTCGACTATCCCGCTCTCTATTCTGATCCCTAATCGATTATTCTTTCGGTTCGATGGATCGCTTACCTTTCGTCAAAGTATTCATCTAATTCATCACTTCTTCCCTTCCCTTCTTTCAACTCTTGCACTTTACTTTGCTCATTACCAGTACCGTGTCTGATCTGAAGTCTTCAGATGGTTCCTCTTCTATTGTCTCCGATCTTATTCTGGGACAAAACCCTGGATTCGTGCCCTCTAATATCTGACCAGACGACCCTTTGCCAATTATGAACGATTTCTGAGATTTGAGAAACCACTTCGGGAATCAATACCCTATAAATGCGAGAATGCATGCAAATGCGGTATTGATTCTCGAATAGTCTTTAAAAAACTTTCAATAGAGAAAATGTCTGTTTGCAAGAAATTAATAATGAATTACAGGTAATAGTTGGATTTATTCTGGAGACCTTGACTTCGGAAAGCAAAACCTATGCTCTACGTCTCGACGTCGTCTTCAGGATAATGGATGACTTCGTCTTCTCCTCTTATTCTATTCTATGGACTTGTGACGTCATGATCTTTATTTTTGTGGCTTCTGAAAAGGACATCAACAAGTGCATGCATAATGCAGACAATATCTTTTCTTCTGTAAATCTGGGTGTAAACGAATAATACGTCTAAATAGGGATGGATTCTATCGATCCTAGGGGAGTAGTTTAAAACTTTTTGGGATTTAAATTAAAATTCTCAAGGATCATTTGGTTTAAAAATTCCCCCTTTTTTATTATCAAAATGTTTTAACTTACTTAAAAAATAAAACTTTTAGGTTTCTTTTTGTTATTATTATTATTCTGAAAGTTTTAGGAGGGAAAAAGATTCAAAGCAAAATAATAATATTTTCAATTTTTTTAAAGGAGTTAAATTAAAATCTTTGAGATTCTTACAAAAGGGTTAAATGTAAAGATTTAAAATTGGGGTTCTGCGGCCCTGACTGAATCTTCTGTGTCGTACGTGCCTTACTATCGTACCGTCTTCTTTCTCGATTGGTCTTTGCTCGGCCTAACTTGATACTGTAATATTATCGTTTCTGGCAAATGATTTTTTCTATTTTGAAAGCCTTTTAATGAACTGTTCTTGAATCAACACCATGTCATGATATGCAACATGAATGCAAATAAGGGCGTTGATTCCGCTGGTAATCACCCTTTCGAACGACTTTTATGGGAACTAAAGGGTCAAGATTACAAAAAAAGGTCTACATTACAAAAGGAGTCCCTATTACAAAAAGTCTTAATTACAAAACAAAGTTCTACACATAAGCCCTAGCTCTATCTCCTAGCTCCTCGATAGCTCTGAGCAACTTTATAAACCTTGGTGCTTCTTCCATGTCCGGGGTTACGAAAGGTCAGAGAGCCGCGGTTTCGATAGCTAAGTCATTCACACGCCTTGCAACTCGTTGTATGTCCACCATCAGGGTCTCGTGTGTATACTTTGGCACTACACCCTTGCTCGGCAAATTGTTACCTCAGATATGTTGATTAATCTCTGACCAATGTCGCATGACTGGATCATGTCGTCCTTCTTAAGAAACCTTTTTTCCATGATGAAAGATTTTCTAATCGGGTAAACCACTTGAATCAACGCCTCTATGTAATGTGGATGCAATGATAATGCAACAAAAATATGTGTAAAATAAAAATAAAAATAAAACACAAAAAGAAATAAGTTAGTACTGGATAAAAATAATAAATACATAAATAAAATGATAAATTAAATAAGGTAAACAAACAAAACAACCCTATTTATCCCGTCTAAAACACCTAAGGTTATCCGCATGGCTCTAAAGGGGTGGGTTTCTATATATTCTCTACATGCAGTGTTGGTGCTAAGAGGTACCCGAACTGTCCTTGTTGTCCCCTACTAAGGGTAGTAAGGCCCCCGATCGTCACCCATTATAGGCTCCTTTCAACCAGGTTCAATTCAGGGGGACCCATTCGCTTATGCCTGCACGAAGGAACGATATCCTTACGAAAGCATAAGGTACTCGAGCCCCGAAGGTACTTACTAGGCCTACAAGGGAGAATGATATCTCCACAAAAGCATTAGAGTTTTCCCCCACTTAAAAACGAGTTTATATGCCATTTTTAAATGCGCCAAAATAAACGCGCAATTATAACCGAATGTTAGTTTAATAGTCACTTTAATCCGGAATTTCTAATATTAATAAAGCAGTAATTATTTAAAAACTCGACTCACTTTATTTTGTTTTTGAAAAAACAAAAAAACGTCCCCAGCGGAGTCGCCATCTGTAGCGATGTCCGTTTCGCTAAAAAAATGAGTTTTATCTATTGTTTTGTTTTAAAAATGTCTTCCGTAGGATTTTGTAAAAACCGTAATTTATTTAAAACTGGAGTGGCCACCGGCCACATAGGTAGGCCGGACACCATAAAACCAGAGATTTGAAAACTGTTGGGTTCGGGAGTCGGTTACGGATGGGGAAGGATTAGCACCCCCACACCGCCCAAAATTGGTACTTTAATAATTACCGCTTTATTAATATTAGCCCTTCCGAATTAAAGTGGCGATTTAGTTAACATTTAATTATATGTGCGAGTAAATTTTAAAAGCCTCGTTATCCGAGAGTAAACGCCCAACCACCATCACTATTCCTGATACTGGCCCCATTTACGCTCGGATAAAAGGGCACTGCATTGACAAAATATATATCCGTTATGCAAACTTAAAAAAATATGGCAAATATAAATAAATACAAAGCGATAAAAATATGAATAAATACTAACATAATAAAATTATAATCTAACATAAATAAAATACTAATCTGAAACATACATACATAAATATTAACACATAAAAACGAATCTATCATAAATAAAACATTAGTCTAAAACATAAATAAATATTAATCTAACACATACATAAAAACAAATCTAACATAAATAAAATATTAATCTAAAACATAAATTTAAAACATAAATAAATACTAATCCAAAACATACATACATAAATATTAATCTAACTCATAAATAAAACAAATCTAACATAAATAAAATGCTAACATTCATAAATATTAATATAATACATAAATAAAAACAATTAAAATATTAATATAATACATAAATTTAAAACATAATAAATACTAATCTAAAATATAAATAAACATACAAACTAAAAAATAAGAATACAATTTTAAAATAACTAATGCTTCATTAAATTATAAAAATTACAGCACAAATAAAAAAGGAAGAAAATATACCTAACTAGGAGCTTGAATGACGAACCCCGACTGACCTCTCAAAAAATTAACTAGACCAAACCCAAAATAAGACTCCGATCGAACCGGTTAGGACTGCCCTTTGGCCCTGGGCTAGCCGAGAGCACTGCTCTCTTATTCGGCCAGCCCCTTGTGCCGATTCATCATTGTTTCTTTCCCCCATGTCATGCCTTTATATAGACAAGTGGGGGCATATGGGGTTGACGTGGAGAAAGCTGCTCCACACAGTATAATTTCTTCCTTTTTGTTTTTTTTTTAATTTTTTATATTATATATTTATTATTAATTTTTTGATTTATTATTAATTTTATATTAATAATATTACTATTAAAATAACACTAAAATTCGATAAAAAATGAGTGATTACAATTACGAGTCAAACTCTCAAATGCTAAGGCATCGCGCGACAAGACAGCTAGAGCTTTGCTCCTTTCTATGATAGATCAATTACTAACCAAAGGGCTATCAAAAACCATATAATTTCTTTGCAGCCAAAGATTCCAAATTATTGCCGCAAAAGAAGCTCCCAATCGTCCACAATCATCGCATATTGGCCCATGCCAGATAAATTAGCGCATAACCAATCTTTCATGCTTAAGGACAAGAAATACTGCATATTATTTGGGTGAATAGCCGATTGCCAAGTACAGAGAGCTGGTGGACAAAATTTTAACACATGTTCGACGTCCTCCACAACAACGTGGCACATTGGGCAGCTGCTGTCTATTGAGAAATGTCGGCGAACCCTTTTCAAGTTGGTCATAAGCTTACCATGACATGCCAACCACATAAAGATTTTAATGCGTTGGAGGCCTTTAAACCGGTTGATAATATTCCATATTTTATCCATAGAGCTATCCGATTTACCACAAGGAATTGCATAATCCGATTTTACAAAAAAACAATGATCCGAGCTTTCTTTCGAAATAACAGAGTTAGTTGGCATCATAATCGAAGGATCCTTAATCGCAGCAATTTGCAAAAGGATATTCTGAGATAGGAGAGGCTAAACAAATGCCAATTCCAACCCCTATTTGCATTTACCATATCAGCCATGGCAATACAAGAGAGGTTACCTGCAATCGCTATTGGCAGGTGATTGATCAACGGACCAGCATCGGCAATTCAGCAATCCCTCTAGAAATCAATATCTCGACCATGACCAATATTCCAAAAGATGTTAGAACATAAGTCATCCCAAACCACAAGGGCTTTCCAAAGACGAGAACCATTCGTTCTTCGTATATTTTTCGGTACCCAGTCGGGCACCTAAAGACCATCCGTACGGGTTAACAATTGGAAAGCCAATTTAAGCAAGAAAGCCTCATTTTGGGCATCAAGATTTCTAAATCCAAGACCACCAAAAGTGAGAGGGCAACAAACAACATCCCACTTAACAAGATAAACCCCTCTCCGCTCTACATTATTACCCCAAACAAATTTCTGAATGATCCTCTTAATATTCGTACAAACTTTCTTGGGAAGAGATGTCGTTTGCATAGTATACAAAAGACAAGCTGTAAGCATCGACTTTGCAAGTGTAATACGCCCAACAAGCGACAAGAAGAAGCTGACCAACCATTAAGGCATTTATGAACCATTTGAATGAGATAGTTATAAGAGGCCGGCGTTACATGACTATGGATAAGAGGCACACCAAAATATTTGTCCAAATCAGAAACCTTAATTAATTCGAATCCAGAACTGATGCAATCCAGCAGCGGACGTGAAACATTACTTGAAAAGAAAATCGTTGTCTTCGCATGACTAACCTTGTGCCTGAAAACCTCACAGAACTCACCAAGCACCGAGAAAACAATATCTATTTGTTCTAACAATGCCTCAACAAACAACACCATATCGTCAGTGAAGAAAAGATATGAAATCGCTGAACTATTACGAGATATCCAAAAAGGAACCCAAGACCCCTGATGAATTGAGTATTGAATAGATTGAGCAAGCCTCTCCATGCACAAAACAAATATGTAGGGTGATAACAGATCATCTTGTTGGATACCTCGAGAAGGCGAGGATTCATTAGCAGAGTTATTTCACAAAATTCGCTTAGAAACTGAAGACACACAGTTCATATTTAAGTGTCGTAGAGAGTCCAGAATACTAATGTTCGTAAGGGTGTTATCAATAAAACTCTATTTTAGTCTATCATATGTTTTTGAGGTCAATTTTGATCGCCATCCAACTTTTATGTCATTTTTGACGCATATAGTGGATAACATCTTGTGTATTAACAATGTTATCAGAAATGACTCGTCTTGGAACGAAACTTCTCTGATTCTCAGAGACCCATGTCGGTATAAAAGACTTCAAGCAATTCACAACAATCTTTGTAATAGCCTTATAGAGCACATCACATAGACCGATAGGCCTAAATTGGCTAATTATCTCTAAGACAAGCACTTTCGAAAGTAAGACGAGGAGAGCACGATTAATATGACTCGAAATCTCCCTACTGGCAAAAGCATTACGTATAAAAGCACAAGCTGACTCACCAACAATGTCCCAATTCTTCTGGTAAAAATAGCATGGAGACCATCGACGCCAGGGGCCTTCAAAGGACCCATAGTAAAAAATGTCTGACAAATTTCCTCATCGGCGGGATGGTTAACCGATAAAGGTCCGAGCGAGGTACCACAAGAAATAAAACCCGGTAGGCATAAGCATAACCATTGCAACTAGAAGTAATGAATAAAGAATTATAGAATTCAAGAGCAACCTTTGAAAGAGACGGATTATCAGTGCACCAAGAGCCGTCAACAAATTTGAGAGCTGTCACAGTGTTAGCACAACGACGCTCCATGACTGACGCATGAAAGTACTTCGTGTTCCTATATCCATTCACAACCCATTGTGAGCACGACTTTTGCCTCCAAAAGATTTCTCTTGTTCAAGAACGAGAGCTAATTCTGAGTGCAACTGAGAGGCCAAAACAAAAAGAGAATTCGAATGTCTATTAGCGAGAGCCTGGTCAATTCTACATAGACGAGTCAAGAGGCATTTTTTATGCCTACCAATGTGACCGAACACCTCCTTATTCAAGATAGCAACTTTTGATTGAAAGGAAGATATATTATCATCAATCGAAGTATTCCCTAGCTAGACTGACTTTAGAAACTCTCAAAATTGAGGGTGAGATTGCCAAGCATCCAAGAAACGGAACGGACGACTACCAAGCGCCTGATGATCCGTACTAGTTTAAAAAAGATTTGTCCTATGATATGTAGGGATGTGAAATCGGGTAATCGTTCAGGTTTCAGGTCGGGTCATGTCAGGTCAGGTCAGGTCAAATCGGATACGGGTTATGTCAGGTTAATTTAATAGTATAACTCAGATCAGGTCGGGTTCAGGTCGACTCGGATTCGGGTCATTGTCAGGTTGATTTCAAATCAGATTGAGTTCGAGTTCGGGTCGGGTTAATTTTAAGTCGGGTAAGTTTCAGTTCGGGTCCAAACCAGTTAATTAACGGGTTAATTCAGGTTCGGATGGACTTCAGGTCGGGCCACGTTCAGGTCAGGTCACGTCATTGATGGATAAAATTCAGGTTGGGTAATATCGGTTTCGGTTGCAGTTCAAGTCATGTCTTACGTGTACAAGTAGACTTCGGTCTGATAATTGTGTGTAAATTTTGGATAAAAATAAATTTTTAGTGATTAATATGAACCAAAATATCTCTTGGGATGCCAGAATATGTTACAATTCAAAAAAATATATAATTGTGACTAAATTGAATAAAACTAAAATTTAAAAGTAAATGTTACAATTTAAAATATATGTAATTGTGACTAAATTGAATAAAACTAAAATTTAAAAGTAAATGTTACAATTTAAAATATATATAATTGTGACTAAATTGAAAATTTTAAACGAGTGAGGACTTAAAGGGTAATTAATCAGTAATAATAAAATTTGGTGGCAAATTAAAAAAAATGGGCGGCTTTTATATATATAATAATATATATATATATATATTGTTATAATTAATTAAATGTATGTATGTATGTGTATGTGTATATATATATATATGTATATGTGTATATATATGACTATATGTATATGAATATATATACATATATATTATATATATGTATGTATGTAACTTTTAGACTTTTAGTATGTATATGTATATGTATATATATGTATGTATATGTATGTATATGTATATATATACAATATATATGTATATAGAAATAAATATCTATAGTTTTAGTATGTGTATGTATATAATAAATATATATGTATTGTTATAATTAATTAAATATATGTATGTATATGTATATGTATATGTTACGTATATATATACATATACATATATATATATGTATGTAAGTTTAGACTTTTAGTATGTATATATATACATATACATACATATGTATATGTATATGTATATGTATATGTAAATAAATATAGGTAAGTTTTAGTATGTATATGTATATATAATATATATATATGTATTGTGATAATTAGTTAAATGTATGTGTGTATGTGTATATATAATATGTATATGTATATATATACACATACATATATGTATGTATGTATGTATGTATGTATGTATGTATGTATGTATGTATGTAAGTTCTAGACTTTTAGTATGTATATATATATATATATATATGTATATAGAAATAAATATAGGTAAGTTTTAGTATGTATATGTATATAATATATATATATATATGTATTGTTATAATTAATTAAATATATGTATGTATGTATGTATGTATGTATGTGTATATGTATGTATATATGTATATGTGTATATATATAAATATACATATATATATGTATGTATGTAAGTTTTAGACTTTTAGTATGTATATGTAAATGTAATATATATATGTATATATATACGTATACATATATATAGGTATATGTAATATGTATATAGAAATAAATATAGATAAGTTTTAGTATGTATATGTATATATATAATATGTATTGTAATAATTAATTAAATGTATGTATGTATGTGTATGTATAGTTGTATACCCCTAAACTATACCCATAAAACTCAAACCTTAACCCCTAAACTATATATGTTATGTATAATGTATGTATGTAGTATGTATGTATGCCCCTAAACTATACCCATAAACCTCAAACCTTAAGTTCTTAACCCCTAAACTATGTATGTATGTATGTATATTACGTATGTATGTATGTATGTATGTATGTATGTATGTATGTATGTATGTATGTATGTATTATGTATTATGTATACCCCTAAACCCTTAAACTATATATATGTATGTATGTTATTTATGTATATATGTATTATGTATACCCTTAAATTATACCTATAAACCTCAAACCTTAACCCCTAAAATATATATGTATAATGTATGTATGTATATATACCCCTAAAATATACCTCTAAATCCCAAACCTTAACCCATAAACCTCTAACCTTAACCCCTAAGCTATCTATGTATGTATGCCCCAAAGCCTTTTCCCTAAGGTTGCCTCTATAATTTCACGACAGAGGATAAACGCCGATTTGAAAAGATTGAAAATCATACGGTGACAATGAATCCAACTCATGAATCCAAGTGAAAGAAAATAATTCATTAAAAAATTTCCCCACCAAGGCTCCAACTCCAAAAATCAAAACGTTGGGAAAATTATAAGGCGGTAGAGCCAAATAACCAAACCTGAATTTCAATTTCCCTCTATAATTTTCCCTTTTCTTCTACTATTACGTGTTTCTGTCTCTCCAAACAGCACATCGTTCCAACGATTCATTTCCTCTTCAAAGAAAAATTCTCTTCTCTTCATTGTTTTCTCAGTGTTCCAGTAAAGAACAAAGAAAATGGTAGACGGGTCCAAATCCAATCCACCAAAGCCCAAGAAGAGAGTTGACACCGATTCAACCGCCGCTCCTCCTACCGACTCTCTTGTCCGCGCAAAAGATGACAACACTTTTGCCAAATGGTAATCTCATTCACCCTCCATCAAGTCTTTTATGGCGATTTCTTTTATGGGTATCTGTATTCATTCTCAAATCTTTCTAGATTCGTTTTAATTATCCTTTTTTTGTTCCAAACTCTGAATTTGCAGTGATGAGTGTAAAAACTGTACTAGTGGCCACGTAAATGCCAAAGAAACCTGGACCTCCTAAATAGTTACGTTGAATAACGCATCGAAACTGGTAAACATCTCTTTCGCTCTCTCTTTTAATCGTAATGATGTTGATGAATTTTCATGTTTTTGGTAAACTTGTTATGAATGATGATCTGGGTTTTTACTTTTCATTGTGTTAAAGTCTTATTCATCATTGCTTAAATTGTACAAGAATTTGGTTTTCAGTGTTTGGGTCTGAACAGCTGGGATTGTAAGGTACTTGGAAAAAAATATAGTGCTTTGTTACTAATACAGACATGAATATGTGGAGATTTGATTATATTATTGATGTTTGAAGGAGACCGCAGAGGCTTGGAGTCTTTAGGATATGGGTTTAAGTCATACACTATTTTAGATTAGTTCAATCCATGTACTGGTTTATTTTATTTCTCCATTTGGACACTGAATGTAATAATTTGCTGTATTTATTGAGGATTGTGTGATTATGATCAAAGTTTTTACTCGTAGATATTCACATAATGAAAAGGGAAAAGGCTTTGGTTATAATTGTGTAATTTATTAATGCACCTAGACACAATTAGGCATTGCAAGTGGGCGAGTTCAAATGCACCCTTTTACTAAGATGATAGGTAAGAAAGCGGATAATTGTATAGGTTGCATTTATGTTTTTCAAAATTGTATTTTTACTAGTAAGAAAGGAGATAATATTGAATTCGTTACTTCTCTAATTTTAGTATTTAATAGTGTATATGAGATCATAATGAAATCATGCATATTTGCCAACAAAAGAAGGAAAAACTTTAGCATGGTTTGTGTGATTTAATTGGCTTATTATTTATAGTTTATTATCATGATTATCCATCTTAATCTTATTCCATGTGTATGCATAGACTTGCATGCAAAAACACTTAAATACACATTCTGCACCCACTCTTTTTGTACCTTGTGTCTGACAAGTTCTAGTGTCTAGAGTAGACTCTAGAATGCAACTAGTGCTCTTGCTAGTTCCGCTTATGTTGGAATCCAGGAGACACAATTTGTTATTTCTTTTTGGGAACCATCGACTAGTTTATTAGTTTATTATTGGCATGTGTGATTTAGAAGGCTGAACTATGGATAAATAAAATGAATGCAGAGTAATAAAAGTAGAAACGAAGAAAGGTCAGTATGACTATCTTCTATTATAGCCGTATCATGTATGTATTCATGCACCATTCTCATAGGCTTTAAACAGGCTTGAACTATGAGCAAAGGTTATGCACCAATCAAAAGTTAGACTCTCTTTTTTTCTGAGAACACTATCCGCCCTGGAAAAAGGAAAGTGTCCAAGAACCAGGACTCCACTACCCCTTCTGGTAGAGACTCGATCAACACAAATGATGGTGGCGAGGACTTAGATAGCAAAAGTAGTGTATTTTCTAGGAAGATAGTCGTTCCTTTGACTTCACAATTGCAGGTAAAGAAAAAATTTATGTAACTTGTAGCCTTGAAATGCCTGAATGTAGCAAAATGCTATGTACTCTTTAGTGTATTTAATGTCTTGTAAACACTTTTCCAAATTAGAAATATACAAGAAATTTTGAAGCTTTTGCACTTAATATCAATGTATTAGTATATGCAAAATTGTTTTGAGAAGTTGCATTATCATGGTCCATGTATTTCCCATTGTCCTCTCCATTACAGCAGGGCATTAGGTGAAATTTGACTTGGCTTCTCGTAGGTAATTTATTGATGTCCTTTATTGAGTTCCAAATGAATGGTTGAGAAGCATGCTGAAGCCAAGAAGAAACGTGTAGAAAGGTATTGTTTATACTTTCATTGGGTGTCTTTTGAAGTTTAATTTCCACTTTTGATTTACTTTATGTTTATGATAATTGTACAGGAAGAAGCCTTCAACAACATACCCAAATCCTAAAAAGTTGAAGAAGTTGAAAAAGGGGAAAGATCCAAAAGCAGAAGGAGTATTAGATGATTATCAGTTAGTGACACTGACTTGTGTTTTCCTGAGTCCCCAAGAATCTACTGTTCTTGTTTTGTTGGGGTACTGTAAAGCTTTGAATTTCTCTATGAGCTAATGGATTCTATTCGATTTCTGAATGTATTGAACTATTGATATCAAAATTTAATCTTTAGAAGGTGAATTTCTAAATATAGCTTTTATAGTTAAAAATTAAAATGTGTTGCTCACATTAATGTAGTATATAGAAACCGAGCCTGAAATTACTGATCAAGATATGGAAGTAAGCCCTGTGGGATCATAATCTGTTTTTTCTATATTAAGCACCGTGAATTTATGGTTTTGTGCCAGAAATGGGATTATTTTCTCATTCTGTTTTGTAAAGACTTGGATTGGAAATTTTCTTCCATGAACATAGACCATTTGTGGTGTCACCATTTAGGCCCGTTGTGTTTTTGCAACCAAATAGGTGTCGGTGTAGCACCTAATTACTTAGTAGTGTCAAATGAATATCTAAATTAAATATCTCTTTTTTAAAAAAAAATTGATTGATTATATATGTATATATAACAAAAAGATTATTTAACACTTTAAATTAATTTAAAAATTAATAGTTTACATATATCACCACTTAATAGTTTACATTTATCAACAATTTAAATTGATTATATATATATATATATATTCTTATATATAATTTAATAAATTAATAGTCAATATTTGAATTATTTAACAAAATGATTTTAAATACAAAAATTAATAATTTAAATGGTGAAAATTAGTTTATCATATTATAAGATAATAAATTCTTCAAATCATCAAATTATAGACTTCCTCAATTACGTGTCAGGTAAATATCATTATCAAGCCATGTCAATATCGATTCAGTCAACAAACAGTTGGGTCATTCAAAACAAGTCGGGTAAAATCAGATCTCGGATCGATTCAGTCGAATAATATCGGTTATCTGTCAGGTCAGTCTCGGGTTCGTTTCAGTCGGGTGCAGGTCGGGTTTCGGGTCGTTCTCAGTCGGATGCAGGTCGGGTTCGATTACTATAGTAGTAGGTCCAATTCGGGTTCGGGTCAACAACAATCGGTTACAGATTGGGTTCGGATCATCGAATCCTTGAGTCAAACCAAGTTCTAACTCGAGCAGGTTTCAGTCGGGTTTTCAGGTCGGGTCAACTTTTTACATCTCTAATGATCTGAACCAATTCTATCTAGATGGTGAAAGGCCTGAGAAAAAAGAATAATTAAGCTAGAATTCTCAAGACAATGATCTGGACACTGATAAAGGTTACCTCGATCGGTGGTCCCTGGAAACCCAAATCTATGATACCAGAATCAAAAATAAAATTAGCAAATAGGAGCTCCCCACTGTGATTAGTTGAACCACCACTATGCTCCGAATCATCTAAGATCACATTAAAATCGTCCATTAACAGCCATGGCGTATCATCCATGGACGATAGAGAATGGAGGTAGGGCCACAAATGCTTATGTTTTAAATTATTTGGACTAGCATAAACTATTGTAAACTGAAGACGGGTACACGAAGAAATAGAATAAACCACCCTATTAACGAACTGATTCGAGATATGTAAAACCTCAACCTCAACCAAGTCATCCCATAACAGCCAGATTCTACCACTAAATCTACGAGTTTCTAACATGAAAAGAATTTTGGAAGCCCAACTTCGCCACAACTCTATCAGCCGTGAACCCACTAATTTAGGGCCCAAAAAGAGCCACCAAATTTGGACGATGAGACCGACAAAAAGAATTAAAACACCTTCTAAAATCTAAACTTTCCGCACCCTGGCAATTCCAAAACATTATCTTAATCATTAACAATAATGGAAAGAGGATAGGAGCCTTACTACACATTGGCCGTAAGCGAGGTGAACTGAGCTGGGTAGTCTACCATGGAAACGGAATGAGTATCCTCCCATAAGTCATCATCATCATCGGATGGGTGGACTAATATTAAAGGATTATTAAACACCCTTTACGCAGTCTTGGACTTGTTGCGAATGTTCCACCAAACTCATCAAGTTGGTTGGAGATGGAGTCACCCCATTCAGTAAGGACCGGGTGGGCAATATTCTGGAAATCCACCCTACCACGAACCTTTAGACCTTTGCAAATATTTTCCTTAAAGGGTTTCTTAATGCTCAGACGAGATTTGCCAACTTTAGTTCCTAATGAAGTAGCAGCCGGTTCTCCTTGTTCAAATTAGCAACTACGGCATGAGAGCCCTTATTCACCTGAGGAACGTTATCCACAACCCTGGTCTCATGACCTTCCATCGTTGGCACCACCGTGGCCTTGGACGCGGATTTACTTGCTGCTTTGGACTTCTTATCAGCATAAGAAGCCATGTAGGCTGTATTTTTCTGAACATTCTGAGGAAGAGCCTCTATAGCATCTTGAGGATTCGAGATATTAACCGAAGAACCACAATTATAAATATCCGATACATTCGACACAAATGTAACACCCTTTGGTTGATCCGACGTGCTAACAACTTCTCCATCACCCCCTTATGCAGCTCACCTTCAACCTTCAAGGCCACATATAGAGAGCCCCCATCAGTAGTCTTAAAAACCGCATTACCTTTCGACATCTTAGGAACATTACTCGAACGACGCTTACGACTGTCCACTATCATCCAAAGGCCGAACAGCTCCCCTTTCGACACATTTTAGTCATCCACTATAGTTGCATTATTACTCCCAGATTCAGTGACATGACCAGCCTTATTGAAAGACCCGCAAGTTTCTTTGGAATGTCCATAAACTCCACATTGGAAGCATATCTACTGCAGTCCTTCGTATTCGATCTTCTACAACATCCTGCCAATATGAATAAAAGAGCGATAGGGTTTATTCAAATCTACCACAAACGCTAACCGTGCAAATTTCTCCCTTTCGCCCGCATGAGTGTTGTAGTCCACCTTGATCACCTTGCCAAGAACAGAGGCAATATACCGGAACATAGCTTTAGAATAATAATTGAAGGGAAGGTCGGGTAATCTTACCCAAACAATAACCTGGGAGTGATACTTTTCAGAAGTCGAGAATGCTCGGCTCCAAGGTTGGACTGTAAGATAACATCCAAATATGGTCTAGTGTCCACCAGTCAAGGCAGTGTGGTATAGTCTTTCTCATTTCAAAAAATGAACAATAAAATAATTGTTCGTGAGATCAATCAACTGCAATTCACCACAAGGTTTCCAAAGTGAATGAATTCGAGAAAGCAATATTTTGTAACCTATGGCACGTCCTAACAGTCGGAGGACAATAGCATTGCGCATATTCTGAGCTATTTGGCCGTGAGCCCTATCAGAGAACCTAATTGAAGGATCAGATCAGCCGAGTCAATAAGAACATCTTCCTGTAGAATGACGATTTCCTCTTCAACAAACCTAGCCGACACATTATTGTTTGCATTCAAAGATTTCTCATCGAACACCATACTGGCATAGGATTTTTTGCTCGTATCATTGAGAGTTAGTAGCAACAGAAGGGGTAACCGTATCAGATTCTTTATCCAGTGATTGGCAGCCATCGCCACCATCAGCATCCATAGCAATAGGTGTGGATTGATCATCAAATCCATCCGAACCCTTAACTTTTTGACAGACCTGGGATCCTCAAGCGAAGTAGGGGAGGCTGGACGTTCCAGGGCGTGTGGTGCAGAATCTCAATGACTTCTTCTGGCGGACGGCCCCCAGGGTTGGCATAAGGAGCAAAGGAATTAGAGTCAACGACATAGAGCATTAGGGCGTATATATACTTTCATATAATCATTAAATAAGACAAGTTAAAACTACTCATTTAAAAATAAAACACGTGTTTAATATTTTTTTGTGAAAATGGAATTTATATTTTATTATTAATATAAGCCTCATCAACCCCTAAACTTAGTTGAATGAAAAAAATACTCATACTAATAATTACATAATTATATAACAAGGAGAACCCGACAATACATCTTAAAAAACCAAACACTATTTAAATAATTTAAATAAATATTTATACCACTTATCCTGCAATCATTATCGAATGCAATTTTCAAATTTTTTCCCAATAAATTGACATCATGTGGTATAAAATTCTCTAACACACATTATTTATTACATATAATTATGCATCGCTAAAAAAATATAAATCGTAAAATAATTTTGAATAAAAAAACACTTTTTCAAACGTAAAATCCAAATTAAAACTTTACGTTTGAATTAAAAACGATCCTCAAAAGCTTTTTCTTAAAAAGTTATATATTTAACAATAATTATGACTCAAAATACTTTTTTATCCTAAAAGCTAAGCTCATTATTATTTTGCAATTACAATCCACGTAATCACTTTTTTAAAAATAAATATTGATTTATACTAACAGTTTTTTTATAAATAAATTGAAGAATAAAAATTGATTTGTACATACTAAAAATAAAAAAAAAAATACTCTGAATAGACATTAAAATGAAGGAACAAAACCATATTTGTGCATAATAAAATTTTAGGAACTGACCTAAATAAAGTAACGAAAAAATAGCACAACTAAAAGTTTGCATTATTGTAATTTAAGTTATGACAGCTTGATGGAACCAACCAATTTAACCATCAATAGTTGTCTTAAGAAAAACATGGCACAAAATTAACCAACAATCTTAAATAGTTAAATTAATGAAAAAAATATCATTTTAGCTTAATCCCACAAGATTAAATGATTAAGATAAGAATCTTAACCTATAAATCCCTCCCAAGAAAAAAAAAACCCCAAAAGATTGTAAGTGAGGAAGATGGGAGCCAATCAATAATTCCAACTGGGCATCTGCAGAATATCAGATTTTGAGTCACAGCTTCTTTTAGGTAAAGTTCCACCTAAATGTTATTCAATGATTTTCAATTAATTTGGTCCCATGCATATTAATATATAGGAGAAATCCAATTGTTTTTTTTTTTTTTGTAAAAAATGTGTTTGTGTGTTTTTTCTTTTCAATTTTCTATGAAACTCAACTTTTTCCCATTGAATCTTCAAAATTTGGTATTTGTATTTGAAGATTATCCCTTAACCTTATTTACTTAAATAGACATTACATGCCTGAAATCTTTTAGGACGATCGATTTTTATAAGCATGTATGCTATACATTTATGACACAGACGGAGCCACCTTATAAGTGGGAGGAGCAACTGCCCCCTCCAAATTTGTTGGTTAATTGTATTTTAAGCCTTAAGAGTTTTGAAACCATTGCAATTAAGTCATTGTTTCTTTCAAAATTTTATAGTTTATCGTTTTTTAGGACCCTGTCAATTAAAATTAAATCTTGATCCTTCATTTTTTTAGTTTAATTACTTTTTAAGACATTAATTTTAAAGTTAATCAGTTTGACTCTCGTAGTTCAATCTTTGCTTTGTCCCTGTTTATAGACCTATTTAAGGGTTCGAAAAAAATTACATCCATACAGCTCGGGTTCACGTATCTTATACTCCCTCCATCCCACCAAGAGTGTCCGTTGTTGACTTTTCACGTAGTTTTAGGAAGAAAAAAATTGTGAAAGAAATATGATGTAAAATAATTAAAACGATAATTTTACCCTTAAAAAGTTAAATTTTGTTTTGTTGGGAAACTAAAGAAGGAGTATAAAAGGAAATATGTCTTTTAAAAGTTGTTGATTTTTTCAAAGAGACATTTTAAGTGTGACAATTTTAAAACACAAAAGAGACATATTGAGTGAGACAGAGAGAATAATGTTTTTTATGTTAGGAGTTGATGCAAATTATTAATAAAATATATTAAATTTATTATAAAGTGTAAATTTGACCACGTTAGGGATTGCAGGTGGGCACATGATAATTATATACCTAGTTATCTTTTTAAATGAAACAACTATGACCATGACCTAACGTGAAAAAAGTGCAAAAGCAGGCTAGGTTTTGCGCCCTTTGTATCTCTGGGAAAGTTGACAGATATTTACACCATATCTATGTATTTTATGTTATAATCGTATTTAAATTATTTTCTAATCAAGTTGATACCTAATGCTATAATTATAATTTATGTAAATACTTTAAACGATTCATATTATTTTACGTATTTGCAATGAGCCGTTTATTTTGAAAGTCGTTCGCTTTCCAAGCTTTGTGCTGTGTTCTTTTATCCTGAAGTAGTTATGGTTATATATATATATATGTATATATGTATATGTATATGTATATGTATATGTATATGTAGTCTAATCATTCATTATTTTTCTTCCTTCTGTTCTTGAAAAATGGCTGCATTTTAGCTAACATCGGCTTCAATCCAAGTTCGTCTCTTGGTTTGCCTCTCCTTGTTAAAAGAACCACATGGCTGCTAAATCCAAGTAAGTATCCATTTCTTTGCATATATATATATATATACATATGTATGTATATAATTTCATGCTTTTGTTC
Source organism: Hibiscus mutabilis (assembly GCA_019671005.1). NCBI lineage: Eukaryota > Viridiplantae > Streptophyta > Magnoliopsida > Malvales > Malvaceae > Hibiscus > Hibiscus mutabilis. The sequence continues at coordinate 63,650,323 of CM033719.1, forward strand.
TTACATCCTTGGATCCGACATGTTTTTGGGTTTTCTCTTCTTCTGATTAGTATCTTAAAATTCGACTTTGAACATGGAAACAGATCTGGTTTATCTGCAACTCCTACCAAGGTTTCACCACCACCACCAAGAGTGGCTAGTAAACAAGGCAGGGTTCTGGCTAAACCAGAACCTGGTTCACCTTCTCACTTGCAAGGTACACGCCAATCCGTTGATCGATCCCAGCGATCACCCCTTAGCTCGAAGCCGACAGTCGATCGAGGAGCGCCCAAGGTTGAAGCAGAACGCGGTTCACCCTCTCCCTTGCGAGGTACACGCCATTTGGTTGATCGGTCTCCGCGATCACCCCTTAACTCGAAGACTGCAATTGATAGGAGGTCGACAAAGGTTGAACCGGAACCTGGTTCACACTCTCCCTTGAAAGGTACTCGCAGTTCCGTCGGTCGATCCCAACGATCGCCCCTTAACGCGAAGCCAACGACTGATCGGGGATCACCGAAGGTTGCTACCACGTCCGAAGTAAGTTTAGCGTTTTGACATATGCATGTTTCTGATTAAGAGGTAGCTGAGTTCGAGTCTGAATCCGACTAGTATTTTGTTTGGTTTTGATTTTTAGAAATCGCAAACTCGGGTTGGTAAGGGATCGGAATTGCAGTCTCAATTGAACTCTGTTCGGGATGATCTAAACAAGGCCAAGGAGAAAATAGCATTGATCGAGAAAGAGAAGGCACAAGCAATTGAAGAACTGAAAGCAGCACAGAAAGCAGCTGATGAAGCGAACGAAAAGCTTAAAGAGGCTTTAGTTGCGCAAAAGCAAGCCGAAGAGAGCTTGGAGATCGAGAAATTCCAGACCATCGAGTCGGAACAGGCAGGAATTGAAGCTGCTCAGATGAAAGATGAAAAATGGCTGAATGAAATCGAATCCATAAGGAACAAGCATGCTTCGGATGCAGCTGCCCTTTGCTCTACCATCGAGGAGCTCGAAAGGGTGAAGCAAGAGCTAGCCGTGGTTTGTGATGCGAAGACTCAGGCTCTGAACCAAGCTGATGATGCAACCAAGATCGCCGAAATCCATGCCGAGGAGGTGGAGTTTCTTTCAGCTGAATTGGTTCGATTGAAGTCGTTGATCGATTCGGAGGAGACTAATGAAAACAAGGAGATGGTGCTCAAGTGCAAGGAAGAGATAGAGTCATTGAAACAACAGTTCGAGGAAGCAAAGACCTATGAGGAGAAGTTGATGGAAAAGGAGGCTTTCATCGAACAACTCGCCCTTGATCTCGAAGCCGCAAGAATAGCCGAATCTTACGCACTCAATGTGGTAGCAGAATGGAAGAAAAGGTTTGAAGAATTGCAAATGCAGATCGCGGAAGCAAAGAAGCTCGAAAGATCTGCATCGGAATCTCTGGACTCGGTCATGAAGCAATTAGAGCACAACAACATGACATTGCTCGACGCAAAATCCGAAATCACTGCTCTTAAAGAGAAGGTGGGACTATTGGAAGTGACAATTAATAAACAAATAGGGGACCTTATTGAATCAGAACAATCTATCAATATGGCCAAGGAAGAGACTAAAGAAGTGACAAAACTGGTCGAGTCTCTGAAGTCCGAGCTAGAAACGGCGAAGGAAGAAAAGACTCGAGCTTTAAACAGCGAAAAGCTAGCAGCCTCCAGTGTTCAAACGGTACACGCCAATCCGTTGATCGATCCCAGCGATCACCCCTTAGCTCGAAGCCGACAGTCGATCGAGGCGCCCAAGGTTGAAGCAGAACGCGGTTCACCCTCTCCCTTGCGAGGTACACGCCATTTGGTTGATCGGTCTCCGCGATCACCCCTTAACTCGAAACTGCAATTGATAGGAGGTCGACAAAGGTTGAACCGGAACCTGGTTCACACTCTCCCTTGAAAGGTACTCGCAGTTCCGTCGGTCGATCCCAACGATCGCCCCTTAACGCGAAGCCAACGACTGATCGGGGATCACCGAAGGTTGCTACCACGTCCGAAGTAAGTTTAGCGTTTTGACATATGCATGTTTCTGATTAAGAGGTAGCTGAGTTCGAGTCTGAATCCGACTAGTATTTTGTTTGGTTTTGATTTTTAGAAATCGCAAACTCGGGTTGGTAAGGGATCGGAATTGCAGTCTCAATTGAACTCTGTTCGGGATGATCTAAACAAGGCCAAGGAGAAAATAGCATTGATCGAGAAAGAGAAGGCACAAGCAATTGAAGAACTGAAAGCAGCACAGAAAGCAGCTGATGAAGCGAACGAAAAGCTTAAAGAGGCTTTAGTTGCGCAAAAGCAAGCCGAAGAGAGCTTGGAGATCGAGAAATTCCAGACCATCAGTCGGAACAGGCAGGAATTGAAGCTGCTCAGATGAAAGATGAAAAATGGCTGAATGAAATCGAATCCATAAGGAACAAGCATGCTTCGGATGCAGCTGCCCTTTGCTCTACCATCGAGGAGCTCGAAAGGGTGAAGCAAGAGCTAGCCGTGGTTTGTGATGCGAAGACTCAGGCTCTGAACCAAGCTGATGATGCAACCAAGATCGCCGAAATCCATGCCGAGGAGGTGGAGTTTCTTTCAGCTGAATTGGTTCGATTGAAGTCGTTGATCGATTCGGAGGAGACTAATGAAAACAAGGAGATGGTGCTCAAGTGCAAGGAAGAGATAGAGTCATTGAAACAACAGTTCGAGGAAGCAAAGACCTATGAGGAGAAGTTGATGGAAAAGGAGGCTTTCATCGAACAACTCGCCCTTGATCTCGAAGCCGCAAGAATAGCCGAATCTTACGCACTCAATGTGGTAGCAGAATGGAAGAAAAGGTTTGAAGAATTGCAAATGCAGATCGCGGAAGCAAAGAAGCTCGAAAGATCTGCATCGGAATCTCTGGACTCGGTCATGAAGCAATTAGAGCACAACAACATGACATTGCTCGACGCAAAATCCGAAATCACTGCTCTTAAAGAGAAGGTGGGACTATTGGAAGTGACAATTAATAAACAAATAGGGGACCTTATTGAATCAGAACAATCTATCAATATGGCCAAGGAAGAGACTAAAGAAGTGACAAAACTGGTCGAGTCTCTGAAGTCCGAGCTAGAAACGGCGAAGGAAGAAAAGACTCGAGCTTTAAACAGCGAAAAGCTAGCAGCCTCCAGTGTTCAAACTCTTTTAGAAGAGAGAACCGAACTTGTCGACGAGTTGGAAAATTCTAGGGACGAGATCGAGAAGAGCAAGAAAGAAATGGAAACCTTAGCTTCAGCCTTGAATCAAGTTTCTGCAGAAGCAAGGGAGGCGAAGGAGAAGCTGTTATCAAGTGAAAAAGAGCATGAACATTACGAGACAAAGTTAGAGGAGCTTAAATCGGTCCTGAAAGCAACAAACGAGAAGTACGAAACAATGCTCAGCGATGCGAAAAAAGAGATTGATCTTCTTACAAGTGCCATTGAACTGTCTAAGAATGAATACCAGGATTCCGGAACCGAGTGTGAACGAAAAGAGCTGCATTTAGTGGACAGTGTTAAAAAATCGTTACAAGAGAAATCTTCTCGGGAAGAAGAAATCAGTAGGCTCGTAAATTTGCTGAAACAATCCGAGGAAGAAGTTTATGCATTTAAGGAGGAAGAAGCTCGGTTGAAGGAGAGCCTAGAGGAAGTTGAATCCGAGGTGATTTATCTGCAAGAAACTCTAAAGGAGGTCAATACTGAGAGCAGAGTATTGAAGGCGAGTTTGTTGGATAAAGAAACCGAGCTGCAGAGTGTCGTTCGAGCGAACAAGGAACTCCGAGCCAGGGAAGCTGCTTCTCTTAAGAAAGCTGAGGAGTTGTCTAGGTTGCTAGAAGAAGCTACAATGAAAAATCAAAGAGAGGAAACTGAAGTGCCATCTAACAGCGAAAAGGACTATGATTTGCTGCCTAAGGCGGCTGGAGTCTTCGAAGAGAATCCAAAGTTAGAGCCCCGGGAGGTAAACGATGGCTCGAAAGATGAGGTTCTTCAAGCAGATGGCGCCAAAGTGGAGAATGCGAATGGACAAGTGAAGGAAGCTGAGACAAAACGCAACAAAGACGATTCGAACAAGGTGGAATTCAACATTCCCGAAAGCTGCAAAATCAAAAAGAAGGAATCTTCCCGAGAAAGAGAAGCTGAGCAAAAATCCCTTGTACGGGGAGTGGAGTTTAGTAAGGGATTAATCGATCAGGTAAATGGTTCGTCGAAGCAGAAGCAGCAACAGAAGAAGAAGAAGGATTTACTCGGTAAATTCGTGAGCCTACTGAAGAAGAAGAAGGGGAGTAACAGCTAGAAATAGATAACGAAATCCCAGCAGGCATGTAATGTGTTTCGTTTGTTCTGCTTGTAATGTCCTCGATAGGCTTGTTTTTTTAAAAATTAAATTAAATTTGATTCTCCATGTTGGGAAGTATAATTTATCACCTACATAAATTAAAAATAAATAATAATTTGGCCTAAATTCAATCTTGATTCATCTGTCAAAGAACAAGACTTGCCACCTTTGTCCAAGAAACAAGGGATGTCCTGTTTAAGCTTAAAAGATCTTTCTCTTGTAAGAAATTAGAGTTCATTTATCTTGTAAAAACTGTTCTCCCTCAACATTGAATTGGATGATGATCCATATATATACATACACGTGTATATATATATTACTCTTTATTATTCAGAGTTGTGAAGAAGGTGAAGGATGTACAGAGAAACAGATGAGAGGAAAATACAAACTGAATAACTAAGTAAATCCATACCAGTGGCTATTGTCACCATTTTGCTTCTTTCGAACATCTTCACTAAAAGAATCATCACAATAACATGTCCCAATTTAGTCTTCAGTTCATCCAGGGAACTTATTTTCATCCGTTTTGGCCTCTCCTGCGCGCAAACCAGGTTGGTAATTTAATCACTGTATTACAAGAACTATTTTATCCCTACTCAAATTAAGTCATTTGTTGAGATGTTGAAGTTTGCAGTACTCAAGCATAATGGTTAGCTGAAGTTTTCAGAGCAGTATTGGTAGAGGATTCCTAAATCCTAATCAATATTGTTGTTTGGACTGTTCGTTTTTTCTTGAAATACCTGTGTCTCCAACAATATTGTTGTTTGGACTGTTCGTTTTTTCTTGAAATACCTGTGTCTCCAACAGTAATGTTGGATGCGTAGATGTATCCGGCACTCACACCCTAGTACAAGTAACATTACCTTCAAAGCGAACATTCCAAACAAGGATGAGCCTTTAAGGGCACGATCAACACCGGGATGCACTTCTGGGTACAAGTTACTGATGAATAATCCGTACAAGCCCATGCCAAATATTAACATCACTGTCCCAGCAAGATAAACATCTGCAACAATAATTGTTCATTCCGATATCAGATAATCTTCTGATTGGAACTGGCAAGCCTGTGAAGCAAAATTTGTAGGTAAAAGTGACATTTTAAGACAAATTATGTTCACTTTATAGAAAACTAAAATTGCAGGATGATGCATGTTGTCATTCATATTCGATATATATTCAGACATGGATACGGAAATATGTTCCTCAAAGGATCACTCCACTTATGGCGGTAGCACGTTTCGGTTAGCTTTTGGAGAACTTACCAATGGCTTCAACCAATCTTAGAACCATTTTCCCAGTGTGAACCCCTTTAACACAGCTTGTCCAATAGATTTTGTAAGCATCAAGTATATAAACACAACCCTATAAAGAATCAGTAAACATATGTAATATAAAAGAAAATTCAACAATCTGGGACTTAGAAAGTACATTGAGAAAGCATAACAATGAACCGGCCAAGGAACCTCCAATAGACAAAAGTGCCAAGAACCGGAAGTCAAAAATTGTCTGCACAACATGAAAAGATTTCAGTCCATAATCTCAGAAATGGATTTTACACTTTTTTTTCTTCTTTTTCTTTCTTTGTAAAATACTAACCTTTTCAATGCTGGCTTCAGTGGAACGAGCAAAGGCAAGGAAGGCGTTACCACTAGGATGTGGTAGCGCAGAGTTAAAGCTGGTAGGATCATGGGGTCCTGATGATTCAATAAAGGGCTTTGACTGTTGAGTTTTGGATGGAAATATACTTTCACTACTTGCGGCGGCGGCGGATGGAGATGAAGACGGATCGGAGGAGGAGCTTAGAGTAGCAAAAGTAGGGGGAGAACGAAAATAGTGGATAAAGGGGAGGTGGAGATGGAGATTGGATGGCTAAAGACTGAAGCCATGGGGGAGAAGGGGACACAGAGACAAAGAAAAGAGAAAATTTTTCCTTTTTTTTTTTGGTGAGATTTCAGGACCGGACAGAGATGTTAGTGGTGTGAGGCTTGATCATTTGTTCTGCCTTATTGCATGGACGAGGGTAAGCTACAAATGCTGGTTGGGGCCGTTGCAAGTTGCAACCAGGTTAGGACTTGGAGACTCAAGACCGTAGCGGAACTTAGATTGAAAATTTGTGGGGTAAATTTAAATTTTTTAAAAATAAATTTAAAGTTTAAACAATTTTTTTTAAAAAAAATTTAACTAAATTTTTAATAATTTTAAGAAATTTAACAAATAAATAAAAAAATTGAGAGGAAATTTAATTAAAAATATTTAAAATTTTAAATTTTAATATGAATTTTAAAAATTTTGATGGGGTCAAATTAAAATTTTAAAAGTTTTAACGAAAAATTTTGATTTTTTTTTAATTTTTTTGGGGTCGTGGGCCCACTAGCCCTTCAAAAATCCGCCCCTGACTCAAGGCTTCATCACAATTCTAAATATTAAACTTTAAATCCTATCTCAAATTCTTAAACTTTAATCCTAAACCTTAATTTTAAACCTTAACTCTAAACCTTAGTTTCTAATGCGAGACATTAATAAGAGTACCGAAAGTAGAAGAAGATTTCTATTCTACATTACTACCCTTTTATTTAGATATGTTTTTATTCAATTTTCCCACCAAATTAATCCTTTATCATTTAGGTTATGCCTGGTTCTTCTTCTTCTTATTTTTTAATAGACCTGGTTCTTATTTCAAGTATTAAAAACAATAAAATTATCCAAGTATAATATTATTTAAAACATTATTCAGTATTTTATGTTATTATGTTTAGTTTATTTGGTTGGATGGTAAGTTTGTTTTGTATTTATTTAATTAACGGATGATAAGATTATTTAAAATTTAAAAACACATTTTATTAATAGAAATTTATTCAATGTGTAGTTTAAAGATTACACAACCATTCTCGTTTTAAGGTTTATAGATTTAATTTGGGGTTTATATGTTTAGTTTGTAGATTTAGTATTTAAGACTTAAGGTTAGAATGTAGAGCTCAAAGGTTTAGATTTTAGTTTTTTTTTGTTGCCCTCTCGGTTTTTCAGAGTTTTCTCCTGACTAATCCGGACAGACCCGCGCCACACACCCGACTTTGTGAGTGAGTCCCAGCAAGGATTTTCTGCATACACAAGGCCTGGAACTCGTGACATGCTTAAGTGATACCAAGCTGCTTATCACTTGGACTAAACCTCGTTGGTTATATTTTAGTTTTTAAACAATAAATATGCATATTCTGTATTTTTAACACATGTGAATCAAAGAAATACTCTATATTAAATTATTCTTTTAAACTAGTTTCTTTAATATTATACCTAAATTATTTAAACTCCTCTAAACTCATAAATTAGAGGACATTACCCACTTAAGTATGTTGAAACCATATGTTCCAACAACCACAGTTCTAACTGAACTAAGATTCAGTAATGGTAATATATTTTTTCTAATTATGTACTAAAAAAAGGTTGATTAGAAAATAAATAAACTGAAATTGAATCAAAATGATATAAAGACAAAAATATTTTTTATTATTAGAACATGTTATGATTTAAGAGTAAATTTGATATAAATGATGAAATTGTTATAAAACTATTATTCAGATGAACTGAGATAAAAAAATGTGATACGATAGACTAAATATTAATTTTTCTCGACATCTAATAATAAAACAAATTAATATATATTTTAGAAGGAATAAATAAATATAGTTGAAATGTTATTTGTGAATATATCGGTTTATTAGTGCCTCTGATCCCCGTAGCGTCATCATTTGAAGGCCATCGGAGTTCGAAAAAAAACCTTTCAGTTTTCTTCATTTCCTGGCCTCTTCTCGTCGTGGGTAAGCTAGGTAAGCTGTTGGATCTAATATTATTGAGTTTTTCGTTGCTTTTTTTCGCCCTTTGGAGTGCTTTCTAGCCAATTTAGGCCGCGTGTGACACTCACGTGCCATTAGAAGTGATTTCAGTCGGCCATTATGGTTTCCCTTTGATCTGGACCAGTTCGGCCTTGAACCGAGTCGGTTAGGCTCAAACCCGATATGCCAAACTCAATAACCGACTCAGCCCAAACTCAATAACCCGAGTCTAGGCCCGACTCGTCTGTCTGGCCCGTTAAGCCATTGACTGAGTCAACTCTATGAGTCAACCTGTCTGAGTCAACTCGCCTGAGTTAACCCAGTTGACTATTGACTGATGACATCGACGTTAACCGTTGGCCAGTTGACTGTTGACATCAGCATTAACCAGTTGAATGCTGACATCAGCGTTGACCGTTAACTGCTGACCTCAGCGCTGACTTTGACTAAAAAGTTAAAATTTCTGAAAGCTCTTATTTTATGTTTTCCGACGTCCTAAGTCCTTTTTTGAAGTCTGTTTTGCGAAATTCTAACTCGTAAGCCTCCAAATTTGATATTGGACTCAGACATGCTTATGTGATTCATTATTCAGTTTAAAGGCAATGTGATTAAGGACTGAATTTTGGATTGTGATTAAATGAAGGTATTCACATATCCTAGAATCTGAGATCGAGAGGGACATCGAGTTCGGAAGCGATCGAAGATAATTTTAAGAGCTCAAATAGTGTTGCTCAGAGTCCAGGTAATACATTACTACCTCATGTATGCTTTATGAAACATATTGGTATCCGATAAATGTTTGCATGATCATATTTAAGCATATAGTAAATTCTGATAATGTATACTTGATTACGGAAAAAGGATAGTAAACCAGTTAAGACTAAAATACTCGGTTAGGAAGATAGGTGAACTATAAGAACTTTTGAGATCCAAGAATAATTAATAAGACTGTTATACTTTAAATCTGAAATGCTAAGTTAAGAAATGACAGAAATGCCCTTGAGGTATAAGAATGACTAAAATATCTTTGATAATGAAAGAGATCTAAAAATCTACCCTATATCTGGTAAAACAACTAATTCATCTAAAAACCTCGAATTGCTTGGAAAGTTATGATAACAAGACTTAAACCTTCGAGATTGTAAAGTAAAGTGGATTTTCTTGAATTTTGAATAAATCTCTGAAGATAAATTTACAGAAAACTATTTGTATATCTGAATTGATCAAAGTGGCGTAATATACTGGATTGATTGAAGTGGCTAAAAGGATTGAAAATACTGATAAGTTTGAATTGATCGGAGTGATCGTAATGACCAAAAAGGCAAAATTATCCTCATGCACCGAAAATTTCCAAATTTACTAGAGTTATGGATAAACCTTGGAGTCCATTGTTTGGAAGTATCGAAAGTACCTGAATGACTGAAACACCGTCGAGAACTTAAATAATTGAAATAACTATGTGACTTGAGATAAGTGAAAGCTTGGAAAATCTTGAAATTTCTGATAGATTGCAAATAACTGTAATGCCTTGAGGATTTAAAGCCTAACTTATGTAAATCAACCATTCTTAATATTGTTATAATAATGGAAAAATACAACACAAATTCATGTTCAACCATTCGAGGCTCGTTTTATGATAATTTATGACGGTGACCTGTTTAACTATACCACACAGCTAGAACTAAATATTGAACACGTGTGAGGTGCACCTATTTGAATGCTTAGGAAGTAACACATTGATGAGACGTGTTTAATGGAATGGACCTGGAAGCATGGAAAGCTGTCAGCAATATTAAATCAACAAATCGTTGACTTACCCTATTAGGGTTAAACTACGAAATTGCCCCTGAGTGTTAAATGACCAAAATGCCCTTTTGAGAAAAATTGATTAGAACTCCCCTGATATATCCAGAATATTGATTGATCCTGATCTACCCGAGATCCCAAAACCTATCCTGATATATATATATATGAATTTTCTGCATAGTCATGATATACCAGAAATTCTGAATGATCTTGAGTTATAATTCCTGAATACCTGGATGAAGTTGATAATTATTGAATTCCTTCGAATTTGGTTCTTGATTTCTGAAATGAGTTTAGAATGGATTATAGTTCAGTGTCCCCTTTCTGTAATTAGTAAGGACCCCTGAGTGATAAATTAAACCATCTAGTGTGTCCCATGCTTACATGAATAATCTCCTTGTTTAGAAACCAGTATTTCCATTCTGATCCCAGGTGATCATGTTATCTGAAGTAAAAACAAGACTTCTGGTTCCTGATTTCTGATACAAGTATACCTGATTCATGGATCTTAATACTCTGGTTTTACTGATTAAACATCTGCATGTATCTTAAATTCCTGGCATACTGTTACTAATTACTGAGATGACTGTTACCGTTTAAAATTGTTTTACTGGGTACTGGGATATTGACTGAAGACTATTGGTTCAGCCTTGATCAGGCTGGTAATTCCTCTCGTATTTGGTTTCTACGCTTCAGCTATGGTAATTCTGCCTGTATTTGGTTCTTACACTTCAGCTAGGGTAGTTTTGTTTGTATTCGGTTCCTACGCTTTGGTTAGGGAAACTCAGCCTGGGACCTAAGGTAACCCATTAGGTCGGTACTTACGCTCATTGAGCCTGTGTTAACGCCTGTATATATGCATTTCTGGGGAACTGCATACTGGAGTTCAGTTGGAGAGTAGTTAGGCTTATATTAAAAAAAATTTGACTCCTCATTTGTCTCTGTCAAAATTATACAGTTGTCTGAAACTTTTTGTCTATCTTTCTCGATCTTCGAATGTTTGGACACACCAAACCCCGGGCTTAATTCCTGTAAAATATCTCTTCTCTCTAATTCTTCTGGATTGTAGAATGTCTAATTGATACTCAGGAGTTCAAGGATTGATTAACCATGATGACATGATCGATATTTCAGTTTCATGCTTTGCTTATACATGCATGTGCTTACAAAATCTTTTGATAGTTCTGTATTACTGAGCTTTTCCAAGCTCACGTTATATTTTTTTTCCATCGCAGGTTAGAAGAAATCTATCATGGTATAGTAACCGACATCAGTGTTTGGAGTTCTCTCGGCGTTGCTTTCTGAGTACGGCATTGGTACAGTTAGTGAGCATGTATTTCGTGTATTATTTCATGTTAGTGTCTGTAATATATTTTCTGAACTACTATTATATGTTTAAATGATTTTTCTGAAATGGTATTTTAAACAGAAGTTTATTTTACAATTTTAAAGTATTTAAAAAACATTTTTTATATGGATTTTATCGTGGGTCACTCTTGTGACTTTAATGTGACCTCCTAGAATTAGGTATAACGCATAGACGGGTCTAAGGGGGTTACAATTAGTTTATGTTATTTCGTATTAGTTTAACTACAATAAATCAAAAATATTAATAATGTCACATTGTCAAGGGATATAAGATTTGGATGATGACTAGATATTATTAGTAGTGCCAATAATTGGTCATATAAAATTTGGATGATGACTGGATATTATTAATAGTGCCAATAATTGGTCATATAATGTTAAATTCTTCAGTTTTGTACATCTATTTTATATTTATTATCAATAGAGTCAAGATTTTGTAATACTACCAATAGTGTCAGCAACAAATTTTTTTTATAAATATTATTTCATAGATCTATGATTTTTAATTTTTTATTGTTTAATAAATATTCAGTTTGGATGTATTGAATAAACTTGTTGCCTTGTAATAGTCCTCAAAGCTTTTAATAGTTACACTATTAATTTTGATTATGAAAAAAGTATAAATAATAATAAATAAATAATAGGGTAAAACTTTGATACACAAGCTGTGTAAAATTAATTTTACACAAGTCTGTGTATTTACACTATAAAAACTTAAATCCTAAATTTCTAACTCTAACCCTAAAAATCTAAACCCTAAACTTTAAACCCTATACACTAAATTCTAAATATTAACCTTAAATTCTAAACCCTAAAACCTACACCCCTAAACCTTAAACCCTAAACTAAAACCCTAACCCCTAAAACTAAAAGGCACGTGTAAACTAAAATTTACACAGCATGCGTATCAAAGTTTTTTCCTAAATAATAACCTCTAAACTTATCGCTTTTTTATATTGGTTCCTAAACTTGTTTTTCTATCCACGTTGGTTTGTTTTTCATCCTACATCATCACTACAAAATTCTTAAAAATTTTGTAAATTTTAAAAATATATATCATCCAAAGTCATCATAATTTGAATTTAATTTTTATAAACCACTAATTTCTTTATTGATCCGTCACAATTTTAACATTTACTCATAAGCAATTATAGTTTTTCTTACATAAAAATAATTGAATTTAATTTTTATGTACATATAATTGATTCAAAACCATTTTTATCAAATAAAGTTAATTTATAATTATACAAAATTAAAAGGGTAAAACTTTGATACACAGGCTGTGTAAAATTAATTTTACACAAGCATGTGTATTTACATTATAAACCCTAAACCCTAAACCCTAAACCCTAAATTCTAAACACTAACCTTAAATTCTAAACCCTACAACCTAAACCCCTAAACCTTAAACCCTACACTAAAACCCTAACCCCTAAAACTAAAAGTCGCGTATAAACTAAAGTTTACACGGCCTGTGTATCAAAGTTTTTTCCAAATCAAAATACACATGTTAAATTATCAAATTTAATTATTTAAAAAAGAAAAAAAGATTTTGGATTAAAAAAAGATTATAATGCGTATAGTGTATAATGTCAAAAAAACCTATAATGTTTGATTGGATATTCATTTCGGTCCATATTATTTTTTAAGCACTTTAACCCTCAATATTTTATTTTTGGTCAAAATACCCATCCGTAAATGAAAATTGTTAGTCAACTAACGATAAATAGCTTGAATTGACTTGACAGGAGAACATGTCAGTAAAATATTTTTTATAAATTTATTTTTTGACTGATGGGTCATTCTCTCAAGTCAGTACCTTTATCTATATGATACTACTATGTCAGCGTGCACTACGATTTATGTTTGCCGCAATCATTTCAAGTTATTTCAACGTCAGTTAACTAACCATTTTCATTTATGAATGAACTATTTTTACCTAAAATAAAACGTTATGAATTATCCTAATTAACAAAAGAATAATGACCAAATGATTATCCAAACATACGTGAGTAGAATTTTTGGCATTATATCATTAAAATATAACAAACGCCTGTTCTTTTGGTTTTGGCCATCGACAAACACCTGTTCTTATTCAAAGATTCCACGGAAGGGAAAACAGGCCGGCTTAGATTTCTTCAATATAAACAGCAGAAAAGAATCTCCCTTAGTCTCAGCCCAGAATTTGAACCAAATTAATGACGGGAAATTAAGAAGCGAGAGAAAGAGATGAGCGAAAGAGGGAAGGTGGTATGTGTAACAGGAGCCTCGGGTTACATAGCTTCATGGCTGGTTAACTTCTTACTCCAACGCGGCTACACTGTTAAAGCTACTGTTCGTGACCAATGTCAGTTCTAACCTTCAATCTTAATGCTCACATGCTTTTTAATCTTCTGTTCATCTTTTAAATGTTTGATTAGTTTTGGGTTTCTCATAAAAGATTTATCTTTTTTTTTTTTTGCTTTTCTTAATTTCCTTTGAGAAGTGACTGAAGTGGAAGCTTTGATATTTAGACTTTGTATATGGCTATGTAATTGTAAGATCAATATGTTTTCTCATGCAATCAACTGTTCTACAAACGTTTATAGGTGATCCAAAGAAATCAGAACACTTGCTGGCACTTGATGGAGCAAAGGAAAGGCTCCATTTGTTCAAGGCGGAGCTACTGGACGAGGGCGTTTTCGATTCGGTAGTTGATGGATGCGTAGGAGTTTTCCACACAGCATCTCCTGTTTATCACAATGCAAGGATCCTCAGGTTCGAAATTAGATGGTAGTATTCTGATTGTTTAGGTAGTTTCTGATTTTCTGTGGCAATGGAAATGGCCGGATTGGTTCATCTGCTATTGGTTCACACTGTCTGGATTCTGATTCTGATTCACTAGTGTTTGATTTCGCACACTCATACATTCCGATTACCCGATGTTGCAACAGATTCCTGATAATTGATGCATTCTTCGGCATTTCTATACAGGCTGAAGTGATTGACCCAGCTTTGAAGGGAACACTTCATGTTCTTAGGTCATATGCTAAGGTTCGGTCTATCAAACGTGTTGTTATAACATCATCAATTGCAGCCCTTATGTTTAAGGGAAGGCCTCTTGGTCCTGATATTGTAGTCGATGAAACTTGGTTCTCGGATCCCAATTACTGTGAGAAATCAAAGGTATGCAAATTGACTAACTCCTATAATATATATTTCTTAATTCGATTCTTTATTTAGACATACTCAAGTCCATTCCTGTTGCTGCAGAAAGGAACATTTCGAGGCATGATAGAATCTTATGTTTATCAACGTTTCTTTTGTTTGTCATCAGATTTGGTATGCGCTTTCTAAGACGTTAGCCGAGGATGCTGCTTGGAAGTTTACAAAAGAGAATGGCATTGACACGGTTTCAATAAATCCGGGGTTGGTGATTGGACCTCTCTTACAGCCAACTGTTAATTTAAGCATGGAGCCGATTTTGAAACTTATTAGCGGTACTATCCTTGTAGATTTAGCAGACTATATATTATCCATTTTCGCAACTATTGCTGATAAGTCCGGGGTTGATGATTGGACCTCTATTTGATGCAGGGTCTGAAACATATCCGAATACAACTTATCGATTAATAGATGTTAGAGATGTTGCGAACGCACATGAACTAGCATTTGAGAATTCTTCAGCTCATGGAAGATACCCTTTAGTTGAGAGAGTTATGCACTGCACAGAAATAGTGCAGGTTTTGCGCAAGCTTGACCTTGCTCTTTGTCTTCCGCACGTAAAATAAAGTTTGAGTTGTAAAATAGAAATTTGAATAACTCAAAATTTTTAGTAATTAATAGATTGATTTTTAAGTTCGAGTCAAGTCCCTAAATTTTATATGGTATATATATATATCGATATAAAAAATATAAAGAAAAATATGCCACATATGAAAAAGTACGAAGAATATATATATATATATATATATATGTGGTATAAGCCCTCGTGTTTTCTTCTCCTTTCTTGATCGATCGAAGTTTGTAATACAAATTTATGATGAATGTAGAAGATCAGTTAGCAAAAAAAAATCAGTACATATTCCATACCATGATAGCAGTTTCTGCTCTAACAAATTAAGGCAAAATGCGAGAACTAATCGTGGAAAGTAACCAAGAAGCAAATGTACTACCTTGGGCTACAAAAAATTCATAATCTTCATTTGCAACCTGTCCCCCATCATCAGCAAGAATCATTTCTGGGGGAGGTTTCAACACACTAGTGAGTAATTTCCCTAACCTGTGACTCCTCACTGTGAGCAGCACCTGTTGCTCCCACAATAAAAAAACTGACTCTTCAAGAATCACATCAATCTTTTTATTTGTGAACATCTTGGTATTTTGTACAACACCAGAATCAGATGATGTTGCAGCAGTGGTAAAATCCGCAGTTGTTGACGGCATCGCGAACTAGCAAGCGCAGTCAATAGCCAAGACATATCGTCTCCAGAACCTTTCAACGACTGCTACCATGATGAACACTCACTACGTCATATATAAGCAGTGCATTAAGAAACTAAAAGAAGATATTTGACTACTTGATATACAAAAAAGGCATTTTTATATAGGCTGATATCCACCTTATGATCAGAACAAGTAACAACCTACTGAATCAGTTGTGATCACTATCCTCAATATTCATTAGCTGCTACTAAACCCTTCCACTTTGTTAATTAAACGAGTAGAGGTTATGAAAAAGACCAGTGTTAAGAGGCTTGTCCTTGAAAATTGTTGCTTGAGATCGACACTTTTGGTAGAGTTGAAGCATCTTTATTAGCCGCTCTAGTTCAACCTCTTGGTCCTTGTGTGGATCAAGTGCCACATGGATGGGCTTGGAACCAAAATATGCATGAACAATCTTGTTCAAATGCTCCTTGGCAAATCCAACCTCCACCCGGATCTGGTGGGCATCAATGATGGCATCTCTCCAATCTGTTAACTTCTCCATACAAACATCCCTTACTTGTTTTAGCTCATCCATCTCTTTCACCGTGGCGTACAACATGATAAGCGTCGGGAAAGCTGCACATTTGCTGAGTGTTGTCTTCTTGGTAATATCGCCGTAAGCCTCCTTGATCTTCGTTTCTATAGATATCAGAGCAAGAGGAACACCACGGTCGTCCACTTCCCCTTGCAACGCCTCGAATTTGGAAAACTCCCCTTCTCTCTTGCTATTACCGTCCCATTGCTGGAGGAATGTTGTCAATTTCTCATCGTTAAAGCTTTCAACATTCACATCACATCTTGCTGGGTATATAGGAATAGGAGTCTCCACCTCTCGCTGGAATGAAAAGAATGAGACATCCTGAATTCGAACAAGAGATGTCAATATCAATTAGATTTCAATTTATTTTTAGGCTTAAAGGCTCATTTGCACCCTAAACTACGCATTTTTTCCGAACAGCCCCTAAAGTATTTTTCGGAACGTTTTATCCTCTGAACTAAAAATCGTGACCTTATTTGTTCTCTCCGTTAAAAAAAATTCTCACGGGCCAATCAGAACACGCCACGTGCTATTTTATTAACAAAAAAATAAGCTTACTTAAATAGAAGGGGTGAATTGCACGTTAAGTATGCTAGATTTGATTTTTTTATTTTAGTCCCTTATATGAACTCTTCTTCTCACCGGCAGTGAGTTGGGTTTTTTTTTACTAAAAAAATACCACAGTGGCCTTGGTTTTCCTTGTAAAGTTTGATGCTTTTTAGGCTTACAGCTTCTAAATCCAACTAGAACCCATTTTAGATTTCAATCTGTTTTTCCAAATCAAAGAATTAGGTTGTCTTCATTTTCTCAGCTAATTCACTACAAGGTTTGCCTCCATCAAATTTCTTAATTTTCTTATTTTGTTTGGTTATATGCTCTGTTTCTAGCTTTCTATATGTATGTTCGTTGAGAAAAATTAATTGAAAAGTGTATAGTTTAGGGGGCAAATGGTCCTTTAAGCCTTATTTTTACTACACAAATCTGTAAAATATAAGTATTCCCTACCTCGTCGAGAAGGGAATCTAAAAAAAGGGGCGTTGACATAGCTTGCTGCAATTTAATTACAGAAATAAACAAATCAATGATCGAGATTATACTATTACTTCCGGCTTTCTATTTCTACACAAACTTTGAGAATGGAATAGATGTAGTTTTTTAAGTCAAAATTAGAGGTTTGAATTATTTTTAGAAATTATTAAAATAAGTATCGAATATAATTATGTTCTTATATGATATTTTGCTTGTTCAAATAATCAAACAACTATCAGTTCATTTTATCAAACACTTTTATACAATCAGCTATCAACTAATATAATTCATTATCCGTTATTAACTATCCGTTAATTGTCAAGAACCGCTGTTTTATAATTAGAATATTCTTCACTACCAAATGAAATCTAAAATGACCATGCCAATTCAATCTCAAACCTGTTCAGCAAGCGAAATATTCTGGTTGCATTGACGACACAATGTCTGCGCAGGAATTGTCACCGCTCCCGTTGACAATCCGTTCTTGATTTCCATAAGTAAGGCCTTCGCTTATAGAATGGAAAACAAATTAACCTTGAAAATAAAGGTTGATATCTGAATAAATAAATACTCTAATACTTAAACTCCTCCTTTTATACCAATAAAGCTTACGATTTTATTTATCACCTATCTCGATCCAATGGTTAAAATATATTATCACTCACATTATCAGAGTTCGAATTCTTGTCTCTTTCTCAATTATAAAAAAATAATAATAATTAAATAGTATAATTATACCAACTCTCCCTACCTTTATTTCTAGAATGTCTGGCACTGCCCCCATCTTGTCCATTGCTTCCTTCATTTATAGATCAGAGAACAAAATAATCTTTATTGTATTATAAGTATTCAAATGAACTATCATTTTTTTTTATTTAAGAATTTATTTGAATAAAAATTTAAGTGCTTATTTAAATATAATAAAAAAATATTGAAATAAACATAAAGTATATAGTTTCTTTTATTAGTTAAATGTATTTCATTCATTACACTAAAAACTAAAACAAAGTCATATGATATGTACCTTAATCAGACAGATAGTGTTTTGCCATTCATTCCGCTGCAACTGCCCCAGATTGTCATGGCCAAGCAATTCCACTAGTTTTTCAATTCTCACAATTGCATCCTTTGTTTATATTTGTAAATAAATTAATGGAGTAAATAATTATTGATTCATAAATTAAATAAGTATCGATTAATTTCACTCACGAGTACCCTTTGAACCAGTAATCAACTAACTTATAAAGCACATACACCGTGCATATATACTGATCAAACCTTGATCAATTAAGAATAACAATATTTTTTTATTAAAATCACTTAATAGGTTCGATTTAGATTTACTTTTTAAAAAATAAAACTTGAAATGATCATTTACTTAAGTTTAACCCAAGTTGTAGCACCCGATTATTACTTAAAGTTTGAGTGTGTATTATTTTATTAGGATAATTACATATTTAGTATTCCATCTATTCTTGTATTACTGTTTTAGTACCCACCTTTTTTTTTGACAAAATGATACCTAACGTTATGTTTTATTTCTATTTTGGCACCCACCATTAAAAAATTAACAGCGTGCTGATTAGGAGAGAGAAAATTATATGTGGCATGCTGACAATGAGAGAGAGAAATTATATGTGGCAAGTTGCCATGTCATTTTCTCTCTCATTGTCAATATGCCACGTGTTCTTTTTATTATTTTAGTCTACGTGGCATGCTGACTAGGAGAGAAAATGGCCCGGTAGCCTGTCACATGTGATTTTCTGTCTCCTAGTCAGTCTGCCGTTAATTTTTTAATGGCATGGTACCAAAATAAAAATAAAACGTAACATTAGGTATCATTTTGCTAAAAAAAAATATGTGTGATACTAAAACAGTAACACGAGAATAGGTGGGAGTTATCTCTATTTTATTCTACATTATTCCGACACGTATAATTAAATGAATAGATAAGAATAGTAATGGAATATGGTAAAATAGTTTGGGGAGCTAATTTGAAACATATAAAAACACCTTGCTTATATTGACGCTGTTGAAGGCTTCCAACATCTGCTTAAGAATTGGTGCTGCTTCCGTAAGTTGTACGAGCACTTCCTGAGAGCAAAGATTTGTTAATTAGTCTTGTACATTGCTTTATTTCAAAAGCTGAAACTCGAATCAGAGTGTAGAAAGTATTCCATTGTTTGTTCCTGTATATTCAAGTTTATATTATTGCAACAATATGTTCTTTTAATCCATAGATTTAATGTTTTCACAAATTAATCCATAATACTAAATAAAGAAGATGATGTCTGCAAAGCTTAACCTTGTTTTCAAGTCTAGCTTGCTTATCGATGACTCTCTTTTTCTCCCTTTGGTTACTCGGTAATTCGTGAGATGGTCGACCTCTTTTCCTAAACTGTCCGGGATTGTCGGTTGTCATGCTGTTGGAAACTGAAGCAGATGCTGCAGAACTGCAAATGTAAGGAAAAATCAACGCTAGCTAGGCAGTATGCCCTAATTCGTAGGTAATAAGAAGAAGAAGAAGACTTTAGCAGTTTTCCATTTCGGAAAACGATGCCAATACATTAGGAAGTATTTGACCTTCGAGTACCAACTTTTATCAACATTGATAAAAGGATAAGAATACCTTGCAGTCGAGAGACGTGTGCTGAATTCATCAAATACAGGCAAAGAAGGCTATATATAGACACTACACACTGTACTGTAGCAACTAGCAATATATATATTACCTTTTGCCTTGTGCCAGAGGAAGAAGTAACTAAGAGCTTAATGCCCCAAGACCTTTGCGCCACCGCGCGAGTCAAGTACTTTTTTTCGCTCACTGGCCACCGACACACCCTCAGGCGCCAGAATCACTCAATGATTACCCAATAGTCTGTTACCCGAAAGAAAAAAGGGTAAAAATCAGCATTGTTCACTAAATTATTCTTGCTTTTCTATTTTGGTCACCAAATTATTATTTTGTACAAAATAGTCACTAACGTTACATTTTATTCATATTTTGGTCACTAATGTTACTTTTATTTTTTTTGGTCACCAATCTATTGCTTCTTTCATATTTTGGTCACTAAATTATTCTCGCTTTCTTGTTTTTCTATGAGTTTTTTAACAACAGGTGACAAAAATAGGAAAAAAATGTAACTTTAGTAATTATTTTGCCAAAAATAATAGTTGGTGACTAAAACAAAAACGTGCTAATAGTTTAGTGACCATTTGTGATGTTTATTAAGAAAAAAGCCAACGGATACACAACAAAATAACTTTAACAGTACGTAACATCAGGACAAAATACATTAATACATGTATTGTAGTGAAATTTTTTACTTCAACCAGTTTTCACTATTTTTATCATGAATTTTCGTTCCGTTATAATGTTAATCTATTGAGGTCGAAATGAGTGGAGAATATCTAAAACTTGTAGGGATTCGAACTGCCGATATGGAGAATAATCAAAATCTTCACCCGTGGAGACGAGAACGAGATAAGTTATATCATCGAAGCTCAAATGGGGATGGAAAAGATAATTTTTATATCCGAATTGTGAGAATAACCGAACCGTAATCATAAAACTAACCGTAGGGATCTCCGAAAAATTTCCGCAAAGATCCCGATATTTTTTAAAAATATATATAGTTATCTCCCATTTACCTGTATATCTACCTATCTTATTATCAATATTTCAATTCATCAAGATATTTATGTCTCTCGTTCAAACTTTATTAAGTTTGAGTAGCCTCTCTAGTAAAAATATATATACTTATCTCCCGAAGTATTGCTCCAACTTTGAAATCTACCCTAAAAAATCATCTCCATCAAACTTAGGGGATAGTAACTTGTATGCAAAATTAGCAGATTGAACTGAATTTCGCAGATTTTTATCGTCCTCCACCACAATCACTGGTACGAAAGTGGTTGAATTTTTGTTTGCAGTGACGTTCGCAACACTATCCGATGCTTGAACTGTCAGTTGCTTTTTTAGAACCCCTTCTTGAGGGCTGGGTATAGTATCCGTACTAATCTTCATACCCAAGCTAATTTCTAGTAATTTATGTAGGTCGGACATCATCGAAGCTCACATCTCCTAGAACTTGTCATTTATTTATTTTTTTCAAGCGATTTTCCATCTAGGTCAACTCAAACTGAAGTTGGTTTGTTTGCGGTGGCCCTTTCGGAAGCTGAGACCTCTCTAATAACTCTTTCGCCGCCATTTGCGATGCCACGGCTGCATGATGTCTTGTCAGAACACCGTCTACCATATTTGAGGATCAATACTGGCAGATCTAATACCTTTATAACTAGTCGAAACCAAAAAAAAAGTATAAGAAAAGAGATTTAGACAGAACAAATGAAGATTTCAGAGACACAAAAATAGAGGAAGAAGATGACGATTTTTTTATTCGATAAAATAAAAATAAGGGTTTTGGTGATAAAGCCTTACAAAGCCAAACGACACCGTATTACTAATGTAATAACCCGTTTTATCTGGTAACCCAAACCCATAGAAATCGACCCGAACTTTAAATCCATGACCCGACCCGGATTTAGAGATCCGACCCAGAAACCAAAACAACTCTAACCTAAAAAAACCCTAGCCACCCAAGCTTCATCGGTGCTGCAGCCGTCTAACGAGCTGCCGCCACATCTCCGGTAACCACCAGATCCCGAATTAAATCCCTAAACAACCCCTAAATCTAATCCTAAAACCTTAAATATAACCCTAAAAATAAAAATAACAAAGAAATCAACCCTAAACCCTCTATCAACCTAACCAGACAATACTCATACCCTGCCTTCAACCACATCCCAATAAATCCGGTGTCAGAGATCTGTATCAGATTAAAATAAGGAGAGTTGTTATGCAAAGATTGGTTTATAAAAACTGAAAAAATCTTGTAACAAGGGAAGGAGTTCAAAAAAATAGAGAGTTTTAGAGAGGGGCATTCGGGAAATCAAAAAAATTGTAAGGAGGGTTTGAAGAATCAATAAAGATTTTTTTTTTGAAAATTAAAGTAAAGGTCTTTGTTTTTTTGTGTTATTCGAATCAAAATCCTTGTTCCAACTCTGTTTTATTTAGCGAATCGAAAAGAAAACTTACCGATCGGAGCTTGAGCCTTGTTGTCGATGACCGGTGCAATGGCCGCCGTCTGCCCAGGGTTGGAGGTCAACAGTGAGGGTTGGGAGGAAATGAAATGCATCTAGGGTTTTTCTTATCAAATATGTTTTAACCAAATATTTAATGGATTCATCTTTTTAATTCTACATTTGATTTCAACAATGATTCTTCATCAATCTTCTATTTTTACATTGAAAACTTCTTCAAATCAAGTCAATTAAGGGAGAAGCCAACTATTAGAGGTGATTTTCGTTTCTCTCCTCTAATTAAAAATTCTTTACTAAAATTCTCAATCCTTTACATTAGGAAGTATTTGACCTTCGAGTACCAACTTTTATTTTTATTTGATAAAAGGATAAAAATACCTTGCAGTCGAGAGACGTGTGCTGAATTCATCAAATACAGGCAAAAAAGGCTATACTACAAACTGTACTGTAGCAACTAGCAATATATATTACCTTTAGCCTTGTGCCAGAGGAAGATGTAGCTAAGAGCTTAATGCCCCAAGACCTTTGCGCCACCGCGCGAGTCGAATACTTTTTTTCGCTCACTGGCCACCGACACCACCCTCAGGCGCGAGAATCACTCAATGATTACCCAATAATGTTACCAGAAAGAAAAAAGGGTAAACATCAGCATTGGTCACTAAATTATTCTTGCTTTTCTATTTTGGTCACCAAACTATTATTTTGTGCAAAATAATCACTAACGTTACGTTTTATTCCTATTTTGGTCACTAATATTACTTTTATTTTCCCTTTTGTTCACCAATCTATTGCTTCTTTCATATTTTGGTCACTAAATTATTTTTGTTTTCTTGTTTTTCTGTGAGTTTTTTAACAACAGGTGACCAAAACAGAAAAAAATATAACTTTAGTAATTATTTTGCCAAAAATAATAGTTGACCAAAACAGAAACGTACTAATAGTTTAGTGACAATTTGTGATGTTTACTAAGGAAAAAACCAACGGGTACGTAACATCGGGACAAAATACATTAATAAATGTATTGTAGTGAAATTTTTTACTTCAACCAGTTTTTACTATTTTATCATGAATTTTCATTATAAGTTTTTTAATAATTTTCAAAATATTTATTTATTTTAATAATGAAATATTTTTTAATATATATTTAAGAATTTAATAAATCTTCAAATTTTCTAAAAAAAACCCAATCCAATCATTTTATCTCGCCATCATTCACATATTTAATGTCAACTTAGTAAAATTATCTGCCAAATCAATAAATAACAATCAAAATTTGACAAAGGATTATTTATGAACCAAGCAAAAAGCCGAGGTTTTGGATAAATGGTAGATCCAACTCTAGGATCATTTATATTACATATGAACAAGAGCATGAAAATTTGAGAGGCGTCAACTAAGATAAAAGTTCTAATTATTAAATTATCAGAATAATGTTTAAACATTGAGAAATTAAGTTCTAATTTATTAATTTCAAAATTAGAAGAATTTATTAAGATTAAATGTTGTTCTGATGACTTATATTTTCAACTTTTATCATTTTGGTCACTTGACCATTATACATTGTTAACCCCTGCTAATACAATAACATGGCACGTTAATAAAAAAATAATTTTAAACTTGACCTTTAAACTTGTAAAATTAAACTTTTTTGCTATCTTCACACAAAAAATCTTCCTTTCTCAAAAGAAATTCTTTAACCCTAACTCCTCTTTCTATAAGTAAAATAAAGATTATTGTTTACTGAATATTCAGATGCTATACACAAGAATAAAAAGATGATTGAAAACGTAAATGATAGGACCCTTTATAATCGAAAACGATAAATGATCACAATAATAGGACCCTTTATAAGTATTATATTTAAAGAAATAAAAAGACATGATTACCCCTCCTTTATGCCGGTCAACTCTCACAATGTCCGAGAGTTGGTAGGAAAAAGACATTAAAAAAATAAGGATTAAAAATGGTCTCAAATTATCTCTAAAATATCAGTTGACTTGGTTAGTTTGATATTTTTTTCCAGAACAATTTTTACTTAAAAGAAGGAGAAAAAAATAAATTTTTTTAATAAGTTTAAAACGCATAATTTAAAGGAAGCGGAAGAGTGTCAACTGAGAACTTTAATCACTTGGTCAAGAGATTGTTGACAGTTGATTTGATATTTTAAGTGTGAACGATAATGTGAAATAAGAGTTTAATTAATTTTAAATAAAATAGAATTATTTAAAAAAATATCGATTTCTTTAAAAATGCGTTCATTAATAACAATAAACTCGGGTTGGGAAGTACTTAACAAGAGCAAGAACTTATATGATAAAGAAGTTTATTTTTTAATTTGTTTAAATATTTTTTTTAAAAAATATTTTATGCTCTCTTGAATTTTCTTTGAAACATGTTTTAAATTTTTATTGATTTCAATAACATGTCAATCATTATAAGTTATTTAATAATTTTCAAAGTATTTATTTATTTTAATAATTAAATACTTTTTAAAATATATATATATTTAAGAATTTAATAAATCTTCAAATTTTCTAAAAAAATCAATCCAACCATTTTATCACGCCATCATTCATATATATATATATATATATTTTTTTTTGAATAATGAAGGGTACCACATGGACCTCGTTAGAATGATACTCGTGCGATCTAATTTAAAGTGCGCGCGAATATTAACTTAAAGTGCACGCTCGTCTCTCCTCTCGCGTTCCTTTCTTTTTCTTTTTGTTTCTGTTTCTTTCGACTGCTTTTGGTTCAAAGTAGTATAAATCATCCTAGGGTTAGATCCACACTTCATCCAAACAATCATTGATTTTCCCTCCAAGTTTTTTCTCCAAATTGCTCTTGCGTAAGCGACTGATTTTCCCTCTTCTTTCTGTAATTTTTTGTTCTTGTGTTTCCTATCAATCATCATTCGCTAAGTTTCAGTTTGCTTTTGTTTATTTAGATTGTGATTGTTTCTTTCTACTAGAGATTCACGCTGCTGCTGTTCATAAAATTCCGACTTATTTTCGCACCTTTTGCAGCAATACATCCATGGAGACAAGGGGAGCAAAATTGGAAGGGGAGAAGGGGAGAATGACAGAAGCAAATGCAAATCATAAACAAAAGAAGGCGAAACTGGAAGGAGAGCGCACAAGAATTGGCGTAAAGCAGGGGGTGCCAGAAAAACACACAACTCGCAAGGCCGAACCGGGTGCCGACGACAATGGAAGAAGGGAAGAAGAAAACGCAAGGATGTCTGCTTCAGAACATGGAAAGGGCCAATCCCCGATTCAATTTAAATGTCTGGGCGATGTAGAAAAGATGATTGAGATTCTGAATGCCAATGTCAAGAGTGAAGTAGCCTATTCGGACTTCAGAATCTCTGAAAACGATTTAGGGAAGGATCTGATAAGGGTTGGGAGATTCAGCGTTCCATCACGCCTGGCTCCTATTGCACGGAAGATCGCTGAGCGTCACGGTGATATTGCTTCACTCAGTTCGCAAAGCGACTGTGCAGCTAACCCTAGCTACATTCTCTTGTGTGCTGCAATCAAAGAGATGGATGATTTCAAGCTGGAGCAGATCAACGAGGCTAAGATGTTGTTGTGGCGAGACGCGATTAACAGTGCGCTCAACCTCCGATTCAGAGTGGGTTTCGCCATGGATCAACTCAACAGAATTGGTCGTGCATATTTTGGTCTGAAAGCAATACGCGGTGAAGATGGGACAGTCGGGAAAATGGAGGTGCCCGCGGATTGTTCACGTGAAGCTAATTACTTTTTCGGCAAGCCGCTTAGCACCGGTCTGTTCCATTAGTATGTTTCTACAATAACTCATCCTTGTGCTACTATCCGTAATTTGGTTTTCTTTGTTTTTCAATGTCTTCCGTTTAAGTTTATGTTTGGAATAGGAGGCTACCTCTTCCAACAGTGTCAATGCCTTTTTAATGTCTTCTTATGTGTAATAAAAGCTAGTTTCGTTAATGAGTTGAGAGGCACAAGTTAATTATAATGTTTGAATTAAATTATTTTTATAATTATTCTTTACTTATAATATTTTTCAGAAATGATATGGTTTAAAAAAAATAAAATATAAGAATTAGCAATTTAATTTTTAAATTTAACTATGATATTGTTTAGAAAAAAATGTATAATTATTGGTGTCCAATTTATTGGTTAATTAATTTAAATCGGGTGTTGTACAGGCCTATTATGAAATGCCCCTCCCAACTCAATTTACTTTATTCACATTATTAGAGTTCGAACTCTTAACTTTATTTATCTATGCCTCATCTCACTAAACTAACTATTTGTTAATATTTAAAAGTTTATTAAAACATTGTTTTAACTTTGAATAGAGTTCTAACTTTTAAGTATGTTTTTATATCTTTAATAAATAAAAGTATATTATGCATTGAGATATATAAAATAAAAATATTTTTTAATATTAACATTAGTTTTATTAATAGATAAAAAGGAGAAAATACACTAAAATTACAATTTTAAAAAGAAGACTTATGAAATTAAAATAGTATAATTACAACTCAAACGCAATTTATAAGTGAAGCAATGATTCAAATGAGTAATAGATTAACAAAATAACTAAATAACTAAAAAATCATCAACTAGAGAGACAAATTCAATTACGAGGAAAAAGAAATGTACTGCAAAAATATACGAGTAAAATTTTCCCTTTCCTTTTTTTTGGATAAAATTATTCTCTCTCTATATATATATACGAAACGTTACAATACTATAAATTTATGTATCTTCGAAAACATTCTATGTACATGGTTTAAATCGGGTGTTGTACAGGCCTATTATGAAATGCCCCTCCCAACTCAATTTACTTTATTCACAATATTAGAGTTCGAACTCTTAACTTTATATATATATATACGAAACGTTACAATATCATAAATTTATGTATCTTCGAAAACATTCTATGTATCTTTTAACAAACCATCTTCTTAACTCGACTCTTAAACGGATCTAATATCATCGAAAACTGCATACAGCATAACAGAAAATTCAATCATTAGGCATTAGAATTACCATTTATTTTCCGTTACAAGAGCTACTACGAAGTAACTTTTTTTTTTTTTTTTCTATTTCTCCAGGAAACATTAACAAATGGAGAAATGGGGGTCGAGGGGAGGAGATTATATATCAGTCATTGAACTTCAATTGTTTTGGATAATACAGGACGATCCCGATCCTTCGGTTTTAATCGTTCCCTTATTTTGTAACAGGATGAGGCCTCGAGTTTCTTTACACTTAGGCCATTTCACCATCTTCTCTTCATTCTTCCTCAGCTTTGCAGCCACAGATTTGAGACCAGTCTTCATGCAAGTAGTGAAGAAAGTTACAAGCACTCTGCAAATCACAAGTTCACAAATTACAACGGTTATTTCATAGAAAAAAAAAACAATTATCCATCTGAAAACAGAACTCTTAAAAAGTAGTTCGGCAAGAAGCAGCAATCGCAAACTAATGGAATGCTAGTTACGGGTGTTAAAACACCGATGATAGCAAAGTACGTAAGATCCCAGCCCTCTCATATTAAGAATAAAGCTTTTATGACTAGTTTGTAGAATTCCTACAGGCAGGGCAAAAAGTTGATCCTGCATTCTGA
This sequence comes from Hibiscus mutabilis, assembly GCA_019671005.1. Taxonomy (NCBI): domain Eukaryota; kingdom Viridiplantae; phylum Streptophyta; class Magnoliopsida; order Malvales; family Malvaceae; genus Hibiscus; species Hibiscus mutabilis. The sequence continues at coordinate 63,678,427 of CM033719.1, forward strand.
TTCTCTAGACTCGCAAGGTCTGCGGATGAGATATAGGCCGACAGTAATACATTTTCAAAGGATGAGATATAGACGAAAAAATAACCAAGTTCTTGAACAGACAATAAAAAGCTACGCATCATACCCTCGGTACATTTAAGCTTCAAAACTAAGATTTCACTATTATTGCACCTGAGCATGACTATGTGAAATTAATGAAATAAAAAAATTTTAAACCATTTCAGCAATCTCAATCTTAAGGTTATGGTGTGCCCCATGATTGGAATCATAAACCCTATTCACCTTTTTCCAGTTTATGACTCCAATCATATTGTACTTCCCCTAATGCTAATTATAATAAACAATGAAAAGAGGTTAAAAACTAGTTCTCTACCAACTCAGCCCCGTCACCCATTTAGCAGTAATTATTGTAAAATACTTAGAAATTGTATTCTTTTATATGGAACATATTTGATCAAAATATATTGTAGACTTACAATGGTGAGCAAGGAGAACGGCCGCCATTTACGTAGTAAACAAACAAATATGAATCATAATGCTGACCATTGATCAAGAAAACCCATGCAACCTCCTTACACACTTGAATGACATCTTCTTGTATAAATGAATGGCTGGATTATTGTAGGAAATCACATGCAGGTAAACTGCACAGCATACTGGGATGCTCGAAGCGTACTTAATAACCTCGTGGATAAGTGAAGTAGCTGTCGATACAACACAGAAAATTTTCATTCACAGGATGAAGACAAAAAATTGGGCAAGGAAAAAAAGAAAGAACCATTAGCAGAGAAAATGGCTCCTACCTATGCCAAGATTCCTATAAGCATCTACGACTCCCAGTGTCAGAATATATACTAATGTTTGATCCCCCTTCGATGAGTCATACCTGAGTAAATCTGCGATCTGCAAGGTAGACGTTGGTTGAAACGAAATTCAAATACTATAAAACAGAAGGAGATTCTTTTTTTTCCAATGTTCTTTTCCTACAACAATTTTTAGAATCATAACAAAGAACGTCTGTATCATATGTATCCTACTTACTCAAATATTTTAAATCTCTGCTTAAGCCATGATTCGACCACCAAGAAAACATCATTCGTGCATAATCGCTTACACAAATAGATGGCAATGGCATACGGCATACCTCACTATCCTTTGTCATTACAATTCTTGCAGTAACAAATCCAATAAGCTCATCGGTTCAACCATTGGGTTGACTGCGATCAACAGCTGCCCATGACACAATATCACGTCGATTCACAACGTTTTGGAAAAACTCAGATTCATACCTGAAGAGATCAATATCTTTCTTTGAAGATGCAAGAAATACTCTTTACTGAAACCCTCCATAGAAAGCAGATACATTTCTTACCTGATAGGAAATACATCACTGTGGATTTGCTCTAAAATCTCTAAATCGGATGGTTGTATGGGCCTATAGCAGAGGGTAGGTCGATGAGAGATTTTCGGGTTCACCATAGAGGCTTGAATCATTAATCCCCATAAAACATGGGATAGACTTGGAGAAATTGTAAAAAATTTCCACCTTCCATTTATACAGCATCAACCACAATTGCCATGCAGCATTCGAAGAAAACTGGTGAAGAGATTTTCACATTCTTTTAGTTCCTTTGATGCCAAATACAGCCCATGGCATCCCAAAAACACAAAATCACAACTTGCAGACGCAAGCACCATTCTTTACAACACTGTATATGTACCTGATACTTAACTTGAAAACTTAACAGCTCTCTATTAAAAATTTAAAACATCAACCAATTTTTCGTACAATATAAAAAAATGTCACGATATTACTTCTGCCATTTTTATTACAACAGAAAACCAAAACCAAAACTATTATTTGTAAACAATATTTACAAAGAACTAAAAACTAAAAAAGGTATCTTCGTTTAAGCAGAAAACTATGGTATCACCTATTTCCAAGAAAATTCAAAGCTAAGAAAGCTTAACCGTTAAGCATCAATACATATTCTCGACGGACGCAGAGGTGAACCTATAAAATTCTAAGAGAGGCCGAATTATACAATTTTAGGGGGCGAAAATAGATTTTTAATAAGAAATACATAGTAAATTTTTAAAAAAATTCTAAATCATACAAGAATTTCAAATTTTTAGAGGGGCGACCGCCCCATCCTTACATATTCCACTAGCCACTTGATTTCAAGTTCCAGAAACCCCCTGATCTCCATTAATCAAAGGCTTTCTTAAACCATCACTCAGATTGCTGACATTTTTGTCTAACAAAACAAAACCTAAAATTCCAAATACCCCAGAAGCCATAAAAATAAGGAAAACAAGTCGGAAATGAACCCAAATCAATAAATTATAAGAAGATCCAAAGAACACATTACAAGAGCAAAATTGCAAACAAAACCGATCAAAAACAGCTGAAAGTTTCTCTAACAAGATGCAAGTTATTTACCTGGAGAATGTGAGGGTAGAACACAATCGTAGCGTGAAGAACTAGAAATGGATCCTGGGGACTTATTCTATTTGTTGACCAATTAAGGGGTAGAGGAAAAGACAGAAGAAAAACCAACGCGGGGCCTGTCTTCTTGATTTTTTTGTATTTTTAATGGAAACTTCCTGTTCCTGATGTTTTTCTTTTCTTTTTTTGGTACATGAAACTTTCTGGTGCAAGTGTTTGATGAATATTTGAAGTGTAGTTTTTAATTCACGAGAAAACATTTGATGCACGAGTGGTCTTTTTTTTTCATAAACATATTTATTTTAAAATTTAGGGGATTAGTTTTAGAACTTCAAAATTTAGAGATTTAAATTTCAAGATTTAAAATTTAAGGATTAAAATTTGATTTTTAAGGTCAAAATTTAAATTCTAAAGTTTAAATAAATGTGTTTTTAAAATTTTATTTACATTGACAATACATCAATAATAACCTTTAAATCTGTTGGAAATTTAATGTTGAGGATTGAATGATCCTCTAAAGCAGTGTCGAATCCTGAAAATAGTTAAGAAATTTAATGTTGAGGTGTTTTGTCTGTTGGAAACTAGAATTCGAGTGATAAATGCAGCTGTTGATAAGTTTAAGGGTTGGCAATTTATAAACAACTACGAGTTTGCTTCAAATGGGAGAATTTGGATCCTGATTAGGGGTGGTTGGAAGGTGGATATGGTGTTTAAATCTGCCCAATTGATTACTTGTTCTACGTAAAATGGGAGGATGTTTTCTTTTACTATGTGGTTTATGAAAGTAATAGTAGAGAGGAGAAGCTGAGTTTGTGGAGAGATTTATTGAATCAGAAGGTTTCTGTTGGAGACTGCCCTTGGATGTTGACTGGTGATTTTAACATTATCACCTGCCCACAGGAAAGTTCTGACTTTACTGGTAATCATGTTGTCACTGCAGCTATGCAGGAGTTTAAATATTGTCTGGATGCATTGGATTTTTGACCATACTTTTACCGGATGAGTGTTTACTTGGTGTAATTTTAGGGATAAGGGTCCCTTGTCAGGAAGTTAGATAGGGTATTGGTAAACCAAGCTTGGTTTGACTGGCTATCCTTCCTCTACAGTGGAATTTTTGGTTTCTGGATGTTCTGATCACTGCCCGAGTTAACATGATGGTACGTGCTCCTTTAGAAAAACCTCCAAGACTGTTCAAATTTTTTACTCTCTGGATTAAACATCTTAATTTCATAGCTATTGTTGGGGAGTCCTGGAAGCAGCCTGCTCATGGCAACCCTTTGCAAATCCTACTTGCTAAGTTAAAGAGGTTAAAAGGTCCTTTAAAGTAGTTTAACAAGGAGGCATGTAGTGATATATCAAATAGAGTTTTCATTAAGCAAGTAGAATTTGATAATCTGCAAAAACTATTGATGAACAATCCTTCTGCCATTAATATTACCAGGGAGAGAGTTGTAGCTGCAGAACTAAAGGAGTTATTGCTGGCTAAAGAGTCTTTCTTTAGGCAGAAATCTAGAGTACAGTGTGTAAAGAAGGGGGATTAGAACCCCAGATATTTTTTAGGCAAGTTGCTATGAAGCAGAAGGCCAATACTATTTTTGTTCTTTATGATGGCCAAGGGAGAAGGTTGGACACTTATGCTACGATCTCAAATGAAGTTGTGAATTTTTTTCTCCAATTCTCTTGGTAGGAGAGATCCTGATGTAAAATTGGTGTTTGGCAACTTATTAAAGGAGATATTGAGTGTGGAATTGTCTTTTGGGGTAGGGAATAGTCTGATTGCCCCTATTTCGCAAGAGGAAATTAAAAATGTCATCTTTGCCTTGAATGGCAACAAGGCTCCTGGTCCAGATGGATATTCCGCAAAAAAATTCCAGGCATCATGGGAAATTGTTAAGGAGGATGTTGTGAGGGATCCAATTTTTCTTCTCTACTGGTATTCTTTCCTCTGCTTTTAATTCCACAGCCATAACTCTAGTGCCTAAGATTTTGGTTCCTAAGACTGATGCTGACTTTAGGCCAATCTCATGTTGTAATACCATTTATAAGTGTATTACAAAGATAATCGCAAATAAGATGAAAATGAGGCTGCCAGATTTAATTCTACCAAATCAAAGTGCTTTTTTGACTGATAGAGATATTATGGATAATGTGCTGCTTGCTCAAGAGATAGTGCAGGGGTATGGCCGAAGGCATATTTCTCAAAGATGTGCTATTAATATTGATCTTAGGAGGGCATTTGATTATGTAAATTGGGGATTTATTATTCTGATTTTAAGAGCTGTGGGATTTCTTGTCCAGTTTAGAAGGTGGATAGAGGCTTGTGTGATGCATTCAAAGTTTTCTATTAACATAAATGGGGGATTGGCTAGATATTTTGCAGGGGCCAAGGGTGTTAGGCAAGGGGACCCTCTCTCCCCCTACCTTTTTATTTTGGTTTTAAATGTCCTATCTGGGGTGCTTAATGGTGCTGGAAAGTGTGGTGTTTTTGGCTTTCATCCAAAATGTAGAAGGATACAACTGTCTCATATTTATTTTGCAGATGACTTGTTGGTTTTCACAAAGGGAGAGTTGGAGTTTGTTCTGAGGATCAAAAGAGTGTTGGGAATTTTTTATAAGATGTCTGGATTGAGCATTAATGAGGCAAAGTGTGAGATGTTCACTGCTGGAATTGGCAGTGCTGCAATTCAAGTGATGAGAGAGCAAACTGGTTTCAAAATTGGATTGTTGCATGTCAGATACTTAGGGGTACCACTCGTTTCAAAGAGACTTACTACTGCTGATTGTGAAGGTTTGGTTGGAAAGATTGTCAGTAGAGTTAGAAGTGGCCTTCCAAGAGCTTGTCTTTTGCTGGGAGGCTTCAACTCATACAGGCAGTGATGTTTAGCGTCCAAAATTTTTGGTGTAGAGTATCTATTTTACCCTTGAAAGTGATCAAGGAAATCTCTCAAATTTGCAATGCCTTTCTTTGGAAAGGTACATATAGTGATGCTAGGGGGCTCGAGTGAGTTGGGAGACTGTTTGTTACCCGAAGCATGAAGGGGGTTGGGAGTGAAAGACATGGTTGTATGGAACAAGGCTTGTATGATGAGATGCATTTGGCTTCTGATTACGCAAGCGGAGTCTCTATGGTGGCATGGGTGCAACAATATTTGTTGAAAGGGTATTCTATTTTGAATGCCCCGATAAAAAATACTCATAGTTGGGCTTGAAAAAAGCTTATAAAGCTTAAAGTTGAGTAGGCAAATATTGGAAGCTTGCAAGGTGATTATAAAGCTCGGACAGTTAAGGATTCTCTTAGGCACAAGAAAGACAAAGTGCCCTGGACTCGGCTTGTTTGGGGTGGTTTGGCCATCCCTAAACAATCGTTTATTTCATGGTTGGTTGTGTTAGATAGACTGCCAACAAAGGACAGAATGATAAGGTGGGGGATACGGTTGGATCCTAGTTGTCTACTATGTGAGGGGTAGAGAAACTAGGGATCATCTTTTTAGAGAGTGTCCCTACATGCGACAGATTTGGTCTCTTTTACTGCAGAAATGTGATTTGCAGGTTCAGCACAACAACTGGTCTGGAATTCTGGAATAGATGCAGCGTATTGGCAAAGGACAATCCATGAAGGCTGTGATTGTTCGACTGGCTTGGTGCAGTCTTGTAATCACTCATTTTTATCTGTAAATACATATTAGTGTTGCATGTATACATATTATATTATATGTTTATTATGTGCATGAGTGTTATTAGTTTATGTGTGCATGTATATTATAAACTATGTATGTATACGTATTAAATACGGTGTATGTGTGTCGCGTATGCATCTATATTTAGTACGAGCATATTTGTTTTTATGGTTAATTATGTGTATATTTGTATATGTATGTATACTGGTATGTTATAATTAATGTTTGCATAGGTATATACGTATGTATTGTTGTATGTGTATTGCTGTTATAATTATACTATTGGGCTAATATAAAATGAAAATCCAAAAAAATATATTAAACCCAAATAAATGAATTACAGTCCAAGTCCAATTACAAATATAATATTATTACAAGGCCCGGTTGGCCCAAACCCAAACCTATTTAATTCTAATTATTTTTTGTGCAGGTGACTATGGGCCGTTGGATCAAGATCTGATCCAACGGCCACGATCCAAGTAAGGAACCAAAATATCTGCCAGCCGCGTGCACATCACGTCTGGACGGTTCGAATGCCACGCGCGCGTGCGGTCCATGCGCGGACTCTTTGATATCCTACACGTGCGTGAGCCCCACGCGCTCTGACCCCTCGATTGCTGAGCCCCACGTGGCACGATCTGGAGCCGTTTCACCAATCGAGGCTTCATCTGGGCCGTTCATCCTTCAAGCCATCCCGACCGTTAGATCAGATCTGATCTAACGGCCGAGAATGCCTCTGGCCGAAGACAGAGCCCACACCGCCACCATGCTGCACCATGCCGATCTTCAACCACCGCGCTCAGACATGTCAAAACACAGCAAGAAAGAAATATGTCAGTTAGCAGTCCAGATCTGAAAAAGCAAATATTATACTACTTGTACCAAAACCAAAGACAGGCATATATATGTACGAAACAAATATTTTGTAAGACAGAACAAGTTGGAATCGAACAAGCAAAGTTGTAATCGAAAGAAAAGAAATACAAAAAGTCAGTCCAGTGGTAAATACTCGTCTCTTTTTTATTTTTTTGCATGCATACACAAAAGATAGAAAACAAAAAAGAGGGTTAAAAATCTTACCATCGCCGTCGGTGGGTCTCCCCTCACCAGTGATAAGCCTTTTCGGCTTCCCCAAGCCGGATACGGTGAACTGAAAGGAGTGGGAGACCCCTTTTGTTTTCGTTTTGGGTTGAAAAAAAATGGGTTTTTATGTTTCGTATTTCCTAGATCTTGGGCAAATAGAGGCTTTTCCTCTGAATCCAACCTCGGATTCGTGTCGAGGGTAAGATGGGGGTTATTTTGGTGTGTTTTTGAGGCTCGCCGGCGCCGGTTGGCGGCGGCCGGCCGCCGAATTCTGGGTTCGTCAGGGGAGGTTTGAGAGAAAACGAAGAACAGAGCTTGGTTATAAAACTGAAAAATGAAACAAATGGGGGGAAAATTGGTTCCGGCCTAAATAAAGGGGTTTTATATGGGTTATTATTTTGTGAAATGGGTAAATTACGTAATGAATCCCCATGCGCTTTCAATATTTTCACTTCTGTCTCGCCGCATGGTATATTTACAACTCTGGTCCCCTTGTATTTCAAAATCTTGCAATCCAGTCCCTAAATTACACCGAATCAGTTTTTAAATGGTAAAATTACCCCTTTAATCATCCCGCGTTTTTGAACTTTTCATTTCGGGTCTGCCCCTTGGTCCAATTACAGTTTTGATCCATTTAGGTTCTGTCTATTTCGCATTTTCGTCCTTAAATTGCATATTATTATCCTTTAATTTCTGCCACTGACTTTTATTTCTTTTCATTTTAGTCCTGTTTCTATGTAAATATTCATGTTCGTATTATAATCGTATATGTTAATGTAGTCTTTTGTCTTATTATATATCCCTCGTATATGCCTTGTATTTTTATGTTCACATGTATATGTGTGTTAAGTTTATAATGATTATGTATCTTTTTGTTCGGTTATTCATATTAACCATGTTATGTTCTAGTTGATTCGTACACGGTATATTTTGTATTTTTGTATGTGTGTTTGTTCTCTTGGCTTTTTTAGGTTACATGTTAGTATATTTACTTTTTTTTATATATAATATATTTGTTCTATATATGTTGAAATGGGTTTTATTTCTAATATGTATGTCTCCTCGAAGTATATGCTTTTGTCCATACATATATTTATTCGTGCCTCGTTATTGTGATATGTTAAATTTGTTTTTATCTACTATTAAGCTTGTTATATATATGTGTGTTATAATTACGTATTTTATTTATGTTAGACTAATACTCTGTTATGTGAATATTTACTGTCTTTAAATTATCTGCCATGTTTTATATTTTTGCCACTAAGATTGCATATCGAGATATAAATTGTTAATGCGGTGTCCTTTTATCCGAGCGTAAACGGGGCCAGTATCAGGCGTAGTGATAGTGGTTGGGCGTTTACTCTCGGAATAACGGGGCCCTTAAAATTTATTCGCAATTATGATCAAATTTTAAAATAATCGTCATTTTAATCCAGAAAATTTAATATTAATAAAGCGGTAATTATTAAAGTACCAATTTTGGGCGGTGTGGGGGTGCTAATCCTTCCCCATCCGTAACCGACTCCCGAACTCAAAGTTTTTTGAAACTCTGGTTTTATGGTGTCCGGCCTACCTAAGTGGCCGGTGGCGACTCCAATTTTTAAATAAAATGCGGTTTTCAAAACCCCACGGAATAAACGTTTTATATCCAAAAAATTACAAACACCTTCGAAAAACCACATTTTTTTTAGCGATAAGAAAAAATGACATCGCTACAAATGGCGACTCCGCTGGGGATAATTTTTTGTTTTTTTCAAAAACAAATGAGAGTCAAGCTTTTAAAATAATTACCGCTTTATTAATATTAGAAATTCGGTTAAAGTGACGATTAAATTAACATTCGGTTATAATTGTGCGTTTATTTTAACGCATTTAAAATATGGCATATAAACCCATTCTTTAAGTGGGGTGAAAACGCTAATGCTTTCATGGAGATATCGTTCTCCCGTATGGGCCTAGCAAGTACCTTCGGGGCTCGAGTACCTTATGCTTTCGTAAGGATATCGTTCCTTCGTACGGGCATAAGCGAATGCGTCCCCCTAAATTGAACCCGGTTGAAAGTAGCCTATAATGGGTGATGATCGGGGGCCTTGCTACCCTTAGTAGGGGACAGCAATGACAATTCGGGTACCTCCTAGAACCAAGACTGCATGTAGAGAATACATAGAAACCCACCCTGTTAGAGCCATGCGGATAACCTTAGGTGTTTTAGACAGGATAAATAGGGTTGTTTTGTGTGTTTATTCTGTTTAATTTTGTCCTTTTATTTATATATTTATTAATTTTATCTGGTACTGACTTGTTTTCTTTTCGCTTTTGTTTTTTTCTCATACATCATGCATTTGCATCACATAAAGGTACTGGATCAAGTGGTTTGCCTGATCAGAAAGTCTTTCACCATGGAAAAAAAGTGTCTTAGGAAAGAAGAGCTTAATTTGTCAGTCAGACATTGGTCAGAGGTCAACCAGAAAACCCATGGGGACAGTTTGCCGAACGAACGCGTAATAGCAGGGTACACCTATTTGAGTCTCCAACAAAATGACCTATGGGATCTTCAAAGCATTTGGGAAAGATGGGACCGAAGACTACAAGACTTGTTCTGCGATAGTTATGGCGACATTGCACAGCTGTTATATGTTCGGATTAACCAGCCCCTACTCCGAGCTATAGTCCAGTTCTGGAATCCGGCTTTTTGCTGCTTCACCTTTAATGGGCAGAACATGATGCCTACGGTAGAAGAATACACTGCTTTACTTAACCAGAAAAATATTCAGGAAGATTGGATCTACGCGAAGCCTCCGAGGAATCAGAATTACACTGTGAAACTCAAAACCTTTGCGGGAATGAGTGACGATTGGGTTAATGGCCTACTTCAGATCCGATGAGACAATAAAGTCTTTGGATGGGAAAGTATTCGGGACATCATACCGACACATCCAGACGAGGCAAAGAAAATGGACCTGTTCGCCTTAGGAATATATGGCTTGGTGATCTTTCCAAGAGTACTCGGGAACATTAACATAGCCATTCTGGACTTATTTGAGCGGGTAAAACGGAAAGCAAACCAAGTACCAGCAATCTTGGTCGAGACTTTCATTTCCTTAAATGCTAGCCAGAAACATGAAGAATGACGTTTTCGAGGATGCGCACAACTGTTACAAGTATGGATTCAGAGTCACATGTGGAAGACACCGACGAGGGTCCTGCCGGGGATATCCTTCCAAGGTTTTTCGCCTTTACGGGAGTACTTAGCAAAGGAATGGCGAGAGGATTTGAAAACAAAAATGTGGACTAGTTTCTTCAGGAACATTCAAGATGAAGACATAGCATGGAGGGTCCCATGGCTCGGTAAAGTTAATTATTTTCTATCTGATTGTGGTGATTTCAAACGGGTGATGATGTTAGGATTGCATGGAGGGATCGCTTTGTGCTCGCTTTTAGTGTCTCGCGATTCGAGATCACGACAGTTCATTCCCAATACCGCCGGATTAAGCCAAACTGAATTTCTTTTCAAAGGGGAGTTCAAAGGAAAAACTCAGACCATCATGAGGGCCTGGGACCATTGTTACCGGATCAGGGTGGAAGGAGATACCGAGCACATAACTACCCCGGACTATGATCTTTGGGGACGTTTGAGGGTTAATAATGTGATTCTCGAATCTGATCAAGGACCAGCAGTGTCACTTGAAGAGCTTACAAGGGTGGTACCGTCTGAATCTGACATCTTAAGGAATGAACTCGAAGAAATTAAAAAGAAAATGGACATCCAACAGACCCAACATACGAGCGAGCTCTATAAGGCAAGCTTAGAGGTTGACGAGCGGGACGGGATCATTAGGCAGTTGAAGAAATTAAATGCAGATTTGAATGACAATAATGCTCTTTATCAAAAAGATGCCCTTCTACTACAAGAAAAAAATACGAGAAAGGCGCGTGGAGTCAATTCATAGCCGTGGAAAGAGAAAGGATGAATGGTATCCGTTTGGTGGAAGAAGAACGAGAAATCAGCAAGAGAGCAATCGAGAAAGAGATAGAAAGTTTCCGGTTGGCTATGGAAGAAGAAAAACGGTCCTCCAAGAAGGCCATTGATAAGGAAAAGGAAATATTCAGGCAAGAAATCAGCAAGGGAAAACAAGTTGTCCATCATGAGAAATAAAGCGTCGCCGTATGGAAAAGAAAGTCAATGAGTAGCCGAAATAGACTGTTAGAGATGCAAAAATTGTACGATGACACTATTCAAAGTCTGGAGCAAAGCCAAAGTCAGAATGGCGAATTAAAAGGAAATGTGGTGGAAGTTGAACACTCACTTCGAATGTACTGCCACAAAAATGGTTTCACTGAGCTTCAAGAAAGAGAGCGCGAAGTAAGCATGTTACGAGCATGAATTGAGTCCCTCGAAGCAACTGTTGAGGATTACAAGGAAAGAATTAGTGTGTTCGAGGAGGCTGCAGCCGGAGGGGACACCTATTGGCAAAAGAGGCTGCGTGACGCTGCCCAGATGGTACAGGATAGGGACCAATATTACGCAAACCTAATGGTGGACATATCTGAGTCGGGCATGTGAATGATTTAGTTGTCGAGGCTGAAACCCTCCGACCTTTCATAGTCCCGGAAATGGAAGAAGCTCCCGGGTTCCTCAATTTGCTCGGGGCAATTGGAAAATTAGGAGATAGAGCTAGGGCATATCTATAGGACTCGTGTTGTAATTAGATCTTTTGTATTAGGGATCTTTATTTTGTAATACGAACTCTGTTGTAATCTAGACCCTTTAATTCCCGTGGAAGTAGTTCAAAAGGGTGATTACCAGCGGAATCAGTACCTTATCTGCATACATTCTTGCATTTGCATCATGACATTCGCATCATTATACATGCATTTATTCCTGGAACCATATTAACATTATGAATGTTGTGGCGTTGTGTGTAGTTAACCCGCAATCATTCATCACCCATACTTTACCCGGTTACAAAGCAAACTCATGGAAGACAGGATAATCAGTCTAGAAAAAAGGCAAAAAAAACTCGAGACAAGGCTTGAAGAGGCCCAGAGAAGCCTCAGTGATCAGATTGCACAGTCGCAAGCATCTATAGTATCCGACATAACCGCATTATTGGCTAAGAGTCTTGGAAAAAGAGTGGAAGGAGAAACCATTCAAGAGCCAGAGGGTACCCCAGCTCACTACAAGGTTCAACCAACTGCACCAAACCCGGCTAGGAAGGTGTATATCGACCCTGCAGGAATGTCATCTAGTTTTCAAATAGGGGCACCTGAAACTCAACCCCGATCTTTGAAGCACTCTATGAAGAAGAAGTGCCGGACCTGAACATGGTTGAAAGGATCAGGACCGAGGTAGAGAAAAAGTGGGAGGAAAGGTTTCGCCTCATGGAGGAAAAATTTAAAACGTTACAATCTAATGAAGAATCAGGAAATGACGCTAACGATTTAAGTCTGGTGTCCGATCTTGTCCTACCGCCAAAATTTAAAACGCCAGAGTTCGACAAATACGATGGAACCACGTGTCCTTCCGCATACATAACAATGTCTTTGTCGAAAGATGGCGGCCTACCATAAGGACGAAAAGCTACCGATCCATTGTTTCGGGACAACCTAAGCTGGAGCGGCGTTATGGTGGTACACCCGATTGAGCAAAGCAAATGTTAAGACATGGAAAGATCTGTCAAGAGCATTTACTGAGCAATATAAACATGTAACAGACATGACCCCCAGTAGAATTATGTTGGAAAATATGGGGCAGAAGTCCAACGAAAGCCTGCGGCAATACGCCCAAAGGTGATGAGAAGTGGCCGCCCAAATTTAGCCACCCATCCCGGAACATGAAATTACGTCGTTATTTGTTAATACTCTGAAAGTGGCACTCTTTGATCGCCTCTTTAATAATACAACGCAGTGCTTTGCTGACTTAATCAGGACTGGGGAGTCCCTTGAACTGGCAATTAAGAGCGGTAGAATTGATGGCGGGGAAAGGTCTCAAAAGTATAACAAGAGAAATGAAGTAAACACCACCAGCACTTATACCGCCCCGAAGAACTTCACAGTCTCACAGCCACAAGCACCTGTGGGAAAAACACAAAACTCGAATCAAAGAGATGAGAGAATCCCGAAAAGAAAAAAGAGAAGAACTTTCACCCCTGCACTGTTTCGTACTCTCGAACTTTATTCCCGGTTGTATGAAGCGGACTTGGTCCGTCCATACATCGTTACTCTGTCAATCCGCCCTTCCCGTCTTGGTATAATCCGACGCGCGCATTACGACTATCACGGCGGTACCCTGGACATCCCACCGAGAAGCGCTTTGCTTTCAAAAAAACATGCGAACTTAATCGATTACGGGATATTGAAGTTTGAAGAGTCGAGTGTAGCCAACAACCCATTTGCCTAATCATGAGAACAGAGGAGTAAATGTTATTGAAGAATACTTTACCAAGTAGGATTAAGAATGATGTGTCGTAAATCAAATCTCCTTTACGGTGGGTATTTCACTTGATTATGCATGGCTCGTGTGATCGACAAAGGCATGATAACAAGGCAGCGAGGATGTGGAGTGTATTGCGAATTCCACAGATCAAGGGCATGATATCCAAGAGTGCGATGAGTTCAAGAGATTGGTACAACAATTAATGAATGAAAAACAAATAGAATTCTTGAGAGCCCATAGGGAAGAAGGGGTCGGACGTACACATGACGGATAGCCCCAAATCTAAATCGGGAAGGATAGACCTTTTATCATCTCCCCGGGCCGGGAATGCAGGTGCCTCCCAAGGGGAAACCAACAAGATAAATCCCAAGATCATCATTTCAGCACCATCTCCATTCCCATTCAAAGATATGCGGCAAACCCCCGGAATTATATTTGTAAATGTGACCACGCCCGAAAAACCAGAACACGGTCGGGTAAAAGAGCCTACGTTTGAAAGACTAACAAAGCGAATGATGTGAGCGTTGGTGAGGCCGGCCATTTCACAAGGAGCGGCGGATGTTATTCCTCCGAGGCTTTGAAAGCGGTGAAAAAGATAAGGGAAGAATACGCAGATTAGCCCTTTGAGATATTTGGAGAAGAACCTCCCCAAAGATAAATGAGCGTGAATCGAGGCCCGGGCCAAAGAATTTTGAAGTTCTTAAGACATAGCGAGTACAACGTGGTGGAACAACTACGAAAGCAACCGCCGGGATCACGAAGATGGAATTACTCTTGAGTTCGAGAAAAGCACGGGAGACGCTACTAAAAAGATGAATCAAATTTTGTGCCCCGGGACATTTTTGTGACAAATCTGGACATGATAGTGGGGCATATCACGCCTATAATCATATAACGTTGGTGATGATGAGATCCCCGAGGAGGAATGGGGTCCACCAAAGCCCTTAACATCACTACCCACTGCAAAAGGTATGTAGTACCAGGCGTATTGATCAACAACGGGTCAGCATTGAACGTCTTGCCTATGGTGACCCTGCAAAAACTGCCAATAGATGGTTCTCACCCAAAGCCCTGCTACAATTCGGTAAGAGCCTTTGACGGTACGCAAAGAGGAACAATGGGGAAAATTGAGGTGCCCCTATTGATCGGACCAACTGAATATGTGATCGATTTTGTGGTGATGGACATAAAACCATCTTACAGCTGCTTGTTGGGAAGACAATGGATCCACTCCGCAGGAGTTGTCCCCTCTTCATTGCATCAGAAATTAAAATTTGTAGTCGAAGGCAAATTGGTCACAGTAGAGGCAGAGCAAGAAATTGTTGCTTCAGTGACATCAGACGCCCCTACATTCAAAATGATGAAGATGCTGTAGAATGCTCGTTCCGAGCATTGGAACTAGTGAATGCCACTTTCGTTTCGGAGGGAAGTCGGATCCCCTACCCCAGGTTATCTAATTGTACCAAGATGACCGTCGCATAAACTTTAGGCCGAGGAGCCAAAATAGGAAAGTGGCTGGGGAATAAATTACAAGGAAACCTAAGACCCAAGAATATGATAACCAAGAAGGATCGTTTCGGGTTGGGTTACCAACCAAGTGTCCAACAGAAGAAAGGGGAATATAAGAGAAAGAAGGAGCAAAGAAAAGCCAGATCTAAAGGAGAAGACATTTCGTGGAGACCGATGTCCTTTCCTAGTTTAAAAACCACTTTTGTTTCCGGAGGATTCTACCAGCCAGGTCAAGAGGTTGGAGAGGCAATGAAGAAAAATAAAGTACTCAACCAGGAGGAGATACTCAGTGAATTATTTGAAGGGATGTACATCAACATGATAGCTGGAAATGACCGAGGCAGCAAAATGTTGACCAACATCCGCCCTTGTCGTCCCGGGGAAACACTCGATAACTGGAGCTGCATTGATCTACCTGTAGTTTTTAGGAATAGATTAGAGTAATGCTCCGAATCAACCTTTTGTTTTTGCCCGTAAACAATGGGGATCTCTTGTACGGGGCACCTATGTTAACTTTTTGATTGAAATGAAAATATCCCCACTTTCCTAAAATGACAAAAGTTTCATTTATTTCATTCATGCATTCTTCATGTTCATTCCCTTCATATAAAGCCGTCTCATTCCCAATACAATTCATTCTCATTTAATGCAGGTCGCTCATGATTGATGATATGAATGATACCGGATCCAATCCTGGAGTGAATTTTGAATGCCCTGAGGTCTCGGAGGGAATGGAGGAAGGATATGATGAGATAGAAGGTGAGGTCCCTGAAGAGTTAAAGAGAATGGTGGACAACGAAGAAAGGCATATCATGCCCCACCAAGAAGAAACAGAAATTGTAAACTTGGGGACTGAAGAAGAGAGAAAAGAAATAAAAGTAGGAACGACGATTTCCTCAAAAACTAAGCACGAACTGATAACCCTACTTCAGGAATTCAAGGATGTCTTCGCTTGGACTTATCAAGATATGCCAGGGTTGAATACCGACACAGTGGTGCACAAATTACCAACAAAATCGGAGTGCAAACCAATACAGCAAAAACTTCGGAGAATGAGACCAGATATGTTGTTAAAAATCCGAGAGGAAGTGAAAAAGCAGTTTGATGCTGGATTCTTGGAGGTAGCCAAATACCCCGAATGGGTTGCAAACATTGTACCAGTACCAAAGAAGAACGGAAAAGTTCGTATGTGTGTAGATTATAGGGATCTGAACCGAGCCAACCCTAAAGACAATTTCCCCTTACCACATATTGACACGCTGGTTGACAACATTGCAGGACAATCATGGTTTTCCTTCATGGACGGCTTCTCAGGGTACAACCAGATAAAGATGGACCCTAACGACATGGAGAAGACCACGTTCATAACCATGTGGGGCACTTTTTGTTATCGGGTGATGCCGTTTGGGCTAAAGAACGCAGTGGAAACATACCAAAGAGCAATGGTGACTCTTTTCCATGACATGATGCACAAAGAAATAGAAGTATATGTGGACGACATGATTGCCAAATCCCGAACAGAGGAAGAGCACTTACAGAATTTGAGAAAACTATTCCAAAGACTACGGAAGTACCAACTGAGGCTCAATCCTGCCAAGTGTACCTTCGCCGTTACTTCTGGAAAACTCCTAGGGTTCGTGGTAAGTAGAAGAGGGATTGAGATTGATCCAGATAAAGTGAAAGCCATCCAGGATCTCTCACCACCCCGCACTTAGAAAGAAGTTCGTGGTTTCTTAGGGAGGCTGAATTATATCTCTCGTTTCATTTCCCAATTAACCGACCAATGTGACCCGGTCTTCAGACTTCTTAGAAAGAATAATACTGGTGTGTGGGATGAGGAATGTCAAAGAGCCCTAGAAAAGATCAAAAAGTACCTGACAAATGCTCCAATTTTAGTCGCACCAGTACCAAGTCGACCATTAATTCTCTACCTGACAGTTTTTGAGAATTCAATGGGATGCGTATTGGGGCAACACGATGAGTCAAGAAAAAGGGAGCAAGCCATCTATTACCTAAGCAGGAAATTCAATGATTGCGAAACGCAATACCCGCCGGTACAGAAGCTGTGTTGTGCTCTAGTTTGGGCTACCAAGCGGCTTAGACAGTACATGTTGTACCATACTACTTGGTTGATATCCAAGCTAGACCCATTGAAGTTCTTAATGGAAGCGCCAGCACTAACAGGAAGGATGTCCCAATGACAGATGCTCTTATCCGAATTCGATATCGTATACGTTAACCAGAAAGCCGTAAAGGGGAGTGTCGTAGCAGATTTCCTAGCTAGTCGTGTTTCGGATGACTATGAGGCATTGAACTTTAATTTCCCAGACGAAGACTTGATGTGCATTATAACCGAAGAAGAGGTTTCAGATGATAAACCATGGAAGCTTTACCTCGATAGAGCCTCTAACGCCCTCGGACATGGGATAGGAGCAGTGCTAATTTCTCCTGAGGACGTCTATTATCCTTTCACCAGCAGATTGGAATTCTTCTGCACAAACAATATAGCTGAATACGAAGCTTGCGTTATGGGACTGAACTCAGCTATTGAGAGAAAGATTAAGGAACTTCGAGTATTCGGAGATTCATCCTTAGTAATTTACCAATTGCGCGGAGAATGGGAAACCATGGACCCGAAGTTGGTCAAATATTACGAATTGATCCAAGAGCTCACCAAAGAGTTCGAAAAGGTCAGCTTCAATTACCTACCCCGAGAAGAAAATCAGATGGCAGATGCATTGGCAACCTTGGCATCCATGTTTAAAACAAACACCGGGGGGCAGAAATGAAGCCCATTGAGATACAGACGTTTGAAAAGCCTGCTCATTGTTGTAATGTACAGGAAGAGATTGATGGAAACCCATGGTACTATGACATCTTGCAATATGTCAAGCTTCGAAAGTATCGAGAAGGGGCAAACGACAATGACAGAAAAACGCTCAGAAAAATGGCAACAAGATATGTCCTAGATGGGGAAATCCTATATAGGAGAAGTCATGATCAGACATTGCTGAGATGTGTGGATGCCCGAGAGGCGAAGGAGATTTTAGCTGAAGTACATGACGGGCTCTGTGGAACGCACGTCAACGGGCTGTCTATAGCCCGAAAAATTATGAGATATGGTTATTTCTGGTTGACCATGGAGGGAGATTGCATCGATTACGCCAGGAAATGCCACAAATGCCAAATCTACGCTGACAAAATTCACGCGCCCCCATCGCCTTTACACACCATGAATTCTCCGAGGCCTTTCGCGGCGTGGGGCATGGACATCATCGGGCAGATCCATCCGAAAGCTTCCAATGGACACCGTTTCATTTTGGTCGCCATAGACTACTTCACTAAATGGGTAGAGGCAGCGTCTTACGCCAACATCACAAGGACTACAGTATGTAAGTTCTTAAAGAATGAGATTATTTGTCGATACGGATTGCCAGAAAGGGTCATCACCGACAACGCTTCCAATCTGAATAACAAAATGATGACGGACGTGTGCACTCAATTCAAGATAACACACCATAATTCCACAGTCTATCGTCCTAAAATGAATGGAGCAGTGGAAGCAGCAAACAAGAACATAAAGAAGATCATAGCGAAGACTATGGATACCTACAGGGATTGGCATGAGAAGTTACCTTTTGCCCTTTTCGCCTATAGGACGTCCATTCGTACATCAACGGGGGCAACACCCTACTCTTTGGTGTATGGTACCGAAGCAGTACTCCCCATCGAGATAGAGATCCCGTCTCTCCGAGTCTTAAACGAAGTAAAATTGGAAGAAGCCGAATGGGTGCAGGCCAGATACGACCAGCTAAATCTCATTGATGAAAAAAGACTAAAGGCCATTTGTCATGGTCAGATGTACCAAAAGCGGATGGTGCAGGCATACAACAAAAAAGTGCGCCCAAGAGAATTCAAAGAAGGGGATCTGGTGCTCAAGAAAATCCTCCATATCCAGAAAGATTCTCGAAGAAAGTGGATGCCCAACTGGGAATGACCGTACATCGTAAAAAAGGCCTTCTCAGGAGGAGCCCTGATCCTAACAGAAATGGATGGAGACGAGCTGAAAAATCTCGTAAATTCTGATGCCGTTAAGAAATACTATCTTTGAAAAAAAAAGAAAGAAAAAGAGAAAATAATAAAGAGAACGAAAATGGAGAGCTCAGGGCGAAAACCCGAAATCGGGCGTCTTGAAGCAAAGGGAAGACCCGAGTTGAAAACCCGTAAAGGGCGGCTCGGGTAAATTAAAAAGTTGAATGTTCGAAGAGAAGGGTATCCCCATGAACATCATGAAGAGGAGGCTTCAGGCAAAAAATTCTACACCGGTTGACAAGATCATGTATCATTCATATCGAAGATAATAAGGGATTTTGTATTTTATACTTAACTTTTCTTCTTTCTCATGTGTGTCATGCCTTTTTTTAAGATATCCCAAGCCCTTAATCGCAATAAAATCGTGTTTTTGAGCATCCATTCCATGCCTTCTTGTTAATTTCAGTCAAATAAGTTAACATAGGCTTATAGTGAAACAAGAGATTTCGGAGCATTACTGTGATTTAACCTTAAAAATGCAGGTGATCAAAGAAAACGATGTTAACTCCGCCCTCTAGTTCCCTACATAATGGCTATTGATAGGGAAGGCGGAAAGCTTCAAACAACAGGATATGATGACCAATGGCGTACGTCCTGTCTATTCAAGGAAGGCATGCGAGATAACAAGAGAGATCTCTTGGGTGAAAACCCAGAAGGGCACCCTAAAAAAACTCTCTCTAAAGTGAAAACCCGAAAGGACACTTTAGAATTCCAAGTCGTAAGTGGAGAAAAAGAAAGGATGGAATGGTTGAACCTGACAGTGAAGTGGGGTATCGACGCCCGTGAGAAAGGAGAAAGTGAACATCAAGATCGAATAAGGACCAAAACAAGCCCACAAGATATTGACACTCATGCATCATGAATAGTCAGACATCACTAGGATTAGGAGCATGTCAATTCATTTGTCATAGCATTTTGTTTTTATCTCAGACAGGTATCTGCAGATTCAAAGAGACATCGATGGCCATCATGGTGTGAATCCCAAATGAGAAGACAATGTTTTTACATACAAAAGGCATATGTTTCCAAGCTCTAGAGAGAGGTTCTATATAGGAAGAATCTTCCGCTCCGAGGCTTCAGAAGCTGAAAGTTCTATATAGGAAGGATTGTGACTCGGGGTGAAGACTAGCAGTTCTATATAGGAATGACTCCCAGTCGAAGGAATTCACCCATGACACACAAGATTATATAGGAAATCCTGTTGTGTTGAAAGTGAAGAGTTCTATATAGGAAGGGCTCCGAGCTTCAATGTCTTAGAGTAAAAGATTCTATATAGGAAGAATTCGTAGCTCCAAGATTCTAGACGCCAAAAGTTCTATATAGGAAGGACCGACGGCTCCAAGGTGAAGACTCATGAGTTCTATATAGGAAGAACTCCCGATCGAAGGAATTCACCTATGACACACAAGGTTATATAGGAAACTGTTGTCGAAAAGCGAAGAGTCTTATATAGGAAAGGCTCCAAGCTTCTTTGTCTTAGAGTGAAAGGTTCTATATAGGAAGAACCTGTAGCTCGAGATTTCAGACGCCAAAAAGTTCTATATAGGAAGGATTTGACGGCTCCGGGGTTTGAAGACTAACAGATTCTATATAGGAGGAACTCCCAGTCGGAAGAATCCATCAGCGGCGTAAAAGGTTTTATATAGGAGAAACCAGCGTTGAAGGCGAAGAGTTCTATATAGGAAGGACTCCAAGCTTTATTGTCTCGAAGTGAAAAGTTCTATATAGGAGGGACTCATAACTCGAGGCTTCAGAGCGAAGAGTTCTATATAGGAAGAGCATGTAGCTCCAAGATCGGAAGGTGACGAAGCTCTATATAGGAAGAACTTACGAGCCTGAAGATTCAGCTAAGGAAGAGCGGAGATGTCCAAAAGAACACGTTTTTCCAAAGCTACAAACAGGAAGTCTGATAAAAATGAGTGCTTATGAATCTTTGCTTTGTTTCCCATTCCATGAGAACAAGCAAAGAGGGGCAACTGTAATCACTCATTTTTATCTGTAAATACATATTAGTGTTGCATGTATACATATTATATTATATGTTTATTATGTGCACGAGTGTTATTAGTTTATGTGTGCATGTATATTATAAACTATGTATGTATACGTATTAAATACGGTGTATGTGTGTCGCGTATGCATCTATATTTAGTACGAGTGTATTTGTTTTTATGGTTAATTATGTGTATAATTGTATATTTATGTATATTGGTATGTTATAGTTAATGTTTGCATAGGTATATACGTATGTATTGTTGTATGTGTATTGTTGTTATAATTATACTATTGGGCTAATATAAAATGAAAATCCAAAAAAAATATATTAAACCCAAATAAATGAATTACAGTCCAAGTCCAATTACAAATCTAATATTATTACAAGGCCCGGTTGGCCCAAACCCAAACCTATTTAATTCTAATTATTTTTGGTGCAGATGACTATGGGCCGTTGGATCAAGATCTGATCCAACGGCCACGATCCAAGCAAGGAACCAAAATATCTGCCAGCCGCGTGCACATCACGTCTGGACCGTTCGAATGCCACGCGCGGACTTTTTGATATCCCACGCGTGCGTGAGCCCCACGCGCTCTGACCCATCGACTGCTAAGCCCCACGTGGCACGATCTGGAGTCGTTTCACCAATCGAGGCTTCATCTGGGTCGTTCATCCTTCAAGCCATCCCGACCGTTATATCAGATCTGATCTAACGGCCGAGAACGCCTCTGGCCGAAGACAGAGCCCTCACCGCCACCATGCTGCACCATGCCGATCTTCAACCACCGCGCTCAGACATGTCAAAACACAGCAAGAAAGAAATATGTCAGTTAGCAGTCAAAATCTGAAAAAGCAAATATTATATTACTTGTACCAAAACCAAAGACAGGCATATATATGTACGAAACAAATATTTTGTAAGACAGAACAAGTTGGAATCGAACAAGCAAAGTTGTAATCGAAAGAAAAGAAATACAAAAAGTCAGTCCAGTGGTAAATACTCGTCTCTTTTTTTTTGCATACATACACAAAAGATAGAAAACAAAAAAAGAGGGTTAGAAATCTTACCATCGCCGTCGGTGGGTCTCCCCTCACCAGTGATAAGCCTTTTCGGCTTCCCCAAGCCGGATACGGTGAACTGAAAGGAGTGGGATGCCCCTTTTGTTTTCGTTTTGGGTTGAAAAAAATGGGTTTTTATGTTTCGTATTTCCTAGATCTAGGGCAAATAGAGGCTTTTCCTCTGAATCCAACCTCGGATTCGTGTCGAGGGTAAGATGGGGGTTATTTTGGTGTGTTTTTTTCGGCGGCGCCGGTTAGCGCGGCGGCGGCGATTTAAGAATATACGGTGGCGGCCGCCGGATTCTGGGTTCGTCAGGGGAGGTTTGAGAGAAAACGAAGAACAGAGCTTGGTTATAAAACTGAAAAATGAAACAAATGGGGGAAAAATTGGTTCCGGCCTAAAAAAAGGGGTTTTATAGGGGTTATTATTTTGTGAAATGGGTAAATTACGTAATAAATCCCCCCGCGCTTTCAATATTTTCACTTCTGTCTCGCCGCATGGTATATTTACAACTCTGGTCCCCCTTGTATTTCAAAATCTTGCAATCCAGCCCCTAAATTACACCGAATCAGTTTTTAAATGGTAAAATTACCCCTTTATCCATCCCGCGTTTTTGAACTTTTCATTTCGGGTCTGCCCCTTGGTCCAATTACAGTTTTGATCCTTTTAGGTTCTGTCTATTTCGCATTTTCGTCCTTAAATTGCATATTATTATCCTTTAATTTCTGCCACTGACTTTTATTTCTTTTCATTTCAGTCCTGTTTCTATGTAAATATTCATGTTCGTATTATAATCGTATATGTAAATGTAGTCTTTTGTCTTATTATATATCCCTCGTATATGCCTTGTATTTTTATGTTCACATGTATATGTGTGTTAAGTTTATAATGATTATGTATCTTTTTGTTCGGTTATTCATATTAACCATGTTATGTTCTAGTTGATTCGTACACGGTATATTTTGTATTTTTGTATGTGTGTATGTTCTCTTGGCTTTTTTAAGTTACATGTTAGTATATTTACTTTTTTTATATATAATATATTTGTTCTATATATGTTGAAATGGGTTTTATTTCTAATATGTATGTCTCCTCGAAGTATATGCTTTTGTCCATACATATATTTATTCGTGCCTCGTTATTGTGATATGTTAAATTTGTTTTTATCTACTATTAAGCTTGTTATATATATATGTGTGTGTTTTAATTACATATTTTATTTATGTTAGACTAGTACTCTGTTATGTAAATATTTACTGTCTTTAAATTATCTGCCATGTTTTATATTTTTGCCACTAAGATTGCATATGATATAAATTTTATGCGGTGTCCTTTTATTTTCCACTAAGTGGTTGCATATGATAACGGAGCCCTTAAAATTTATATAAATTGATCGAATTTTAAAATAATCGTCACTTTAAACCGGAAAATTTAATATTAATAAAGCGGTAATTATTAAAGGGCGGGCGGTGTGGGGTGCTAATCCTTCCCATCCGAATCGACTCCCCAACTCAAAGTTTTTTAGTTTATGGTCGGCCTACCTAAGTGGCGTTTACTCAATTTTTAAATAAAATGCGGTTTTCAAAACCCCACGGAATAAACGTTTTATATCCGAAAAATTACAAAAACCTTCGAAAAACCACATTTTTTTAGCGATAAGAAAAAAGGACATCGCTACAAGTCTGAACTATCACTTATGGCATGAGCGTAATTGTAGGGGACATGGAAAAAGGCCTCGACTGGCTTTGGATGTTTTTCTACTCATAAAAAATGATGTTCGTATTAGATTAGTTGATTGTAATCGATTAAAAAAATTTATAGTTCTTTAACTGAGAAATGGGGATTATGTTAACAGGTATAGTTGTATAGAGGGCTGGGGGTGGTATACATATTTGTAAGGTTGATATTTTGAAGGTTTTCTTGGATGAATAAAGTTCGATTTATCTAAAAAAACAATAATAACCTTTAATATGTTATTCCCTCGGTCTAATTAAATTTGTCTTTTGTTGACTTTTTTAAAGTTAATTTTTTTTTAACTTTGACCACGATTGTTTTAAATATTTTAAACAATTAAATTTTATAAAATATATGTTTAAAACTACTTGATTGAAGGTTTTTAAAATATATTTTTTTGATATTTTTAACAATAATAAATTTTAAATAATAATGAGTCAAAGTTAAAAAAATGATAAAAAAAAGTCAATAATGGAGTACTATTTTGTATAATCTAATTAAGAAAATTATTTAAAAGGCTTAAATGAAAAATAAGTGCCTAAACTATACTCTTTTTTAACTATAGGTGCCTAAAGTATTTTTTTTTGTAAAAATAGGTGCCTAAAGTTTCAACCGTTATAATTTTAGGTGAGTCGATGTTAACTACCGTTAAAAAAATTGTTAGCCAATTATAATGTGACACGTGATAGGTTTTATTTTGTCATTTTTTTAAAATTAAAAAATTAAAATTTTCAAAAAAAACCCAAATTCCTGAAATTTCAAAAAGGCCGCAAATTCATAATTTTCTAAATACTTAAATCTCTCAATCCGGCCACTCTCGCTGTTGTTGGCCACGATGCCGACGATAGAATGAAGTGTCATCCCCTCATTCAAACACTCATATACCATTCGTCATCGTTCAGTCGCTAATCGTTCGAATGAATTTTTTAAATATTTCGGCCTTCGTCCTGTGTTTTGCACGACTTCAGTCGATTTTCGGCGACGAGGTGATAATATAAACGATCGTATTGGTCTGGCGACGAATGAGGTGGGCGGCGGCATGACCATCGGCAACGGAATCGACTCAAATCGCGATTTGAGTTTTGGTGAGTTAGGGATTTCGAATTTAGGGCTATTTTGTAAATTTTGGAAATTTAAGGGGTTTTAAAAAATAAATTTAAAAGAAATAAAATTATATTTTAAAAAAAATTAACAGTAGTTAGCACGAGGCACCTAAAATTATAATTGAAACTTTAAGCACCTATTTTTACAAAAATAACTTTAGGCACTTAAAAGTTCAAAAGTGGTATAATTTTAACAACTATTTTTCATTTAAGCCTATTAAAAAAATCAGAAATAACGATAGAATTATTATCATTAAAAATATTTTTTATTTTATGACCAATTAAATAGTGGCATGTCACCTTATTGATAATTTTTTTTCTTCTAAAACTGATTAAATTGATAGTCCGAAAAACTGACTTAATTGTAAGATTTTTTTACTAAATTGAAAACAACTTAAATAATCATTCGAGTACTTTACCCCATATATCTTGGCACCTAAATTCAACTTGATATCTATGATCATTTATCCAATTAAGTACCTAATTAAGTACCTATATTTGACTTCTTAATTCAAATTAATACATGAACTTGAAAAGGTAATTAGATTTTAGGAAAGGTGAACATTATTTAACCTAAAACCGAGCACGAACACGAGCGCGTATTTATTGTAATCTTTCCTTTTTCATATTACACACAGACAATGAAGCCCCATGGCCATGAATATTTAGAAGAAAGAAACAATGTGATTAAATAAGTTAAATAATGACAAAGATATAACATCCTACCACCAATTGTAACCCCTCCTTGGTTCATCATGGCCAAAATTGTTGAACCTTGATGCTGAATATCTATAAGAATTCCTCGTTTTAGATGATCGAGAACCTGATATACGACCACCAGAAGCTGAAGACTTCTTATGTCCCTCCGTGGGTGGCGTTTTGGGAGAACTCCATTGGTTCCTCGTGGACAACTTCCTGTTGGAGAAATCTCCAGGATCCTCTGCAATCCAACCACCTCTTTGTTTTTCTTTTCGTGGTGTACTGAAGCCGTTCTCTCCGAACTTGATTTTTTTCCTTTTGCGGATCTTGCCCTGATCATGAGGCCTTCTATTTTCTCTACCAGGCCTTCTATTTGGAGTAGATGCTTCACGATTTCTTTTACCAACCTGTTTCACAAAGAATAGCATTTGTCCGTAACAAATCAAGCACAAAAACTATCCTGCATGACATGTAAAAAACATAAATCAACAATGGGGCTGACAGCCTGACACTTGATTTTGTACTGAAATTTACTTTAGCAGAACTGCATTCACGAGCAAAGTGTCCTACTCCTCCACACTTGTAGCATAAGCTAGATGATGGAGTACCGGTGGTGCATTCGCGTGCAAAGTGTCCTCCTTCACCGCACTTATAGCATAAACTAGGTGACTCATTATCAGTGGCTTCCTTTGTTTCTCTACGTGATCTACCACATGACTGCATAAAAAATTCCCATGTTAAATGGCACAGTTAACAATTATAACAAATCAACATATGCGATATGCAAATATGATCACGTGAATAGATGAATAAAATTTTGAACCAGAATTTCATGGATATTATTGTTCGAAGACTAGTGATCTTTAGATATAATAAATTATGTTAGCTCATAAAGAGAAATGGAATAATATGAATGAACAGAGGTAAAAAGAGACTTTTCAACCTTTTGGAAACAAGATAAAAAGAATACATGCCACATGGACAGTAACCAGATAGTTGAAAATGAAACACAATTAGAAATAGAATAGCAGAACAAAGCATACAGTGGGTTAGAATGAGAAACAAGAACTGTATGTATATATATATAATACTTTTAAAAAGAAAAAAAGATAAAAGGAATGGATCGCTGACCAACTGGACACATTGAGAATTGAGAATCAAACGTTAATATTCTGAAAATATGTTCACAAGCAGATAAGAAAGTAATCTTCCTGCAACTGAAACAATATGTACGTTCTGAAAAAAACATGAGCATAACTTGTAAAACTCACCAAACCAGTATGACCCAGTTGGCCAGATCTGTAACAAGAAACTTCTCTTACTTTGGTATCACCAAAGTTAAAACAACATAAATGGCCAAAACTCTTGCAGATATAGCACTGTAACTCCTGATTTGAGAGGGAAAAACACAAGTAATATAATTAGAGAACAAGAATCCTAACAGGAAAGCGTAATCAGCAACAATGGAAAAGATAATAATGAACAACACTAGCAGGAAACATGAAGAAACCTTGATATCATTATGGGTATAGTCATTCCTGCAAGAAAACATGTCATGCCCAGAACCTCTGCATCTTAAACAAATATTACCGTACTTTAAGCCACTATTGTGTTTGTTTGGACAATCTTTGGCACGGTGACCACTTTTTTAGCAGATGAAGCAATCTTGTGCCTACAAAGAAATTAAAATTATAAGCAAGACAATAATACTGACCCCAATTAAAAATCTCAAAACCTGCTATTAACAATCACTGGTAGGACCACTTTCTAGTTTCCATTTGAAGTGAATGAAACAAGGAAAAGCATAAAAAGTGATAGGTAAATGATGCATCCACTGTTAGGACCTACAAACAATTCAAAGAGCTAAAGGCTAGAAGAAAGCCAAGAGTTATCCTATATTCCTATCCACTTAACCACTAAAAAGTATCATTGTAATATCAACAGTGTGCCAAGAATCTAAATTCATAAAGGTAAGAAACAAGAGTGCCCAACCATTTTCCAGGAAAAAATTGCAGTAACTTCTAATACCTGCATTTGCATTTTATGAAATGAGAAAAACTAACACCCAAAATGAGCATTGAACAATTCAAAGAAGAAATTAACAGAGCTAGAAGTTAAAAGACATGGTACATGAGATTTCATTAAGTTTCACATCAATCCTCTCATTCATACCTTTGAGCACACTCTAGCACCATGATCCAAACTCCCACAAAGAAAGCATAATTTCTTCCGCTTTGAAGCAGATTTACAGTTCACTGCCATATGCCCTTCTTCACCACAATTATAGCATGTTTCCCAACCACTATCTGGAGGATCAAAGTATCTTGCCCCTCGCTGATGGAAGAAATATCAAAGAGATGCTAAAAAACAATCCACCAAAGGAAACTTCCTTCTAAACCACAGTTCAAAGCAAATATTTAACTCACAAGAAGCTTTCGGAGCACAATATTGTCAGATTTGTCTACAGTATTTGGGTCAAGAGACTCGAGAGGCTCTGCAGCCTTGGTTGTAATAGCCTGCTCAACCGTCTCAACCTTGTCTATCATCTCAGCATTCTCTCCATCCTCCGTAATGGTGACCTGGTGCGACAACAACAGAAAATAATTTTTCCTCATAAGAGATAGCAGATTTAATTAAAAAGTTAGCCATATAACAACATGCTGCAAGATTGAATCTAGTAAAAAAATTATTTAACTCATTCAACAAGAAAAAACAAGGCATAACCAGCTTAACGAAAATCATCACAGCAATAAAAGCAATGTTGATAGATAAAAGCCCAATTCAAACTGTTTTTTTAAGCCAAGACGCCAAGTTCAACAAAAGTATGATGCGTTTCACGCATTTTCCCAGCAGACAGTTATACCCATAAATTACACGGTCAAAATATAAATATTTGCACCCTATATATAAAGGCAAGATGGCATCCCCAAAGGTAAAGTGTCTCTCTTTACGCTTCTGTCATTCTCTCATTTTACTTGTATCTTTACCTATCTGTAGGACACTGACTTGGGCATTGAGAGTGCATTGGAGCACCAACTCCAGCACCCCTTGACTGTCTTTTTACTTTAAGATCTTAAACGTGAATAACCACCGTAAATTTAGATGTCACCAAAGAACACAACCTATAGCAGACATTCTATCAAATACTAAAATAAATAAAAACTGGGGGAAACAAAAGATCCACTTCCTGCTATAAGTTTGCAGGAAAAGGGAGAAGATCAACTTTTCTTTAGCAAGGAACTCACAAAAAGAAACAAAACAAAAACCAAGAACTTATTAAACTAACAAAAAGAAAACAGTTTATTCAACAATACTTATCCAACAATTCTTCAATGACATATGTTGAAGAAAGAACTAAGCAGAACCAGCTCGAATTCAAATTGTCATAACAACACAAATAATGAAGATCCTGATTTCTTTCAAAATTCGCTACATTTATAATCATATTAAAAGTTCAAAAATATTATGAATCAGAACTTGTATCATCTCATCAACTCTATGTACTAAAATATCACTTTTAAAATCAAATTCAACTAAAACTAACTTTTCAAGCAATACATTTGACCAAAACAAACATTACTGAAAAAACAGAAAAAACAGAATTTTAACCTTTTCAACTATCGTTTTCCTTTTAACAATCTTCTTACTTTTCAAATCCAAATCCGCCTCTTTACCGCCACCACTGGTACCAGCTACATCATTTCCCCCGCGTGAAGACGAGGAGGCCAATTCCACCACAGAAACGACGCCTATGTCATCGGAAGCGTCATGGTTTCCTTCATCAAACCTCGAAGCTTTCACCAATAGTGCTTTCTCGACAATTTTCAAGCTTAGGTCTGCGTTGGCTTCCTCGTCGTCACTGCTGCTTAGTACCATCAATGATTTTGAATCTAACGGCCCCGATTCGTTCTCTTCGATCTCGATTTTTGCTGACTTTGCCTTGCCCTTCTTCGCCATGAAGATCTTTAGGAAATGCAAATTTCTTGAGAATTAGGGTTTACACTTTGTCGCAAGAAAAGAACTCAAACGGTGTTTTATTTTACTTTTTGTGCATTGGATTAGCGCTTGAAATTTGAAAATAACAGTTCGGCTAGAAAAAGCCCACTATAAGTATCCAGCATTTACAGGCTTTTTATATAATCCTTATACCAAATTAACAGTTTAGAAGAAGCTCCCCTAGAAATAACCGTTTTGGATTATTATCACATACGTCGCGGTAGAAATTTTAGTTTCTACGAGCGGGTTAGTTTATGAGTTTATAATTTTAATTTGAGGTTTAGAGATAGAGATTTAGGTTATAAGGTATATAATTTATGGTTTATGGATATAAGTTAGGGTTTAATGTTTAGGTTTTATGGCTTGGTATTTAAGGGTGGAAACTTTAGTTTTCACAAGCGGGTTAGTTTAGGGTTTTATGATTTTATTTTAGAGTTTAGAAGTTTAGATTGCAGGGTTATAATTTATGATTTATAGTTATAATTTAGGGTTTAATATTTAAGATTTATGGCTTGGTATTTATATGTTTAGGGTTATGGATGGATTTTAGCCTTGAATTATGCACACATGTGGAAAAAAATTTACACCGCCTGTGTATGGAATAATTTTCCCGAAGTTT
Organism: Hibiscus mutabilis; assembly: GCA_019671005.1. NCBI lineage: Eukaryota > Viridiplantae > Streptophyta > Magnoliopsida > Malvales > Malvaceae > Hibiscus > Hibiscus mutabilis. The sequence continues at coordinate 63,708,880 of CM033719.1, forward strand.
ATTGTCGGTTGAGTTTAATTTAAGGTAATTAAACCATGCACTGCGGTAGAAATTTTTAGTTTCCACAAGCTCCTTATATTTCGGCTAAGGACTTAATTTTGGGTTTATGATTTAGTTTTTTTTTTGTTTAGATGTTTAGAATTTATGGGGTTTTGGTTATAATTTGGGGTTTATAGGTTAAAACATAAATCCATAACATATTACTCTAAAACCTAAACCCTAACACCTAAACCTTAAATCATATCCATATACCCTAAATTCTAACCACGGCCCCTAAATTCAAAACCCTTGACCCAAAAACCATAAACTTTTAATCCCTAAACCTAAAATCTAAGACGCTTATGAAAATTAAAAGTTTTCATCGCCAGTGCATGAAATATTTTTTTATTAATTTAATTGACATGTTGTTGGTACAATATACAATATGACGTGAGATCGAGCATATTTCAACTCAATATTCTTTGATTTATAGGGGGAAGGGTTCAGATAATATAGACATTGGATAAAAATATGCAATAAAACATATTTTTAAAAGTCTTATATTGCAATTAAGAACTTAAAATATATAATTTTTTTCATTTAGAAACTAAAGTATTTTTTTGTCAAAGTAAATATCTAAAATTTATTATTTTTTTCATCTAGACGACTAAAGTATTTTATTGGTCAAAGTAGATACTTAAGATATACAATCTTTCTTATTTAAATATCTAAAGTATTTTTTGGTCAATGTCACGTGTCAAATTTTAAGATTTTAATTGAAAAATGATATATTTTTAACATATATTTTAACCAAAAATTATATAAGTACCTCGATGAAAAAATTATAAATTTTATATACTTATTTTGACAAAAAATATCTGAAGTACTTAGATGAAAAATATAATATAATTTAAATATTTATTTGTGGTATAAGTCTTTTAAAATAATACTATTTGTTACATTATTAATTAATTAGCTTTGGAAAAATATTGTGTGGTAGCCCAAATAGTTTTGTGGACGAATTACATCCATTCTTTATATGTGTCAATAATTCTCAAGCTTTGTGCTCGTTCACATATTTTTAAGATAAATCATTATATATTTTTAAAAAGAACAATTTATATCTATAAAAATATTTGAGAAAATTACACGGGTAGTCATCCAACTTAAAACTAATTTAACCCTGATTATTGATGTTTAAATTAATTAGATGTGTACATATAGAGGGTTAAATGTGCTATTATACAAATTTGAATAGTAACACATTTAATCATCCATATTTAGACATTCAATCAATTTAGTCTTAATTTAACCCTCATTATTGATGTCTAAATTGATTGAATATTGTCGAAATTATTTTTAAACCGGATAAAAATAACTTGACGATTAATCTTTGAAATTAGAGTTTTTCGTTTAAATTTGATATATTGAAAAGGTTTGGAGTCGTCATCGGTCACTTTGATAGACCGGACACCATAAAAACAAACAGAGATTTATTCTTTTAAAATTAGGGTTTGAGAGTCGATTACGTGTGGGGAAGGATTAGCACCCCACAAATACCCGATATCGGTACCTTTAATTTTGCGTGACATATTAGCATTTTGAGAATAATAATTCAAATTTAATTTGATCATTAATTATTGACTGAGTTTGTGTTCCAAATGGAAATATTCCTTTTATAAGGAAATAAATTTGTATCCGAATAAGATATTGGAAATACCCATATACACTCAGGGCACCTCTATTCACATTCAAAAAATATATTTCCAACATAAAAGGCTTTTAATGCATGATTTATTATGATCTTGTTTATTAATTAAATTCATGTTTTTTTGAGAATGAAATCGGGTCGAGTCCATATTTAAGATAAAAATACCTGACCCGACCTGAAATAATATTTTAATTTTATATTAAATATTTAGGTATAATTACTATATGCCCATCTATTTATATATTTTTTCAAGGGTAAAGTTCACAAACGGTCACTGAACTTTGTTAAAAAAACGGTAACCAAACTTTTAAATGTTACAAAATAGTAATTAAACTTTGTGTTTTGAAACAAAATAGTAACTGGGACGTTAAACCCCGTTAACCCCTAACAACAAACTGACTGTATCTGTCACATCCCACCCTTTTTTTCCACATCATATTTAAATAATAACAAACCCCTTTTCCACGTTATATTTAAAAAATAACAAAAAATCCTTTGAAACCTTTCTTCTTCTCTTTTGTAATCCCTTTTTCATGCTGATAACAATCTCTCAGCAAACAACAAACCGTTTATTTGAGCCTTTTTTTCACTCTAATCTTCTAGGCATGGTTAGAAATGATTCCTTTGAATGTTGTCGTGGTGAGAGGCATTTGGCCACAGACACCGACGTGGTAAGTTGAGCTGGTGGATGCGTGGTCCTGAAGACGACGGCTAGGGTTTGGGTGGTGTTAGGTAGATGGTTTAGGGTATTGAGATTAGGGGCAAATGTTCAAGCAAGTCGAGTCGAGTTAAAAAATTTTGAGTTATTCAAGTTGACGCATCATATTTTACAACTTGAACTTTTTTTGAAAAAATTTCGATTCAAGTTGATTTTAGCGAGTTCGTGTCGATTCTATTTTTCGAGTTTATGTACAAATTTTAATTGTACTATTTGTAATATTATAGTACAGTTTGATTCCAATTTAAATAGTTTTCTCTTTATATCTACATACATATTTCTTCATATTATTTTTCACATGTGTAAATAAGACTTTGAATTATATTATTATTATTATCAAATACCTTAGGTATGTGTAGGATAACACGGCTTGTATATTCTGTAAAAGACTTGTAAGTTATGTAAAAGACTAAGAGTTATCTGTTAGTAGATAAGACGTCTTCTATTATTAGGATTCCTAGTTAAAGATAAATTCTTAAGGACTCTATAAAAGAGTTCTATATTGTAACCTATTTGATATTGAATAAAAGAACACTCTCTCTTCTGTTTTCACTACTTTCTACATGGTATCAGCTTGGGTTTCGATCTTCTAAATAAAACCCCAGTCGATGGCCACCTCTTCTTCTTATAATTCCTCTACTAAAATCACTTCTTCACCAGAAATTATTTCTGGTTCTGATGATTTCAATAAAACTTCCAGCCTTGTTATTACTTGTCATAGATTGAATGGAAATAATTATTTGGAATGGTCTCAATCTGTCAAGATTTTTATCTCAGGGCGAGGCAAATTGGGCTATCTCACAGGGGAGGTTGACAAGCCTGCGGCCATTGCTGCTGGTTATGCCAAATGGATGCAGGAAAATAGCCATGTGATGTCTTGGTTGCTCAATTCTATGGCTCCTAGTGTAGGCAGGAATTTTCTCCTTTACCAAACAGCGGCCGAAATCTGGAGGGCTGTCCAAGAAACCTATTCCAGTACAGATAATATCTCGGAGTTGTATGGGATTAAAGGTCAGGCTTCGGTTCTCAAACAAGAAGGAATGTCAGTCACCCTATACTACAATAGCCTCAATGCCCTTTGGCAGCAGATAGACCTTTATGAGCAGAATAAATGGGAGACACCAACAGATGCTGCCTTGTACAGAAAAATTACTGCACAACGCAGAATTTTCCAATTTCTTCATGAGTTAAATAAAGAGTTAGATGCAGTTCGTAGTAGAATTCTTGGCAGCTCCCCTCTTCCTTCGATTAGAGAAGTTTTTTCTGCAAGAAGGAGGAGAGTAGGCGCACTGGGATGCTTCCTGAATCTTCTTCCCATGAAGGATCTGCTCTTCTCACTCAGACAACTTCTATTAAAAAAGGTAGGCCCTGGTGTGATCATTGCAAGAAACCAGGCCATTCTAAGGAGAAGTGGTGGAAGTTTCATGGCAAACTAGTCGATTAAAAGCCAAGGTCTTCTAGAGATGCACAGTCCCATTTAGCTTTTGTCTCCAGTGTTACAAGTTTTACTAAGGAACAGATTGAAGATCTTCAGAAATTGTTTGGGAAATTTGCATGCCCTTGTGAGGCAAATCTGGCCATGAAAGAAACTGAAGGTACCTCCTTCCCTACAACCCTTTTATATGCACAACTTACTCCAACCTGGATCATCGACTGTGGGGCGTCTGACCATATGACTGGTAACAAGGAATTGTTCCTTAAATACACAGCATCTTCTTCTGGTAGATCTATTAAAACTGCTGATGGCTCATTTTCTCAAATTCAGGGTTATGGTTCTATTAGTATTAATGAAAATCTGTTGCTCCATGATGTCTTATTTGTCCCCAATCTTGCCTGCAATCTTATATCTGTTAGCAAGCTTTTAACAGATTTAAAATGTTCCACAATTTTTAATGCTTATGGTTGTGTTTTGCAGGCAATGGACTCGAAGACAATGATTGGCAATGCTAGTTTGCACAATGGCCTCTATGTTCTTCATGGCACTCCACCCTCTTCTATCTCTCAATCTCCTTGTTCATTTACAGCTTTAGGACAAAGTGATGATGTTTTATTGTGGCATTTTAGGTTAGGTCATCCTAGTTTTCAATATCTTGCAAAATTGTACCCTTCCTTATTCATCAATAAAAAGTCAAGCTTATTTAAATGCCATATCTGCCCTCTTGCTAAACAAACCAAAGCATCTTACTTGCCATCTACTTATAAACCATCTCACCCTTTTTCTTTGATCTATAGTGATATTTGGGGCCCTTCTAGAGTGAAGAATGCTGATGGTTGTAAATGGTTTATTACTTTTATTGATGATCATAATAGAACTACTTGGACTTATTTGATGAAAGAAAAGTCTGAAACTGAAAGCATTTTTGAGAGATTTTACACCATGGTTCTTACCCAATTCCATACTAAAATCCAATTGTTTAAATCTGACAATGGCAGTGAATTTTTTGCTAGGTCTTTGGGTGATTCTTTTCGAAAAAAGGGAATAGTTCAGATTAGTTCCTGTGTTGATACTCCACAACATAATGAAGTGGCAGAGAGAAAAAACTGACACCTTCTTGAAGTCACTCGATCCCTTTTATTTACCAGTAATGTTCCTAAGTACTTGTGGGGAAAGGCTTTGTTAACTGCCACATATTTGATCAATCGCATGCCCAGTAAGGTTTTGAAATTTCAAACCCCTCAATCAATTTTCTTGGAAAAATATCCCCACTTTAAGCCTCTTTCTTGTACATTAGCTCCTAAGATTTTTGGTTGTACAGTTTTTATTCATAATTAAGCTATTAATAGGTCCAAGTTAGATCCTAGATCTGTAAAGTGTGTGCTAGTATGATATTCTTCACCCCCCATCTCGAAATTTTTTTGTTACTATGAATCTTACCTTTTTTGAACATGACCCTTACTTTACTAAGGCTGCAATTCAGGGGGAGACTTGGGATAATTTTCAGCCTTCTTACCAACATCAGGTAACTTCTCCTAGTTTTTCTATACCTCCAGACTTTTCATTCACCCACTCCACAAATCCATCCTTGTTGCCTACAACACCTTCAAATTTCTCACATGTATCTTCTTTACCAATCCCTTCACAAACACCAGCAACCTCTCAAGATCCTTCCAAAACACCTACTCCTCCCAAACAACTTTTGACCTATACAAGGAGAAAGAAAACTATACCCGAGGCCATCTTGCAATCTGACACTTGCCGAGAATTGGATTTGAGTCCAATTGCCAATATGGAAGATGAAGGAAATTTGATCAGTGAGTCTACTACTCCTAATCTGGATGATTTTTCTATTGCTATTAGAAAAGGAGTTAGACAGTGCACTAAACATCCTATCCAGAAATTTGTTGCTTACAGTTCTTTGATGCCATCTTTTAAAGCTTTTACAGCAAGTTTAGATGAAAAAGAAATTCCTACAACTGTTGATGAGGCACTAAAGCATCCTGAGTGGAGAAGGGCTGTTGAAGAAGAGATCAGTGCACTTGAGACTGGAAAATAATGGATCTTCCCCAAGGTAAAAAACTTGTCGGTTGTAAATGGGTTTTTTCTGTGAAATATAACTCTGATGGCAGGCAGAGATATAAAGCAAGGCTCGTGGCTAAAGGGTATACACAGACCTATGGGATTAATTATACTAAAACTTTTGCTCCAGTGGCAAAACTCAACACTGTTCGAGTTTTGTTAAGTCTTGCTGTCAACAATGATTGGAACATGTACCAACTTGATGTCAAGAATGCATTTCTTAATGGGAAGTTAGAGGAGGAAGTTTATATGAAGATCCCACCTTGTCTGAAATCAGTTGAAGGAAATCAGAAAATTTGTAAGCTTAGCAAGTCACTTTATGGTCTAAAGCAATCCCCTCGAGCTTGGTTTGACAGGTTTACTAGAGTTATTCTAAAGAATGGATACAGGCAGTCACTAGCTGATCATACACTCTTTATTAAGGTAACTTCGAAAAATAAAAGGGTTATCTTGATTGTTTATGTGGATGATATAATCTTGGGGGGATGATGATGAAGAAATTAGCCGCTTGAAGAATCTTCGAATAGAGAGTTTGAAACAAAAGACTTAGGGAAGCTTAGATACTTTCTGGGCATGGAGGTTGCAAGGTCAAGTAAGGGGTTGGTGATAAATCAGAGGAAGTATGTCCTTGATTTACTAAATGAAGCTGGAATGCTGAAGTGTAAACCAACAGATACACCAATGGAAGTTGGCTTGAAATTTACTAATGAAACAGGCTCTTTAGTTGACAAAGACAGGTTTCAGAGATTAGTGGGAAAATTGATCTATCTATCACTAACCGGGCGGACATTGCTTTTTCCGAAACGTGATAAGTCAGCATATGACCAATCCCAATGAAAAACACATGGCAGCAGCAAACAGAATTCTTAGGTACTTGAAGATCTGTGAAAGTATTCACTGACTCTAGCTGGGCTGGAGAACTCACTGAAAGGAGATCAACCAGTGGCTATTGCACTTTTGTTTGGGGAAATCTCGTGACCTGGAGAAGTAAGAAGCAATCATTTGTCTCCAGAAGCAGTGCAGAAGCAAAATTCTGAGCTTTGGCACTAGGAATGTGCGAAGGAATTTGGTTACTTAAGTTACTGAGAAAGTTAAACACTGACCAAGAAAATAAGTTTGAGGTTTTGTGTGATAACCAATCAGCAATTCAAATTGCTAGGAATCCAGTTCAACATGATAGAACAAAACATATTAAAATAGACAAGCATTTTATTTCAGAAAAGATTAACAATGGGATAGCTTCTTTGTCATACATCCATCTGTATGACAGACTAGGTGATGTACTTACAAAAGCCTTACCCCAAATCGTTTTTGATGAGTTCTTATCCAAGTCGGGACTATACAACGTATACTCTCCAGCTTGAGGGGGAGTGTAGGATAATACGGCTTGTATATTATGTAAAAGACTTGTAAGTTATGTAAAAGACTAAGAGTTATCTGTTAGTAGATAAGAAGTCTTCTATTATTAGGATTCCTAGTTAAAGATAAATTCTTAAGGACTCTATAAAAGAGTTTCATGTTGTAACCTATTCGATATTGAATAATAGAACACTCTCTCTTCTGTTTTCACTACTTTCTACAGTATGAATATGTCATTTCATTAAATAACTGGCCTCGTTAAAAACGTCATTCTTATCTAGGTAACGCCAAGGCGAGACCATAGATATCGGAAGGAGGAAAAGAGTGCCCCAAAATATATTAATAACTAAAACAAATAACACAGTAGAGTTCAGAAAATCCAACAACACATGCCAAATGATGTAAAAAATTTAACGAATTTAACAAATTTGTCGAATACCTTAGGCTTCTTCTTCTTCGTGCACTATCGGCATTTTTGAAAAAACTTCTTTATTTTCGGGCATTCTAGACAAATCTAACAAATTAAAAAAAAATATATTAGTTAAATTATAAATAGCTTTATAACATAAATGATGTAAAAAATTAACTTTATTAATCAAAATAAAACATTACCATCTTCCATGTCATGAAGTTCCACAACATACTCGTCAAGGTTGATGGAATCCTTAGATTTTCGAAGTCAATCCTGAGTGCAAATCAAAGCTTCAACCATAGTCGGAGTTAATGAACTTCGAAAACCATCTAGAACACGTCCACTCGTGCTGAATGCACTTTCTGAGGCAACTGTCGAGATAAGAATAAAGAAAACATCTCAAGCCATTTGTGCAAGAATAAGGTATCGTGGACTATTCACTTTCCACCATAATAACAAATCAAACGAAGCTGAGTTATTTTCTTCTTCCTCCTCAGTCAAATATTTATCAAACTCAGATTTATTTTCAGAACTTACTCGCTACTTCTTCAAAAGATATTGTTGCACAGCCAAACTTGTCTTTGATTGATGCAATTCTGTAGACATGGAAAATTTCGTCGGAATACTTGATTGAGCTTCGTGAACCTTAGCTCTCCCTACAATAGAAGAGTATTCATCAAACAAGCAATGCAAATCTCTTTCAATCATCTTCATAACCTCACTAGCAATATTAGGGAAAAGCAAGTGTACCCCAAAGTTCACAAAGCCCATTTTAGGTCGTGGATCTAAGATTATTGCCAAGTAAACTAGGAAGTTCATATTTGTAGCATCACCCCAGTACTTATTGTACTTGTTCCTCATTTTATAAGCCGTTGAGACTATGTCCAAATCATCACAATTCATCAAGTAACCAATGTACCTCTATCAATGTTTCCCAAAAGAACTTACAGGTGACATGCAATGATCCGGACACTTTCAATGTAAGATCATAAAAAGCCTGTAAAATTTTTGCAATTCTTCGAACATTTTCCCAATCATCAAATGTAGGAACTCCATATCCAACTGTGAGGTCAAGAAAAAAACTATTGTCATCACGAGCATATGAATCAAATGCATGCTCCTATTTTGCAGCCACATTTAGCATCATATATGTTGAGTTCCACCTAGTAGGCACATCTAACTGCAAACGAGCTTTAGTATCAATCATTTCTTCTTTTGCCCGATCATAGAATTTTTTTACCCTTAATGTGATGCTCTTATATACCTCACAGTAGCTCTAACTAGATCAACAAGCACAAAAGCATGCTTAACACCTTTTTGTACATTAAGATTAATAACGTGTGCAAGACATCTCATATGCATATATTTCCCGTTTGCAACACAAGTATTTCAATGATTCAATTTCTTTCTCAAATACTCAATACCAACACCATTAGCAGATGCATTGTCAGCTGCAACAGTGAAGACCCTTTCGATCCCCCAATCCCGAATGTACTTTTCAAGGGCTTGACCTATGCTTTCACCTCTATGAGCAAATATCGGACAAAAGTTTATGATTCTCTTTTGCAACATCAAGTCATCGTCTATCCAATGTGCTGTTAGAACCATGTAAAATACCCTTTGAAGTGAAGTCCAAGTGTCAGTAGGCAAACACGTTCTACCCGTCCCTTTATCAAAAGAATTCTTCAATAACCTATTCATGGAATTGAATAAATCAAGACAATCCATTCTAACTGTAAAACGAGATGAGAGATGAAACCTTTGGCATGCAATAGAAAGAAATGACTTAAACCCCCCTCCCTCTACAATTCGAAAAGGTAGCTCATCAACAACTATCATATGAATCAATGCCTTTCTAATGGCATCTCCATCAAACTTCCAAGTTGAAAATTTGTCGGTTCACTTTCAGAGCCACTCCCAACCTTAGCAAATGCTAATTATGATTGTTTGAGATCCGAAATATTACCTTTAGGTTTTTGTAAACACGTTTTCAAATGGTTGTTCAGACTAGTTGTGGAACCCCGATTTTCCATGGTGTAAGTTGTGTCACAATGATTGCATCTTGCCCTATTCTCCCCATCTTCAGTTACATATTTACTGAAATGGCTCCAACAAGGTGCTCTTGGTTGTTGTCTCTTTCGGACACCTTTTTTAACTGTTGATGTTGGGTCACTGACTTTAGAGGGAGAAGAACTTTGCGAGCTTTGAGTCCCTTGTCCTTGTGATTCACTCATCTATAAAAATCAAAATATAACACTTCGATATTAGCATTTTTATCTTAAGCTATAAAACAATACATACTTTGATATTAGCATTTTTATCTTTGAATTTGTGCTAGACAAAATCGTTGAAAAATAGTACTTTAGCAAATATAAAGTGTCTAACTAAATCAGCTTAGACTATATCTTCCTCTTATCTAATCTAAGCCAATGTTTGGAAAATAGAATTGTGCAGTATAGGATAACTGAATTTGGATAAAGGGAAACATTGGGTGTTCACAAATTTTACCCTAACTATTACCAAAAGCAATGCTTTTGTCTAGCCTTTCTGAGTAGCTTAACAAAAATTTAGCATGTTCAATGGGAGTGGCTTAATTAAATTGTTTAACTCAAACAGATCATAAATGAAGCAAAGTGTATCGCCTAAGTTCATACTACGCTAATAGCCATGTTATGATTCACATTCCAAGTCAAGCATTTGGCAAGATGAACATCATTCATGCATAACTGCACAAATATATAAAGCAAATCAATGACGATGATAATCGAAATCAAGAGGCAAAGGAAAATCAACAAATTGAAAGTAAATACCTAGAAGAACTTAATAATAGAAGATGAAGGCAACTGGTGGAGTCATTGAAGAATTTTAAGCATAAAAACTTATACCTTGCTACATACCTAAATATTTAAGTACATACTCCCTTAAGCAGTATTATAATTCAGCCACAAACTCCACATTCCCTTTCTACTCTTTTATTTTCTTAGGTATATAATATTATAATTTGTGATAATATATTAAGTAAGAGAGCGTGCACAAGAAACTTCGCTAATTATTACTTCTTCACAAAGCATGATGATAAGTAGAATAAATAATTTTTTTCTTTCTTCTAAAGAACAGGAGTAAGAAAGAAAGCTAATGATAATTCTACTCTAAACAAATAGTCAAAGCCCAAAATTAATAATTGATAAAGCACCTTATAAAAAAAGGCAGAAAGAAAGCTACCGCCTACCTGGCTGAACTTTGATGCAGTAGCAGTAGAAGAGAATAGAGATCGAGATCCTGATGGCTGATATTGGGAATGGAAGAGTAAGGGTAAACGATATTTGAAATTTTAGGTTTAGCCGCTTTAGTATTGCCCTGGAGTCTGCCGTCTGGAGAAGAAAAAACAAGGGAATTGAAAAATATTTACATTAATGGGATATATTAAAACGCACCGTCTTAAAAAAAAAATTAATTTTTTTGAGTCGAGTTTTGCTCACTCCTAATTGAGATCGTAGGGATCTAGGGTTCATTTGAATTTGGGGTTTAATTGGGTAATGTATATACGTATTTTATTTAAACTTCATTTTGATTCTCTGGTTCAATCTTAAATGGGTAATGTAGATAGGTAATGGAGCAATGGATATGTCTGCCAAGAGGCTGGAGTCGAAACTAAGAGATTTTTATTATTTTTTAAATATGACATGGAAAAAAGTTTTATTATTATTTAAATATAAGGTGAAAAAAAAGTGAGGATGTGACAGACACAGTTAGCTTGCCGTTAGGAGTTAACGGGGTTTAACGTATCAGTAATCATTTTGTTTTAAAATACAAAGTTTAATTGCCATTTTGTAATATTTAAAAGTTTGGTTACCATTTTTTTTAACAAAGTTCAGTGGCCGTTTGTGAACTTTATCCCTTTTTCAATCATCTCCCTATTTTATCTAACAAAAATATAATAATTATTATAATGCCCTCTCTATTTGTATTTTTAATTAACTCTTTATTTTATCGAATAAAAATAAAAAATATTTTTATTTATGTCGGATCGATTTAGTTTCAAATTTTTACTCTAAAATTCAAGTCAAGTTCAAGTCGAATGGAACATCATAAAATGTTGGGTCAGATATGGGTTGTCAAAAACCCGACCCATGATCATCCCTATTCACAACATAAATTTCAAATCCTTTATTTGAGAGACTTAATGTCCATATCCGTTAAATCAATTAATAGTCTATAAATTACATGCAGGTATTTTAAGCATTTAAATATTAATTTCATTTGATTTGATTTTTAAATATTTTATATATTTAATTATATAGTTATATTTTAATACACAAATTGTGTAAAAAAATTATACAATTTTTCATATTTAAGTTATAAAATATAAAACATAAATCCCTAACCTAGCACACTAAAACCTAAACCTTTAACCCTAAACTTTAAACACGATACGTAAAATAATTATCAAAGTATTTTCCTTAAATATATTTATCTTCTTTTGCATTATTAATTATCTTATTGTCACGTAGATCAACGTTACTTAGATGGTTTTATTTAACATTTATGTTGTTATTGACTACTATTTAATGCTTGATCTAATATGGTGGAAATCTTTAATGAGTAAAATAATGGTAAGAAAAGTACTGACGTTTTTGCAAATACAACGAAAATCTTTAATATAATAAAATAATTGTCAATTGGTAATATAATGAAATTCCTTAGATGAGTAAAATAATTGTCTTGAAAAGTATTGGCTTATCAGTCGAAAAGGTGTCTAATCTATATTTTTCAGTTTAGTGCTTAACGTTTTTCGGGTCATTTTGGTGCCTAACATTTCATTCCGTAACTCAAATTAGGTTTTTCCGTGACAGACGTTAAAAATTGTTCGTTATCCAATAAAATACGATACGCGACATATTTTTGGTATTTTATTTAATTTTTATATTTAAAAAATCATAAATTCTTCATTTTTATAAAAAAATCCCAAAATCTTTAATTTATCTAAACCCTAAATCCATTCAACCACCACCGACCACCCTTGTCTTCGTCTCCCCCAACAACTAAAAACTCCATCATCTCGTCGTCAAAAATCGGCGAATGAACTGTTGATCTGTAATACCTCAAAATTTTGGCTAGTGACCAAAATGAATAAAATGAGAGTTTGGTGGCTAAAGTATAAACTTAGAAAAAGTTTAGGGACTAAATTGTAATTTTTGAAAGTTATGCATTTTAGTCCCGTAAATGAATAGTTTACCCTCAAGAATGACGTTTCCGTGTTACTCGAATTATTCGTACATAATTTGTGTTAAAAGCTATAAAAGGGTTAAGTTCGAAAAAAAATTTGGATAATTGGATCGAATCGAATATTTGAGATATTTTGTTAGATGATAAGGCAAGATTAATAATATCATTTCCATGCCTTAATTTGGAAGAATTTAACATGGACCATTGGATTTAAGTTGATTTTTCATGTTAATTATGAGTCGTTAGATGAATAATGGCAAGATTGTAATTTTGGAATATTACAAGGGCAAAATTAGTAACTACTAACTTATTGGTTTATTTTTACCATTGGATGAATATTTTGACATGTGGCATGATTTGGTGCCTTGGATTATAAAGATAAAATGGTCATTTTGCTATTTAAGAGATATTTTAGTTTAAAGGTGATTAAAAAGGACATTTGACATTATTTTAAGCCAAAATAAGGATGAAAATTCTGGTTTCCTTGGGTGTTGCTGCTGTGTGGTTTTGGGGGAGAAAAAAATTATCAAGTTCAATTTCAAGCATTTAAAGTTGGATTCAAGGTTAGTTTATGAAATACAAAGTTGTTTTCCTTTAAATTCTCTTTCATTTGGTGTAATTTGTTCATGGTTTTGATGGTTAGATGTTCATATATTGAGAAGAGAGAATTTGGAGTTATGGATTCAAATGAATTAGGATTGTTATGTGATGTTCTATCATTTCCATGCTTGATTGAAGTTGAAATTGATGTATTTTTATGGAATATCATTTGATTAGTTAGGGTTTAATTTGGGGTTTAAGGATTCAAGTTGAATTTGGAGTTTTCATGAAAGAAAAATGTTTAAACAATATAATTAAAGGTTAATTTGAAGTGTTAGAATGGTTAAAGGATGCTAAAGATGTAAATTATGAAATCTGCCCAGAATTTTAGTCTTTGGCAGTGATTTGGAAATTCACCAAAAATTCCATAAAATGATTAGGAAGTAAGCCAATTACCATTGTATTCTTGGTTCAGTCTACTTTCGTTTAAAACAAATGGTGACTGATTTCGATTTGTATATCAAAAGATATGAATTTTTATGTGATGAAAGATCAGAAAACAGAGCACCAGTCTACTCTGAAATTCAGCACTACAACTCGATTTTGAAAATTCGCTATAAATCGTACGAGTTAAATTTGGGCTATTAGTTTATATGGTTGAACAGCTTATTGAATCTACTTTCTGTCAGAATAAACATAATTGAATTCCGAGTTGTAGATTATTTTATATAAATATTTCTTTAAAGGTAGCACAGACTAACAAATTATAAAATGAGTACCTTATTGGTGTTATTAATTTGTGTATGTAAGGGATGAATGTGAAGTATTCAAGTAAACACGAGAAATCGGAAATTCGGTAGATAAAACAATGACAAAGCTTGAAGTTCTCTTAATACATGCATTTTAGTTTGAGATAAGAAGTGTCAAGGTGAGTGCATTTATCTGTTTTAAAATGTATTTAGGAAGACTTGTGACAAGCCGACCTATATGATTTTATCGAGTTAATAATATTGGTTTTCATATAAAATATGATATTTTCATAGGCATAAAGTAAATGTTTGGTACATGATTGGGTATGAACTGCCCTATTAAGTTTTGCTTATGATAATTTTATTATCATATATCGATAATTATGTTACCGGAGTGATTTATGGTATAAGTAATATTGATTTTTATGTGTGAAATATAATATTTTCACAAGCAAAAAAAGATGGTTTTGTACATGACAGGGTATGAACTACCTTATTATGTTTTGTTTATTATAATTTTATTATCATATATTGATGATTGTTACAAAATGAATTATGGTATAATGGAGTAAGAACTTCTCTATTATTTTGATTTATCGATGATGAGATTTTTACCATCTATAATATAATATATTACAAAGGTAATAGTATTATTTTATTGCCCAAGATTACCATGAGAGTTACAGTATTGTGGCTTGCCATAAGAGACTAGCAGTCTGGGACTGCATTGTAGCTACACTTGCTACATAGTGGCTAGCATTATGGGAATGCATTGATCTTCAGATCTAGTAGTCTAGGACTATCGTCACTTTGGTGGCTAGTGCTCTGGGAGCACAACGAGCTCGTATTAATGTAATGTTTGCCTTTCTCCTTAGGGGAAATGGCTAGTACTCTGGGAGCACACGATCTCGTATACTTAGTTTCTCTCTATATGTATTTCTTGGGATATTGTTTTAAAAGAACTTTTACAAATATATTCATAAATATTTCATCTTTGCCTTAAAGTAATATTTATTTGATATAGTTTCAAATGGGAATTGTTATACTATGTTATTATTAAAGATTGATTATTATTTAATTTTACGCTTATCTTTCAATGTCTCACTAAGTTCGTACTTAGTGTGTGTTTTGCCTATGCACACGTAGATGGTTCGAGACATTGGGTGTAAGTAAGGTGTTGTATCAAGTTCAGAAAATTTTCATCAAGCTACTTCAGTAATGACATCCTACTTAAGGTTTTTAATTAACTTCAGTGGCATGTATAAATAAGATAAATTTGTCTATTTTCGTTTAGAGTCTGCTATTTATCAAATAGTTAATTTATTTTTCGTAAAGTAAAGTAGCTCCGATTTTGTGTACAAGTTAATTTTAAATATTTTTAAATATTTTAAATTTAAAGAATTTTTGAATAAAAAAAATCATGTTATTGTTCTGTGATTCGGTAATCGAATACGGAAAATGAGGTGTTACATTTATTGGTATCAGAGCTACAAGTTTAGCCGGTTCTGGGTCTAAACCGAGCTTGCTATCAGCCAATAAGTGTATACATGCCACTAGGATGTCATTATTACTGTATTGATGCTTGAGTGACTGACTTGATGCAACTGCTTATTGAATTGATTGTATAAAGTTATAGATGTCTGAAGTTGAAAGATTGCGTCGAGCGATCGAACAGTTGGGTAAAAAAAATGAGGCCCATAAAAGTAGTAACAAGGTTAATTATCAATCACTTTCCGCTCAATATGATGTTAATGTGCTGGTGTAGTTGGAAATGCTTAGCTAAACAAAGGTTTATTATTTCAAACCTGGGATATGATTTTAAATGAAATTCAACCCTAAGTTCCTTAAACGTTTATTACTAAAGAGCTGGGAAGTCTTGAAGTGTGAGACTTCAGGTGGGGTATTGATGGAAAACTAATGTCTCTAGACTATTGGTTTGATAAATATATAAAAAAGAGATACAAAAAGGTATTTGTTGTGATGATCAGGGAAAGCTTGATGTGATAGTAACTTATCTCTTGGGACATAGCACAAGAGTAAGTTAAATCTGTAAGAATTACTCGATAGTAATTCAAACAAATCGAATTTTAGTAAGCTTAGTGGAGTTTCTTCTTATGAATTTTTGCTTGAAATGAATAGTTCTGAAAGGAACTAGAAAGTTTGGAGATTGTAATGATGAGGGAAAAATTAGATTTTTCTGATCAATGTGGTTTAATAGTATTTTTTTGGAAACTGCTATCACAAGGATAAGAACTTTCTAGCTTATGTTGTGAACATATAAGTATTCAAAGGTGAACTTGGAAAGTATCTCAACTATCAATGAATAACAGGATGTGTTCCCTCGGGAATTGCCATGAGGTTTTATATGACTTAATATATTACCCTGGGGAATTTTAGTAATGTTTGTGAAAAAGAAAAACGGTTCGATGAGATTATGTATTGATTATCGTCAAATAAATAAAGTGGTATTAAAGAATAGATAATTTATGTTGTAGATTGACGATCCCTTCAATCAATTCAATAGAGCAGAAGTTTTCTCCAAAATTAATCTTCATTCGAAGTATATCAATTGAAGGTCAAGGAGGAGAATATTCTTAAAAATTGTTTTCAAGACACGATTTAGGCACTATGAGTTCATAGTAGTGCCTTATTGGCCATGATAGTGTTCCAGCAACATTCATGGATTTGATAAATAGAGTGTTCCAATCGTATTTGGATCGATTTGTCGTGGTAATCAATAATGATATATTTTAAGTACCCAAAGACTAGGGAAGATTATGATTTATAGTTTCGGGTGGTATTACGGATTTTACAAGAAAAGAAATTGTATGCCAAGTTGTTCAAGTATGATTCTAGATATTTGAGGTTGTCTAAATATGAATTTTGGATATCTGAAGTTGCATTTTTAGGATATATTGTCGAGACTGATGGAATTTGATTGGATTAAAAAATAGATTCTGACAGAAGCTCCAGTGTTAGTATAGATAGACTTTACACTCTGTAGTGATGTTTCCCATAATAGATTGGGATACGAACCAATAAAAGGGGCAAATTAGAGGCATGTGCATCATAACAACTCAAGATTCATGAGATAAATTATTTGACTCGTGATCTGGAGTTAGATACAATAGTATATGCTTTAAAAAATAGTGTCATTATTATATGGTGAACGATGTTATGTCTTCGGGATTATAAAAGTTCGAAAGTGCTTGATGAACCAAAAATGATCAGAACCTATGGTAGAGATGGTAGATAGAATTCCTCAAGGATTATGATGTTGCGATTGACTACTATCTTGGAAAAGGCCAATATAGTAGCCAATGCACTTAGTTGAAAGATATTCTCTACTTTACGAGTTAACGAATATGCAACTGTAATTGAAAAAGAATGGCATGTTAATTATAGAACTTTAGCTTAGACCTATTCATTTAGGTTGGATTAAAGATTTCCAGTTAAAAGATGAAAAAAAATGTTGTCAAGGTTAAAACAAGTTGAAAATGGTGAAAATAAAGACTTCAAAGTTAAGCATGTCGGATGTTTAAGGAAAATATTATGTCTTGATGATGATGAGTGGAAACTAGAACGTCTTAATAAAGAACATTGCAGTCCATTGTAAATGCATCCAAAAGGGAATAGGATATATCTAGATTTGAAGACAAACATTGATGGCCAGATATAAAAAGGATAGTAACTTAATTTATGGCTACATGCTTGACAGGCTAGCAATTGGAAGCAAAACATCAAGTACCATCGAAAATATGGTAACACATTTACATTCCCCTAGTGGAAGTGGAAAAGAGTTACAATGGATTTCGTAACTAGGTTATTAATGATACCAAGTAAAAATGATTTGATTTGGGTAATTGTGATCAGATTAAATAAATTTGTATGAAATAAATATGATGAGCTCTAAATCTGAAATATTGTGAAGTTACGTGATGTACCTATTTTCATTGTGTGTGATTAAGGTCCAAGGTTATCTCTAGATTTTAGAGTTCCTTGCATAAGGCATTAAGGACTCGGCATAAATTTTAACACTATTTTGCATCCATAGAATGATGACCAATTTGAAAGGTTAATTTAAATTTTGAATGATATGTATAGTTTTTATTTTATTGAGTTTGAAGGCTCCTAGAAAAAGTATGTAACACTAGATGAAATTTCTTATAATAACAGCTATTAATCGAGTATAAAGATGACCTCCTTAAAAGTGTAGTATGAAAGAAGAAATTGATAAACATTTACGAATAGTGCTACAAGCCTTGTGGGAAAAGTAGTTATATTCAAAGTTACCCAAATGTGAATTTGATTAATTCAAGTTGCATCTCCAAGTCACATTGTCTCAACAAAAAGGATTTGAGTAGATCCTAAGAAAGTTAAGATGGCAGCACTAGTATTAATACAATCTGAAGTTAATAAGGATTTCATGTTATTTAATGATATGTCCCATACTAGGTTGGGATGTGCATTAATGTAATAAGGCTAAAATAGTGGCTGATGTATTTAGCCGAAAGTCTTTCTTTGCCTTATAAGCATTAAATGTCCAATTTTATCTGGAGGAGATTAGTGTATTGATTACACAACTTCATCTTAAGTCTACTTTGAAAAATCGGATCAAAGATTTACAGATGAAAGAAAAGATATGCTTGGAAAGAATTCAGTAATGTGAAAAGGGAAAATTAAAGACTTCGAAGTTAAGTCTAAAGGATGTTCATATTATCAAAGGATAATTTATATTCCCGATGATAATGAGTTAAAAAAAGAAATAAAAGGTTATTGGATCTGATTCAGTTCAGGATGTGAAAAATAAAGTAAGAATGGTTCGAAGCAATTTTAGAATTGCTTTAAAATGATGGAAATTATATGTTTATCTTGAAAGAAAATATATTTAATATGAAGTTAAGGATAAATTATTCCTTAAAGTTTCACCTTGGAAAAAGGTATCAAGGATCAGACCAAAAAGTAAAGCTTAACCTAAGATTCATTGGCCTATATTAGGTTCTGAAGAAGAATTAAAATACATGATGTCTTCCATATGTCGATGCTTTTGAAGTGTCAATTTGATTCTTCACATATCATAATACCAGAAAAGGGTTGAGATTCAATTAAATTTCACTTATGAAGAGGAACCGACAAAGATAATGGCTTATGGAGTTAAAGAATTGAGAAATAAAAGAGATTTCTATAGTAAAGATTCATGAAAGAATCACAAAGTGGTAGAAGCCATATGGGAGATTGATTAGGGAATTAGCATGTATGTGCTAAAATTCGAGGACAAATTTTCTTAAGGGGGAGAATTGTAATACCTCAAAATTTTGACTGGTGACCAAAATGAATAAAATGAAAGTTTGGTGGCTAAAGTATAAACTTAGGATTAGGGACTAAATTGTAATTTTTGAAAGTTATGCATTTTAGTCCCGTAAATGAATAGTTTACCCTCAAGAATGATGTTTCTGTGTTACTCGAATTATTCGTACATAATTTGTGTTAAAAGCTATAAAAGGGTTAAGTTCGAGAAAATTTTGGATAATCAGATCGAATCGAATATTTGAGATATTTTGTTAGATGATAAGGCAAGATTAATAATATCTTTTCCATGCCTTAATTTGGAAGAATTTAACATGGACCATTGGATTTAAGTTGATTTTCCATGTTAAATATGAGTCGTTAGATGAATAATGGCAAGATTGTAATTTTGGAATATTACAAGGGCAAAATTAGTAACTACTAACTTATTGGTTTATTTTTGACCATTGGATGAATATTTTTTGCATGATTTGGAGCCTTGGATTATAAAGATAAAATGGTCATTTTGCTATTTAAGAGATATTTTAGTTTAAAGGTGATTAAAAATGACATTTGACATTATTTTAAGCCAAAATAAGGATGAAAAATCTGGTTTCCTTAGGTGTTGCTGCTGTGAGGTTTTGGGGAGAAAAAAATTATCAAGTTCAATTTCAAGCATTTAGAGTTGGATTCAAGGTTAGTTTATGAAATACAAAGTTGTTTTCCATTGAATTCCTTTCATTTGGTGCAATTTTTTCATGGTTTTGATGGTTAGATGTTCATATATTGAGAAGAGAGAATTTTTAGTTATGGATTCAAGTGAATTAGGATTGTTATGTGATGTTCTATCATTTCCATGCTTGATTGAAGTTGAAATTGATGTATTTTTAATGGAATATCATTTGATTAATTAGGGTTTAATTTGGGGTTTAAGGATTCAAGTTGAATTTGGAGTTTTCATGAAAGAAAAATGTTGGAACAATATAATTAAAGGTTAATTTGAGGTGTTGGAATGGTTAAATGATGTTAAAGATGTGAATTATGAAATCTGCCCAGAATTTTAGTATTTGGCAGTGAGTTTGGAAATTCACCAAAAATTCTATAAAATGATTAGGAAGTAGGCCAAATATCATTGTATTCTTGGTTCATTCTAGTTTTGTTTAAAATGAAATGGTGATGATTTCGATTTGTATATCAAAAGATATAAATTTTTATGTGATGAAAGATCGAAAACAGAGCACCGATCTGCTCGAAATTTAGCACTAGAACTCGATTTTGAAAATTCATTATAAATCGTATGAGTTAAATTTGGGCTATTAGTTTATATGGTTGAACAACTTATTAAATCTAGTTTCTGTCAGAACAAACATAATTGAATTCGAGTTGTAGATTATTTTATATAAAATTTGAAGGTAGCGCAGACTAACAAATTATAAAATGAGTACCTTATTGGTGTTATTAATTTGTGTATGTAAGGGATGAACATGAAGTATTCAAGTAAACACGAGAAATCGGAAATTCGGTAGATAAAGCAATGACAAAGCTTGAAGTTCTCTTAATACATGCATTTTAGTTTGAGATAAGAAGTGTCAAGGTGAGTGCATTTATCTGTTTTAAAATGTATTTAGAAAGACTTGTGACAAATAAACCTATATGATTTTATCGAATTAATAATATTGGTTTTCATATAAAATATGATATTTTCATAGGCATAAAGTAAATGTTTGGTACATGATTGGGTATGAACTGCCCTATTAAGTTTTGCTTATGATAATTTTATTATCATATATCGATAATTATGTTACCGGAGTGATTTATGGTATAAGTAATATTGATTTTTATGTGTGAAATATAATATTTTCACAAGCAAAAAAAGATGGTTTTGTACATGACAGGGTATGAACTACCTTATTATGTTTTGTTTATTATAATTTTATTATCATATATTGATGATTGTTACAAAATGAATTATGGTATAATGGAGTAAGAACTTCTCTATTATTTTGATTTATCGATGATGAGATTTTTACCATCTATAATATAATATATTACAAAGGTAATAGTATTATTTTATTGCCCAAGATTACCATGAGAGTTACAGTATTGTGGCTTGCCATAAGAGACTAGCAGTCTGGGACTGCATTGTAGCTACACTTGCTACATAGTGGCTAGCATTATGGGAATGCATTGATCTTGGATCTAGTAGTCTAGGACTCGATCTCACTTTGGTGGCTAGTGCTCGGGAGCACAACGAGCTCGTATTAATGTAATGTTTGCCTTTCTCCTTAGGGGAAATGGCTAGTACTCTGGGAGCACACGATCTCGTATACTTAGTTTCTCTCTATATGTATTTCTTGGGATATTGTTTTAAAAGAACTTTTACAAATATATTCATAAATATTTCATCTTTGCCTTAAAGTAATATTTATTTGATATAGTTTCAAATGGGAATTGTTATACTATGTTATTATTAAAGATTGATTATTATTTAATTTTACGCTTATCTTTCAATGTCTCACTAAGTTCGTACTTAGTGTGTGTTTTGCCTATGCACACGTAGATGGTTCGAGACATTGGGTGTAAGTAAGGTGTTGTATCAAGTTCAGAAAATTTTCATCAAGCTACTTCAGTAATGACATCCTACTTAAGGTTTTTAATTAATTTTAGTGGTATGTATAAATAAGATAAATTTGTCTATTTTCGTTTAGAGTTTGTTATTTATCAAATAGTTAATTTATTTTTAAGTAAAGTAAAGTAGCTTTGATTTTTGTGTACAAGTTAATTTTAAATATTTTTAAATATTTTAAATTTAAAGAATTTTGAATAAAAAAATCATGTTATTGTTCTGTGATTCGGTAATCGAATACGGGAAATGAGGTGTTACATTTATTGGTATCAGAGCTACAAGTTTAGCCGGTTCTGGATCTAAACCGAGCTTGCTATCAGCCAATAAGTGTATACATGCCACTAGGATGTCATTATTACTGTATTGATGCTTGAGTGACTGACTTGATGCAACTGCTTATTGAATTGATTGTATAAAGTTATAGATGTCTGAAGTTGAAAGATTGCGTCGAGCGATCGAACAGTTGGGTAAAAAAAATGAGGCCCATAAAAGTAGTAACAAGGTTAATTATCAATCACTTTCCGCTCAATATGATGTTAATGTGCTGGTGTAGTTGGAAATGCTTAGCTAAACAAAGGTTTATTATTTCAAACCTGGGATATGATTTTAAATGAAATTCAACCCTAAGTTCCTTAAACGTTTATTACTAAAGAGCTGGGAAGTCTTGAAGTGTGAGACTTCAGGTGGGGTATTGATGGAAAACTAATGTCTCTAGACTATTGGTTTGATAAATATATAAAAAGAGATACAAAAAGGTATTTGTTGTGATGATCAGGGAAAGCTTGATGTGATAGTAACTTATCTCTTGGGACATAGCACAAGAGTAAGTTAAATCTGTAAGAATTACTCGATAGTAATTCAAACAAATCGAATTTTAGTAAGCTTAGTGGAGTTTCTTCTTATGAATTTTTGCTTGAAATGAATAGTTCTGAAAGGAACTAGAAAGTTTGGAGATTGTAATGATGAGGGAAAAATTAGATTTTTCTGATCAATGTGGTTCAATAGTATTTTTTTGGAAACTGCTATCACAAGGATAAGAACTTTCTAGCTTATGTTGTGAACATATAAGTATTCAAAGGTGAACTTGGAAAGTAT
Organism: Hibiscus mutabilis; assembly: GCA_019671005.1. NCBI lineage: Eukaryota > Viridiplantae > Streptophyta > Magnoliopsida > Malvales > Malvaceae > Hibiscus > Hibiscus mutabilis. The sequence continues at coordinate 63,732,098 of CM033719.1, forward strand.
CTCAACTATCAATGAATAACGAGGATGTGTTCCTCGGGAATTGCCATGAGGTTTTATATGACTTAATATATTACCACGGGAATTTTAGTAATGTTTGTGAAAAAGAAAAACGGTTCGATGAGATTATGTATTGATTATCGTCAAATAAATAAAGTGGTATTAAAGAATAGATAATTTATGTTGTAGATTGACGATCCCTTCAATCAATTCAATAGAGAAGTTTTTCCAAAATTAATCTTCATTCAAGTATATCAATTGAAGGTCAAGGAGGAGAATATTCTTAAAAATTGTTTTCAAGACACGATTTAGGCACTATGAGTTCATAGTAGTGCCTTATTGGCCATGATAGTGTTCCAAAGCAACATTCATGGATTTGATAAATAGAGTGTTCCAATCGTATTTGGATCGATTTGTCGTGGTAATCAATAATGATATATTTTAAGTACCCAAAGACTAGGGAAGATTATGATTTATAGTTTCGGGTGGTATTACGGATTTTACAAGAAAAAGAAATTGTATGCCAAGTTGTTCAAGTATGATTCTAGATATTTGAGGTTGTCTAAATATGAATTTTGGATATCTGAAGTTGCATTTTTAGGATATATTGTTGAGACTGATGGAATTTGATTGGATTAAAAAATAGATTCTGACAGAAGCTCCAGTGTTAGTATAGATAGACTTTACACTCTGTAGTGATGTTTCCCATAATAGATTGGGATACGAACCAATAAAAGGGGCAAATTAGAGGCATGTGCATCATAACAACTCAAGATTCATGAGATAAATTATTTGACTCGTGATCTGGAGTTAGATACAATAGTATATGCTTTAAAAAATAGTGTCATTATTATATGGTGAACGATGTTATGTCTTCGGGATTATAAAAGTTCGAAAGTGCTTGATGAACCAAAAATGATCAGAACCTATGGTAGAGATGGTAGATAGAATTCCTCAAGGATTATGATGTTGCGATTGACTACTATCTTGGAAAAGGCCAATATAGTAGCCAATGCACTTAGTTGAAAGATATTCTCTACTTTACGAGTTAACGAATATGCAACTGTAATTGAAAAAGAATGGCATGTTAATTATAGAACTTTAGCTTAGACCTATTCATTTAGGTTGGATTAAAGATTTCCAGTTAAAAGATGAAAAAAATGTTGTCAAGGTTAAAACAAGTTGAAAATGGTGAAAATAAAGACTTCAAAGTTAAGCATGTCGGATGTTTAAGGAAAATATTATGTCTTGATGATGATGAGTGGAAACTAGAACGTCTTAATAAAGAACATTGCAGTCCATTGTAAATGCATCCAAAAGGGAATAGGATATATCTAGATTTGAAGACAAACATTGATGGCGGATATAAAAGGATAGTAACTTAATTTATGGCTACATGCTTGACAGGCTAGCAATTGGAAGCAAAACATCAAGTACCATCGAAAATATGGTAACACATTTACATTCCCCTAGTGGAAGTGGAAAAGAGTTACAATGGATTTCGTAACTAGGTTATTAATGATACCAAGTAAAAATGATTTGATTTGGGTAATTGTGATCGATTAAATAAATTTGTATGAAATAAATATGATGAGCTCTAAATCTGAAATATTGTGAAGTTACGTGATGTACCTATTTTCATTGTGTGTGATTAAGGTCCAAGGTTATCTCTAGATTTTAGAGTTCCTTGCATAAGGCATTAAGGACTCGGCATAAATTTTAACACTATTTTGCATCCATAGAATGATGACCAATTTGAAAGGTTAATTTAAATTTTGAATGATATGTATAGTTTTTATTTTATTGAGTTTGAAGGCTCCTAGAAAAAGTATGTAACACTAGATGAAATTTCTTATAATAACAGCTATTAATCGAGTATAAAGATGACCTCCTTAAAAAAGTGTAGTATGAAAGAAGAAATTGATAAACATTTACGAATAGTGCTACAAGCCTTGTGGGAAAAGTAGTTATATTCAAAGTTACCCAAATGTGAATTTGATTAATTCAAGTTGCATCTCCAAGTCACATTGTCTCAACAAAAAGGATTTGAGTAGATCCTAAGAAAGTTAAGATGGCAAGCACTAGTATTAATACAACTGAAGTTAATAAGGATTTCATGTTATTTAATGATATGTCCCATACTAGGTTGGGATGTGCATTAATGTAATAAGGCTAAAATAGTGGTGATGTATTTGCTTGAAAGTCTTTCTTTGCCTTATAAGCATTAAATGTCCAATTTTATCTGGAGGAGATTAGTGTATTGATTACACAACTTCATCTTAAGTCTACTTTGAAAAATCGGATCAAAGATTTACAGATGAAAGAAAAGATATGCTTGGAAAGAATTCAGTAATGTGAAAAGGGAAAATTAAAGACTTCGAAGTTAAGTCTAAAGGATGTTCATATTATCAAAGGATAATTTATATTCCCGATGATAATGAGTTAAAAAAAGAAATAAAAGGTTATTGGATCTGATTCAGTTCAGGATGTGAAAAATAAAGTAAGAATGGTTCGAAGCAATTTTAGAATTGCTTTAAAATGATGGAAATTATATGTTTATCTTGAAAGAAAATATATTTAATATGAAGTTAAGGATAAATTATTCCTTAAAGTTTCACCTTGGAAAAAGGTATCAAGGATCAGACCAAAAAGTAAAGCTTAACCTAAGATTCATTGGCCTATATTAGGTTCTGAAGAAGAATTAAAATACATGATGTCTTCCATATGTCGATGCTTTTGAAGTGTCAATTTGATTCTTCACATATCATAATACCAGAAAAGGGTTGAGATTCAATTAAATTTCACTTATGAAGAGGAACAGACAAAGATAATGGCTTATGGAGTTAAAGAATTGAGAAATAAAAGAGATTTCTATAGTAAAGATTCATGAAAGAATCACAAAGTGGTAGAAGCCATATGGGAGATTGATTAGGGAATTAGCATGTATGTGCTAAAATTCGAGGACAAATTTTCTTAAGGGGGAGAATTGTAATACCTCAAAATTTTGACTGGTGACCAAAATGAATAAAATGAAAGTTTGGTGGCTAAAGTATAAACTTAGGATTAGGGACTAAATTGTAATTTTTGAAAGTTATGCATTTTAGTCCCGTAAATGAATAGTTTACCCTCAAGAATGATGTTTCTGTGTTACTCGAATTATTCGTACATAATTTGTGTTAAAAGCTATAAAAGGGTTAAGTTCGAGAAAATTTTGGATAATCAGATCGAATCGAATATTTGAGATATTTTGTTAGATGATAAGGCAAGATTAATAATATCTTTTCCATGCCTTAATTTGGAAGAATTTAACATGGACCATTGGATTTAAGTTGATTTTCCATGTTAAATATGAGTCGTTAGATGAATAATGGCAAGATTGTAATTTTGGAATATTACAAGGGCAAAATTAGTAACTACTAACTTATTGGTTTATTTTTGACCATTGGATGAATATTTTGACATGTGGAGCCTTGGATTATAGGGGTAAAATGGTCATTTTGCTATTTAAGAGATATTTTAGTTTAAAGGTGATTAAAAATGACATTTGGTATTATTTTAAGCCAAAATAAGGACGAAAAATCTGGTTCCCTTAGGTGTTGCTGCTATGAGGTTTTGATGGAGAAAAAAATTATCAAGTTCAATTTCAAGCATTTAGAGTTGGATTCAAGGTTAGTTTATGAAATACAAAGTTGTTTTCCTTTAAATTCTCTTTCATTTGGTGTAATTTGTTCATGGTTTTGATGGTTAGATGTTCATATATTGAGAAGAGAGAATTTGGAGTTATGGATTCAAATGAATTAGGATTGTTATGTGATGTTCTATCATTTCCATGCTTGATTGAAGTTGAAATTGATGTATTTTTAATGGAATATCGTTTGATTAATTAGGGTTTAATTTGGGGTTTAAGGATTCAAGTTGAATTTGGAGTTTTCATGAAAGAAAAATGTTGGAACAATATAATTAAAGGTTAATTTGAGGTGTTGGAATGGTTAAAGGATGCTAAAGATGTGAATTATGAAATCTGCCCAGAATTTTAGTATTTGGCAGTGAGTTTGGAAATTCACCAAAAATTCTATAAAATGATTAGGAAGTAGGCCAAATATCATTGTATTCTTGGTTCATTCTAGTTTTGTTTAAAATGAACGGTGACTGATTTCGATTTGTATATCAAAAGATATAAATTTTTAAGTGATGAAAAGTCAGAAAACAGAGTACCAGTCTGCTCCGAAATTTAGCACTAGAACTCGACTTTGAAAATTCGTTATGAATCGTATGAGTTGAATTTGGGCTATTGGTTTATATGGTTGAACAGCTTATTAAATCTAGTTTCTGTCGGAACAAACAGAATTGAATTCTGAGTTGTAGATTATTTTATATAAATTTGAAGGTAGCGCAGACTGACAAATTATAAAATGAGTACCTTATTGGTGTTATTAATCTGTCCATATAAGGGATGAACATGAAGTATTCAAGTAAACACGAGAAATCGGAAATTCAGTAGATAAAGCAATGACCAAGCTTTAAGTTCTCTTAATACACGCATTTTAGTTTGAGATAAGAAGTGTCAAGGTGAGTGCATTTATTTGTTTTAAAATGTATTTAGAAAGACTTGCGACAAATAAACCTATATGATTTTATCGAATTAATAATATTGGTTTTCGTATAAAACATGATATTTTCGTAGGCATAAAGTAAATGTTTGGTACATGATTGGGTATGAACTGCCCTATTGTGTTTTGCTTATGATAATTTTATTATCATATATCGATAATTATGTTACCAGAGTGATTTATGGTATAATTAATATTGATTTTTATGTCTGAAATATAATATTTTCACAAGCAAAAAAAGATTGTTTTGTACATGATAGGGTATGAACTGCCTTATTATGTTTTGTTTATTATAGTTTTATTATCATATATTGATGATTGTTACAAAATGAATTATGGTATAATGGAGTAAGAGCTTCTCTATTATTTTGATTTATCGATGATGAGATTTTTACCATCTATAAAATAATATATTGCAAAGGTAATGGTATTGTTTTATTACCCAAGATTACCATGAGAGTTACAGTATAGTGGCATGCCATAAGAGACTAGCAGTCTGGGACTGCATTGTAGCTACACTTGCCACATAGTGGCTAGCATTCTGGGAATGCATTGATCTTCGGATCTAGTAGTCTGGGACTCACTTTGGTGACTAGTGCTCTGGGAGCACAACGAGCTCGTATTAATGTAATGTTTGCCTTTCTCCTTAGGGGAAATGGCTAGTACTCCGGGAGTACACGATCTCGTATACTTAGTTTCTCTCTATATGTATTTCTTGGGTTATTGTTATAAAAGAACTTTTACAAATATATTCATAAATATTTCATCTTTGCCTTAAAGTAATATTTATTTGATATAGTTTCAAATGGGAATTGTTATACTATGTTATTCTTAAAGATTGATTATTATTTAATTTTACGCTTATCTTTCAATGTCTCACTAAGTTCGTACTTAGCGAGTGTTTTGCCTATGCACACGTAGGTGGTTCGAGACATTGGGTGTAAGTAGGGCGTTGCATCAAGTTTAGAAAATTTTCATCAACTTACTTCAGTAATGACATTCTACTTGAGGTTTTTAATTAATTTTAGTGGTATGTATAAATAAGATAAATTTGTCTATTTTGGTTTAGAGTTTGTTATTTATCAAATAGTTAATTTATTTTTCGTAAAGTAAATGAGCTTTGATTTTTGTGTACAACTTAATTTTAAATATTTTTAAAGGTTTTAAATTTAAAGAATTTTTGAATAAAAAATCATGTTATTATTCTGTGACATCTCTGACTCATATTCGGTAATTGAATACGGGGAATAAGGTGTTACATGATTGCTCTGTCGATGAACATCCAACAATGAAGAAAAATAAGACCGATTGGGCTTCTAACCGACGGCTAGAAGGTGGGGGATGTTGAACGGTGAGGTACACAACGTTTGGGTGGTGAACAATGAATTGTCGACGTGTGGGATGTCGAACAGTGAGAGAGATGTGATTTGAGGGTTTGATTGAAAGAAATTAAAATTTTGGGTTTTTTAAGAAGTTCATGTTTTTAAAGAAATTTAGAAATTAAATAATAGAAAAAGCAGGCCACGTGGCATGTTATAATTGGATGACGATATTTTTTAACGGTCATTGACGAAAAAATCTAATTTGAGTTACAGAAAAAACGTTAGGCACAAAAGTGACCTGAAAAAAAGTTAGACACCAAACTTTAAAAAAATATATAGGTTGGACACTTTTTTAAACTATTAAGCCAAAAGTATTTAGCGAAAGTTTTAAAATTATTCAACACTTCTATCTAGTTTTGAGTAACAAGTTACGTTCAAAATACATCATAAACAATATAATCGATTACTAATAATACTAACTGAATTTAACTTTACAAATCATGATATATCTATATAATTCAACAAATAAGTTTGAACTTAAATCATACGCATTAAAACTATAATTATAAGCTAAAAATATAAATTATTTATATAAAATATTAAACCCTAATCATAAATCAACAAATATAGCAATTTTTAAAAAATTAAATACTTGTTGATTTATTGTGTGTGGGGCAGATTGAATAAAAATGAGTCTAACATAACTTAACCCTAACAATATTTTTGAAGTTAGTAGTCGCTTATAATCCCAAGTATGAGTATTTACTCGAAGAATTTAAGAACGAAGGTGATTTCGCAAATACTCTTCCTAGCAGTAGGAGACCCTTGAAATGTCTGCAACCCAAACGGACGTCCAACAGCCTCCGCAGCTGACCCGTCAGCAACTCCGTTTCCTTCACTATATACAAGTTTCACCTTCACCTCCTAACTCAACTGAATCAATCCTATTATTGATCTAAATGCTGCTTGAACAAGTTCGAGCTCTGGTATTACCTAGGGGTGATCGTGCCGAGTCGAGCTGAGCCCGCATAGTGGTAAGTTCAAGCTCAAGTTCGGTTTAAAATTCAAGACTTGATACTTGGCTCGAGCTTGATCTGACATTGTTTTCTAGACTGATTAAACTTGTTTATCAATTTTATATTTAAATAAAACAATAAATAATAAAAACAAGGAGTGATATTTACAGCTTAAAAACTAATACACTTAAATTTAAAAGAAAAATAATTTTAAAAAAAATCACATAGCAAATAAAATGGACCAATAATTACAAAAAACTTGAAAGTTGAAGCTTATTTTATTTTATCTTGTCTACAAGGGGTGGGTTATGAGAATTGGGTGGTACGTTAATGGTTTTTCCGTACGGAGCAAAAGGTTTGCGAGGGAATAGTTAGTTGTGGGCAAAATTCGACCCGATTTGATGTGAAAAAATTCGACTCGAAATTTTATAAACTCAATTTGATTTGAAAGAATTTCAACTAAAGTTTAAATTATTGAATAACTCAATTTTTTTTAGTAATTAGTGAATCAGTTTTCAAGTTCGAGTCAAGTCTAACAATTCTGCCCGATATCAAAAATAATATATATATGTATTGTATATGGTTCTAGAAAGCCGTTTAAATTGAAATTAATTAATACCATAATATTATATTGAGCAGAAACTCGAACAACTCGATTAGTAAAAATCAAATAAAATTTGAGTTATAAAATAGAATTCGTCAACTCGACTAACTCAAAATTTTTTTACTCGACTTGATCGAATGCTCACCCTAGGTTATAAATCAGAGTCCCTTGCTTTGCTAAATTCAGATCATGTACCAATGTTCTCTTCTCCATCGCCTGGACCTCGAACGTTGGTATCTTTTAGTCCCAAACTAACACCTGACCATCGGATTATTTTCACTGTTGTGTTTATGGGTTTGTTACAAGGTTTGCTGGTTGTGTCGATGGTTGACGGAACCTATAAGTTCCCCGAGAAGGAGTCGATGGTGAGACGGTGACTCAAAAATTACAGCCACCACCACTAGTTAGCCACTGATTCAGATAGCCGATATATTACCATTTCCATGAAGAGTCCGTGACGATTAGAACCGAGGAAGCCTTAGACCACTTGCTGGATCTTGTCTATTTATTTATTTTCTAAAACGAGAAGCAAAATCTACAAAAGTTGCCATGACAATAGACCAACGACCAACCTGCAGCAATCTCGCAAAGAACTCAACAATAGGAACTAGGAAGTAACGACAATGATGGTCTCGTAGCCGCAGTTATAATAAGATGGTAGGCCAAATTATAGGTTTGATGCGCGTAGTATAAAGAGGTTACAACAATTTTTTTTTGCTGATCTGAAATGCAACCAGTTTCATTTGCAATCCAGCCGAAAGCCTTGCGCTTGCCTATATTACTATATAATAGTAGAAATTACATATGAATACATTGGGAAGACAGCAGCTACATGTAACCAGTCAGGTTCAGCGTACAGTTGGGACATGGAGGGAAGAACTGTTATATACAGGCAACAAATATAGACATACAGTTAACTCTCTTCCTCCAAGCATCGGTTTTACTGATGCTGCTGTGTTGTGCCGTGCTGTGATGTTTCATGTTAAAGAGATAGAAAGAGCAACGGGAAATCCCCTGTTTCCTCTCCCTTTAGCAATGCCAGAAGGCCTATCATGCCATGGCAACTGGACATCAACGTTCGAGCTGGAACGTTGATGCCTATCCACCCAGGCAAATAAATCATGAGTAGGTAATGAAAATGTCGGACGCTGACAGCAAATTTGGCAATGGCTGGAATCATCAGTATTTCTGTTAGAGCCACTGGATCTAGTGTTTGAAGCTTTGCCCTTCCCACTTCTCCCCCTACTGCTACCACCTCCCAAGCTCTTTGAACTCCCCATCCTACTGCAAGCTCCATGAGAATTCACATCTGATAGGCCATTTTCTAGAGCTCGAACTAAATTCTCAAAGAAAGTTCGTGTCACGCTGTTGTCATAAGTTTGTGCGAGTAATTAATTAGATAAAAGATGGCATACCTAGTCCCTCAAAACGAGCAAGGATAAGAGAAAATACTTCACTAGAAAGTTCAATAAAAAGGGAACCATCTCTTTCCAACACAGTACTTCTTTCAATGACAAGCCAAACGGATAATTTCTTTGATGAAAGTTCATGTTAAGATCATCAAACTCTAATTCATTCTGAGTTGCATAAAGATTTTAGATGCTAAATACAGTTCAAAATGAAAAATACCTGGTCAATCCAGCAAGTTTTGAGCGAAACTCGTTAAACTCTTTTAATGGTCCATCTGCATTGAGGTAAACCTGAAGCTCCTTCTCTGCACATTGATGAAGTCGTTCTAACCCAAACTCAGCCTCGCCTGCAAGACATACAGCCAATTAGTGCAAAGTGAACAGTCATATAAAGCCAAAGCTTATATTATAGCTTATAGATGGAGACACATTACCTTGAAGGTATTCAAAGAACTGCCTTTTAGCATGTTCCTCTTCTGGTAAATAATATCCATATGCACAAGTCCATTTTAGGACTCTCCTACATTCTATTATCTACACAAGAAGAGCACCAACAATGAGCTAAAGTATGTAGCTAGTGACTAAGAAAATTTTGAAATTTACCTGTAGCCATGCCTCAATGATGAACTTCAGCTGTGATTCAGGTTGGCACTGTGTTTCACTCAGCTTCTCGAGCTAAATTTACATGTAATTGTGAGCAGTTCACATAAACTAAAAAAAATAACAATCACAGTCTGAAGCAAGATAAACACTGTAAATGGGGAGGGAACAAAAACTATTGATCTTGCTTCCTCTCCCTTCTCTTCATTTTGTTATTAGTGGATTTTTATCTTGGAATTATTAGTCTGTCTTTTTTATATTTTGGCAGGGGAGATTGAACCCTATAGGCAAGGTAGCCAAAATGATGGAGATTGGGTGGGACATCACGAGATTGGATGGAGAGGAAGATCTTTGGCAGCTGCACATCTTATAAGACATTTCTTTTGGGAAGAGAGGAATTTTTCACCTTAAACCACAAAATGCTTCAACAATAACAGATGATTATCAATGGAGAACAAAAATAATGTGCTACATAGTAACCTCATTTTTATGTGGCATGTATTTAAAATCCTATTAAATGTTTCATTGGTTACACAAATCTTGACAGTTCAAAACTTAACAAAGTGATACTGCCACACTTCACAGATTCAATAGATAAAACTCAGATGACTAGAATTTGCAAATGTCATGAAAAGAAACATATTAAAACCAGTTTTGATAGGTTATAAACTTATCCAAAGTTTTTAGTCTTCAAACCCATCTCCATGACATCCACAAAAATGATAAAAATAATAGAACAGACCAGCATCAGCAAACATGAAGTCAGTAATTTAATAAGTTTGGCTTACATGCACCGACTGCATTTGCTGTAGATCAGCCATTGCCTTTTGCCTAGACTGCATAAGTCAATAAAACTTTTAACAAGTAAGACATGTTTTCCCATTATGTATATAGTGGAACCACATCCACAAAGTATATCCAGAAAAGAAAAAATTAAGCAGTCCAAAGAAAAGGGCCAATGAATACTGCAAATTCTACAACCTAATACATACTGATTGGTTGGTTGCCCATCGTTCATAATAATGAGTATATTTCTCTACAGATAAATTTAGCCATCTCTCTTCGTTTCTCCTCTTCATCAAACTGTAAACAAATATTATGGATCAGAAACGCATAAAAGAGGGCAGTCAAATCATGATGCAGAATGACTAATGACAAGCACTGGGAATGCTGACGGCGAGAGTAAGGAATTGTTTTCATACTGTGCCCTCTTTTTTTGCTGTCTCGTAACGGTTGCAAGCATAATAACCACCAGTTACCTCACCATGATCTGCCCATGCACCAAGGCAGAGCCTGCATGCATATGTGGTCAACTGGCAGAAACTTCTATACAAAAAGGAGAAAACAAACAGTACGCACATAAAAAGATAAAAGAAATCAATTCTTTTGGCACAATCTTTTTGGTACAGCCTTCATCAAGGAAAATTACCACTAGTTGAGTAGATAATATAGCTAAAGAAAGTAGGGAACCACAGCAGAATCATTTATACTATATGTTTTTGTTTGAAAAAAAGGGGGAACAGAGTAAGCCAATAAGGTAGTGAGGACAGACTTCAGTCAAAATACAAGCAATGCATATGTAAGATGTATAAGCTCACCAGCAAAATTCAAATTTACATGGTGGCGTGCATGTCATATGCATGCATCCGTGGTTCTCAATTGGGCGCTTGCATTTTGGACAAGGCTTGGAATTAGCCAATATCCTGAGGATTAAAACAGGCATATTGGTTGAGAAACAGAACGTTATGAAAATATAGCATGGTATAACATATAATGCAGAACAACTATATAGTCATTGGACAATCACAAACAAGCCCATTTGTAGAAGGGGGAAACGAAAAGGGAACTTCATTAAGAAATAAATTATGAAAGAAGACATTCGCTTTGTCCACTTTAAATGTTTTAGAAGAAAGTTTAATATGTAATTTATAATATAAATTGAAAAATTAGCTATCACTCAGGCAGTCGGGCTCAGATGTGTCAAATACACACGTATCTAACACGAGCATGCTCAAATTTTTTCTAAATTTTTCCGTGTATTTGGAAGATCTTTGGAAGGACTTATCCCTATACCCATATTTGAATATGCATCATACACTTGTGCCAGTCACAAATACTTCAAGAAAAATGAAGGGTCGGAGTAACATAGCATATTTGTATAGACATACAAATGGGGGATATTTATTTCACTACTTCATTTTGTAGCAAGAAACAGTTAAATGCATAAAGCAAAAACGAGAATCTATAACTTAAACATTACCATTTCCATAACCCTCAAAATCATCTGACCCTAATAACACACACCCCTTCACTCTGCCCCAAGAATCCCTTTCTTTTTCTGATATTCCAACTTGTGGTGTAAGAATGAATCTGGGAAAGCTTTCCTAAATGCCCTAGCGGCAATATCCAAAAAAAGTGGTATTCAGATACGGAAGCATTCTATACACATACTGTTTACCTTTCAAGATAGAGTCCTCCACATTCAAGCTCAGCAGAGAGGGAAGTGAGAATAAGAAAATTGCTTCTTTTAGGTGGGTCATTCAGCACCAAACTAACAACCCCAGTATTTGCTATGAATTAAACAACCTTACGCATTAGAATAAATCTAGTTACCATAATCATATTCCTACCAATTCATATTTTCAGACTCTGCACTGTTTTTTAGTATCCACTTGGCTACAGTTTCACAATCAACAGGACGGTGAGCTTCCTCAGAGCACTGCAAAATTAAATGCACATTATGGATCAAAATTCCTGTTTGCAATTTAAAAAATGAAAGAAGAATGAAGCAGAAAGCTATATGCACAAATTGTTAAAAAGAACTCTAAACACAAACAGCACCAAAGGATCTTACATTCCAACAAAGGCCATATGAGCAGCGACAGGTAACATCATAGTTTCCACTCCCAAATATAAAATCCACAGCTTATTCACACCCAGGCGCAGGACACCATTTGGTCTACAAAATTACACATAAGAGTATAGAAATGTTTATGATACCAAGGAGGTGAACAAGAAATAATGAAAAAAACTATGTCGCTGTTCTTATTAGTGATTTTGGAGGAGAATATATATTGCAGTAATATAGTAAAACTAATAAAATAAAACTCAAAAGGAACATATCAAATCAATACACCCATGGTTCTAACCCATGACAAGCTTGAAGAAACCCCATTTATGAAGCTACAGTTGGGACAGAAATATTAGCAATATTTTCATACACCCTTAAAAAAGGCACAAAAGAGAAAGAAATAGTTATGAGTTACACAATACTCCTTTTGTGGTTAGACACCAAAGATTAATAGCAAGAAAGTGTAATTACTAGGTAAATAACTACACCCTCTTGTAATTACAAGGAATTCTTATTCTCTAGACATGTTTGGTTGTCAAAGTGTAACAACTCGGTGGAACCACTAACTGAAATTGAATAAAAAAATGTTTAAAAGTCATCATGGCTAATTGTTCGCATAATACCCCCAATTCTCAAACCCCTATAAAAATTGAAGAGTGTAATTGGGGCGCTCCAATTACACGCAACTCAGTGGAACCCACTAATTACAATGGTAAACAAAACATGCCACACTATGTACAATTACAAGCAATCATACCCAAATCAAGTTACTGCGTGGTTTTCCAGACACTCTCTCCATGTTTTTGTTCAAAAGTATACATATAAACTTTGTAGAGGAACGAATTGGAAAAATCAGTAAGTTGGATGACCAATGTGTTTTTATATATATATATATATAAATAAGCCACAGCAGAAATAAGATAACGTGGTTAACATCTTTTTTATGCAAAACTGCTAAAGGGTACGACCAATTTTCAATTCATCGTCAATTAGATGCTAACCATAAGGTACTAAAAGCCACAATACAGAATCTTACAACTGCACTACCAATGCAGTGGCACCTCGTCCTCCAACCCAAATGACGCATGAAAAGGAATACACAAATTACATGTGCATATCTGTAAGGAGGCGATTCTGAGAAATCTTTTTGCAAACTTTAACTAGTGAAGGGAAAGTAAATGCACACATCAAATGCTACTAATGGCAACAAGTCCTATTACTTAACAATTCAAGTATTACCTTCCTATTGTCTTCAACATAAGATCTAATGAAATAACGAGAATACTTCTCTCTGTCTTCATAAGAAGCCAATGCATTTATCATATCTTGACCAACAACAGCAGCACAGGATGGATCAGGACATCGCAACATCAAACTTCCAGGACCATCATTAATGGCTGTGCTAATATAGGCTAAACAAGAAAAATTATATATATATAAATATATCAAAACTATATAAAAATTTTCACAAGCAATAAAATATGGAATGGTTAGTAAACACACAAAGTTAAAATATTGCAAAAAACTCTGAGACGGGAAAAAGTCATTAAGAGGTAAGCCATTTAAATTAAAAGTAAAGCTAGAATATCATAACAATAACCTGGTCTACCATTGAGCTTATAAGTTATAATCATATGCAACTATAGATAATCATGTAAAAAGAATGTTTAAATGGACAAGCCCTTCACCCCTTCCCAAACAGCTTAGATATGTGAACCACATGCTTTAATACAAAAACCTCCCAAATCTAACCAACAGCTTTCAATACAATTCTTGAAACTGAAAAATTAAAAGGGAAAGGGTCCACTGGAACATAAGCCTATATAAGAACATTAATAATAGTACATAACTTCTACATAGTGACAAGCATTGTTGATCAAATCCACTAAAAAGTGCATTGGCCATGTATAAATATGCATGTTAAAACAGCAACAGGAACTAGAAACTTAAAATTTTGATGGTTGCAATATTGATGATGAACCTCTTTAAAATATATTGATAGTCTCCTGCATGAGTTTTACTTATCTTTCTTCAAAATACTTTTAGCAGTTCCTTGTGCAAATTATCAAATAGCCATACCCCTTGTGACAAAGCTCGAATATGGAACAACAATCACATTCTTGGGAATGATTTAAATCAATACCAAGGAAAAGGAATGAGCAGTAGAAGGGATAAATCATGATTACATGCAGAAAGCATCTAAAGGGACCATGTCTACTTGTTTGGAACATGTTATCAACTTCCAATATAATAGTAAGAACCAGATTAATCAATAAGGAAACCCCCTTATTATGCAACCGAGAACTTTCTAAACATTGGAAGTTGGAACCCATAGGTTCTGGATTGCATCTAACACCATATACCACTGACATTGTCCTAGATTCAAAAACCCCAAAATCATTTGGGAGGCTCAAAATAATGCTATTGATAGATTCAACAACAAAAAAATAACTATTCTTTCAGCCAAATGTCTAAAGTGGCATCTTTGATAGAAACACAAGAAAAGGAAAACGGAACACGGAAATGAACTTCAGAATGGATGGAACAGCTGAAGAAATTTCATTAGCACCCAGGAGTTAGAGATGCTAACAAAATAACTTAGAATTGCATCCAACTAGAAACATTTCATACCTTATCTTTGCTAATTTAGCAGTCCATAAGGAGCTTGAGGAAACACAAAACTTAGATTATACATTCCACTAAAAGTAAACTGAATTATGAAGTTTTGTTTTCTCCCAGAACCTAAAAGTAGCTTTCTTTGCCTGAACTTACTGATCTTTCCTAAATTTTATGCTTCAAATTTTAGAACAAAGTTAATAAAATTAAAAAAAAAATGAGGGGAGAGAACAAGGCAAAGAGTAGAAGTTAGTGGTCCTAACTCCTACATTGAACTTTTACTTCCAAGAAATGTCCTTCCTTTATATACTAAGCAGGATATTCATATCACTGCCACTGCCATCCGGTAATTTAGCTCTGGCCTCATGTAGGCTGACGAGACAAAGCAATCAATCCACCAGTTTTGAAACCAGAACTACTCAAAGTTCAGATTATTCAAAGCAGAGGAATGTTTTTGGTTGCCACAAAACAAAAT
Source organism: Hibiscus mutabilis (assembly GCA_019671005.1). NCBI lineage: Eukaryota > Viridiplantae > Streptophyta > Magnoliopsida > Malvales > Malvaceae > Hibiscus > Hibiscus mutabilis. The sequence goes on from CM033719.1 coordinate 63,747,598, forward strand.
TAAACAAAAGTCAAAAGAATGACACTGAGAATAGCAGACATTAACACCAAACAAAAATTGAACTTTTAAGTACGACGATATGAAAATAAAAGGTGTGGCTGTATGACTGTATCACAACTGACCTGATCAGCAAGAGTTACAAAAAGGATGACCACATGCAACAGCATGAAGCAGATCACAAGGATAGGTATCAAAACATATCCCACAAGTCATCTGCCAAAATAAGAGATGTGAAGAAAAATGAAAGACATAAGCTGTCAAAGAGTGTGTACCAAACAAGCACCGGAACTCCTGGCTCATAAAATAGAAGTTAACACCCCATCAAGTTTGCATCACTTACTTCACTACCATCTGGAAATGGGACTACACGCTTATCTAATAAGCCAACAGACCTGCGAACCTTTTCCTCATCTGCAAACCATTCATCATGTACTTTACTGACATTCCTGTAAGTAAAACATAAACATAAATCACTTACATCAAGGCACACAAATCTATAGTCTTCAAGAGATAAAAAAAATATATGCATATTGACCAAAACATTGAGTCAAAATGGTAATCTTCACGACGCATTTACATTGCTGCAGTTAAGGTCCTTTAAAAATATGATTATTATCCTATACAAAGGCATTAACTCCACAAAGGGGGCTAAAAAATACCACACATTCCACTTAGTTATCTTCTTTCAAAAAAGAAGCCTACTAGTGGAGTTAAAAAACTCCACTGCCAGTATACCTGATAATAATCCTTAAAAATGTGAAAAGCTCTAAAATTTCGGAAGGAACAAAAGTGAAGAGATTATCCATCCAATACAGAAATTAAACCAATAGTGACCACTCACCAATTATAATAGCGTAGTAGAATGCCTGCTTCAACCTTTGAGATGGAAAGCACAGTAGATATCCTAATGATGTCATCCTCTTGACGTTGACAAATATCTACTTCACTCAAAATGGTATAATTTTGCAACGAAAAGAAGACACAAGTTCAGGATAAGCAACTTCAAAAATATTTAATCGAATAACAGAACAGGGCTCGAAATACACCGACTTTTATGTACAAAAAGATGAAAATGTTATAAGCTTGTAGTGCAAACCAGTGTTAATATTCAGTCCTATGGAAAAAGGACTGAATGCATGCAGTGCAAGTAAAAAGAACTTTTGACTTCTGTAAAACACATTAGTTATAAAACCCACAAAGAAAAAGTTTTCAGTCTCAGACATTCAATTTGTGCTAGTAACTACTAACTAGGTAACATTAGAGAAAAAAGTATATTCCAGCAAAGAAAAAGTTTTCAGTCTCAGACATCACTGTGGAACTTCAAGTATATTCCCATTGGTGCTAACAGTAGAGCACCATAGATACGGTTAAAGAAAAGGGTCAGAAAGTTAACCAGTTTACCAAATAAAGCATGTAATGAGCACCTGCATGTTGCATTTCAACTTGTATTAAGAAATGGCACCCAGCATGATTGCATTATGTTTAACACTAAATTGTAAAGAGAAAACATTACCCAATGAATTGTGGAAGGAAAAGCAAATAAGGTTCCGTCTTTCTTCTATCCGAAAAAGTATCTAATAACCATTAGCTAGAAGTAGCAAAAAATATACCATAAAGTTCTATCCAAAAGTAAAATGGTTCTTGCGTAGACACTTGACAGCACGTCTTTGACTTAAAACTTTGATATGTTTATTCAACACCTAAAGAAACCAAAATTCAAGATGCTTACGGAAAACCAAAATTCAAGTTGCTCATGGAAATTTCACCGAACCAAGGGGTTATGGAATCATTTTATTCAGCTATCTAATTTAATTTCCTTTCCATATGTTAACCAATGCAATATAATATGGTCCATTTCCATTCGTTCTGTTTAACAAAAAGCTTAGCGCTGCACATAATCCGACAATTCCATATCTAGTAGAAAACCGATTTGTGAAAGCAAAATACTTCAGAGTCTTGTGTATATTTTTCAAATTCTGAAAAAATAAAGTAAAAGCAAAATCAAGCATATTAAGGTAATCAATGTTTGCAAGCATGACCTCCTAAAGATACTACAATTCGTTCAACAAAAGGCAAGCGCAATTCAATAATCACGCGGCCAAAAAAGAAAAACAATTTGAATGAAATTAGAAACTTTCAAATTTGCATGAAACAATCACGATTCACGCATTTGACAACCATGTTTAACCTTAAGCAACTCACGCCAACAAATGGCAACATAAATACTGAACAAAAGGCATGGACTTTAAATTCTAAAGGAAGAAAATCTAAGCAAATAATAATAATAATAATAATACCTGGTGACTATGAGAGGCAAAATCAACGGAATCATCAGAATCGTGGTCGACGAACTCGTAACCAGCGTCATTCGCATCGGAATCATCGTAAGTAGCCATGGCCCCAGCATCACCGTCGCCGTCACTGTAGAAATCGTCTTCCCCCGATTCGTTGGCGTCGTTCATATACAAGTCATCCTCCGATTCCATTCCCCTGCTGCTTGCTGCCTTCTGTTTTCCTTCCTCCTTCGATATATATACCAAAAAAAATCAAATTTAATCAAAAAATTGTGGGATAAAGCAAAGGAAATCAAACCCCCTCAGGAATAGTGAGATGGTGTGAGATCAATGAAGGAGGAAGGGGTGGCAGAGATGTAAATAAGGGGGGAAAACAGAAACGAAATGGAAATGGAAATCGAAAGGAATTTAATTAAAGTTCAATTCATTTTGGCTTTTGAGGGAGTGGAGAATCAAAATGCAAGCAATTACTTAATTTTATTTTATATGGCTAATTATATTTAGCAATACTGATATAATTTTAGAAATCTCAAATCAAATTCTAGATTTTTAACACCAACATATATTTTTAGGTTAAGCAAAACTTAAGCTAAAGAAAAGCCCATCATGCCAGCCTTAAACGTGCTCTTGCAAACATGTATACACGTGTCAAAATCTTAAAATTTTATAAATACTTTCACAATTATTAATGTTACAAACATATAATATAAGGGTAAACATTCAGAATTGGTCCTCCTTGTTATGGATCTGTTCTGGTTTGATCACCGATTTTGAAAAGGTTAAATTTTGGTCGCTTACGTTATTGATTCATTTTACTCTTGTCTCTGAGTCGTTAATCCCGCTAGTTTGATGACGTGGCACATTAGTTTTGAATATGAAATGTATTCATTACTACTTTTATCTAACAAAATGCGATACTAGATTCATGAAGTAAAATCAAGAATTCGATATGTTATTAATGAAACAAATTAGATTAAGAGGGTTATCTTATGTAGTTTCTATAATATTCAATCCAAATTAAAGAAAAAACTTTGATACACAGAGTTTACATGTTCCTTTTAGTTTTAGGGGTCAAGATTTCAGTTTAGGGTTTAAGGGTTTAGGTTGTAGGATTTAGAATTTAAGGTTAGTATTTAGAATTTAGTGCATAGGGTTTAAGGTTTTTAGGGTTAGAGTTAGGAATTTAGGATTTGGGTTTTTATAGTGTAAATACACAGGCTTGTGCTTGTATATCAAAGTTTTTACCCAAATTAATCGATCAATAAATAGAATAACAATTATAAAAAATAAATGTGATATATAGGTTAAATTATACACATAATTCCCCTACTCCGAGAGTACTATAAAATTTAATCGTTTTGTTTTTAAATTGGATAAACTTCACCAGAGGTCCTTATGTTTAAGGCTTTTTCTATTTTGGTCACCTATTTTGAAAAAAAAAATATTCTTACCACTTACGTTTTCGTCCGTTACTGTTTTGGTCACCCAACCGTTAACACCAGTTAATACGATGACGTGATACATTAATAAAAAATATAATTTCTAATTTAACTCTTAAACTTTTAAAAATTTTATTTTTCACAATCTTCGACTTCAAGACTATTTTCTTCTTCACAGCAATTCTTCACTTGCCGTTACTATTTTGACGGATCCAAATTCAGGTAAATACTGATTTCACTAGTAGCTACAACATCCACAGAGATGCCGAAATCTTGGAAGATGGGAAATACCTGCACAGATAAAAAAAAAAAAGGTACAGATCAATTGCACAACATAGGAATCCAAATGAACAGAGAGATTAAAAGAAAGGAATGCCCTTCAAACCTTGGCAAGAAAGCCAAATTGACCAAGCCAACAATGCTGGTGAGTCATGCCTGCAATTAGGAAAAGAATGATTAGACCCATTCAGATTTCATCAAAGAATGCTACAAACCTTACTCATATCTCTACTCCTGGTGATAACTGATAAGAGCTTTAGGAGGTTTTAACCCTAACGGGAACATCTTTCCATACATGCAATGAACCTAAGAATACTGTTGTACCTTAAAAAAGTTACATTATTTGTTTTTGCTACAACTTTTGGTGCCTGATTTAGAATTTTGATACTTGTTGATTAGGAAAAAGATGGCTTCCATTCCAAGAAAATAAAAAAAAAACGGTACCATCTTAATGTATCAGCAGCTTTATGACTTATACAAGTTCACACCCTGAACAGATGCACTGACCCGAATTTCTCGAAACCCCAATGCTTTTCCGACCTAAAGTAGTACTTGCACAATATCTCCAGCCCTACAACATTAACAGTATGAAAAACAAAACCATTATAAAATGATTCCCACATGAGAGACTCGTTTCGAAAGTTGAGGGTTAAATTAAAAATTATTATTTTTATTAACGTGTTATGTCATTGTATTAACAGGTGTTAACGGTGAGTGACTAAAACAATAACGGACAAAATATAGGTGGCAAAAATAACACATGTTAATACAGTTACATTATATTTTAAATTTGATATTTGAATCAAGAAATTTCCAATCTCTTACATTTGTAACAGTAACAAATGTTATTGAAATTTGTTTGCAATTATCTCCACGGTTCGTATATAGCAATCATCGTCTCTATCTCCTTTTGACCTTCGGTGATAAAATTCCTCCGTCCTCGTTTTCGTAGATGAGAATTTCGATTATTCTTCATCTCTGTCGGTTCAAATCTCTACAATTTTCGAATATTTTCCGCCCAACTTCCGCCCTATTTTTTATTGACTTGGGCAACTAATTTTCCTGAATTTAAATCAAATTAAGATTCGTTTATCGATTAAGAATCTGTTTGCTTCACATGGATTCTTAAATGTTTTCTAATAAAAGAAAAGGATTATCTTTTAAAATTAGAAATTTTCTGATGTTTTTTAAGACTCAATGAAAGCTACTTTTATTACGTATCTTTTTTTTTCAAATAACAATATCGACATAAATATTAAATTAGTAATTATTAAAAAATTGTAAAACCTTTGAATTCTTGCTTAAATCACTATTCTCTTATTGCCGAGCTTTTATTCTTTTATAGAATACTAAAAGATTATGTAAAAAAAATATTCTTAAGGTGCGACTGAATAGTTATTTTAATTCATTCTTTTTTAACTAATTTAACCTCTAATGTTTTATTTTAAGTCAAAATGACTCATTTACAGATTAAAACTGTCAGTCAAATGACTATAAATAATTTGAAATAATATGACAAACCTACATAACAATACACGCTGCGATAGTAGTGCCATATAGACAAATATGCTAACTTTACATAATGACACATTAGTCGAAAATATTTTTATAAAATAATACGAAATATAAAATATTTTGTCTTCTAATATGTCATTCTGTCAAGTTGTTTATCATCAATTGACTAGCAATTTTGATCTGCATAGGGACCACTTTGACCCAAAATAAAACGTTAGAGGTTAAATTAATTTAAAAATAAATAAGGGCCAAAATAGGCATTTTTTGACTTACCAAAAGGAAAAGTTGTGAACGAAGAAATGAAAGTCAAGGCTCATATAATATAAGAAATCACAAAGAACGAATCATCACAGGTGCTAGCTAAATGAAAGATTCAAGAGTCCAATCCATTGGATATCAAAGATCTCAAGGAATATTCAAGGTTCACAAACGCAACGATCCACGAGTTCGAAGGGTATCGAATAAAATAAGTATATTCATTTACAAATAAAGAAGAAGAAAAATAAGAATCCTGAAATCCAGTATAATTTTTTTAAAACTTTTCCTCTGTAGCAGATGCAGATTTCTAACTTACTGGTGATGCAGCTGGCAGCCTACTGGTTTCATAAACTATGCATGAAGTGATGAATGAAGTTATCAACTGTGAAGAACCATTTAGATGGCACTTATTCTGTTCAGTAGCTAAAACTTGTGTTTTTTCATTTTCTCCGTCCGACTCGGCCTAAAAAATTGTATTCCTCCAAAACTGTTCCTGAAACCAAACCATTTACAAGAATTATTTACTGGATATATCAAACAACATCACTTAAACTACTATTTCCTAACAAACTCGACTGACAAATAAATCTCGCCCAACCTGCTTGAACCCTGATGCAACCTGAACATCGAGTTCAATTCTAAAGGAGAACAACTGAAACATGATCTAATAACCCAACCTCAACCTGATACCCTCAGTTCCAACCTTTATTTGCTAATATTAGTAAAATTCCCCTTTAAGTTCTGAATATCTCCGGGGTCCATGTAGGTACAAGTGGAGTTTCTTTTATCTGAAACCTCATGGTATTTTTTAATAGCACAAAAAGGAATATTTAAACATTCTATTTATATTAGATCCATTATCCATACCAATTATGTGGAACTTAAATGGGAAGAAGCGGTCTTTTTTCTTCCTCATGAACACGATGACTAGCCTGGAGAAAATAAAAAATAAAAAAGCATTAGATATATAAATGTGGGTAAAAGTTAGCTAGAAAAGTGCCAGTAAAAGCTCTCACATCTTCATTTGCTCCAGCAGTCATATTTAGCAACAATTCATCCTTAGACCTGATAAGATAACGGCAAGTTAGCATCTTTAGTTTACGATGGATCACAGAACTATAATATTGGGAAAACTGAGGGTAACTACAAGATGTTGTCGTGTAACGAGAAGTACATAAAAGGAGGTCTGCTTTTAATAGAAAATAAAGGCAATGAACTTAAAATGGAGGTGTCTCATGTATTCTTTTCTATTTCATTTCTTATCTGGATATGTCCAAGCCCCCGACCCAGTGTCAATAGATCATCATAATCATTCACAAACTTCTAAATAGTTGTTCCTTCAACGGCCATCAACCAACTCTCTGAATAAGTTCAACAATTGAACAGAATCACAGGACACTCTCTAAATAAGTTCTCTGAACGGAATCGTAGGACACTCTCTAAATAAATTCTCTCTGAACAGAATCGTAATTCATAGGACACTCTCTATATAAGTTCTCTCTGAACAGAATATTTAGACCCAATTATGATGATAGGCCCTTTGTAAGATTGCCATGTACATTCTGTTCATGGATGTTGGCTGGAAATGGTAGATTGGGTGACTAAATTTGGTAAGGGGAAATCCTTGAAATCGACTATTGTGTGTTTGGCTTGGAATGGTTATATTTACTATGTTTGGCAGGAAAGGAATAGTAGACTTCATGGTAAAGGTCCTAGGCAGGCCTTTGCTATCTTCTCTCTAGTGAAGAATGATGTTTGTTTTCGGTTACATAATTGTAAAAAATTGAGGAATTCTGATTCAATTTTGCTTGTTGAATGGGGTTTAGCTAGGACTACTTAGGTGAATGTAGTCTGCTGTGTTTGGATTGTAAGTAGGTTGGGGAGTTCCGTTTTTTATGTACAGCAGAGGTACTTTTGGATAATCAATAAAACAACTATTTATCCCAAAAAAAAAAGATAGGCCCTTTGTTGACCCAATAGAAACCATGTTTTTAGGCACAACAGAAGTTGATGAAATATGTGAACATCAGAAAGGCATAAAAACATCTGAGACAAGTCTTAACTCTAGAACTCTCATTATTCCAAAGCCTCTTAGATCAAGAAAAAGGTATAGAACAGTTCTTGCCATAATCAACATCCAAGTATAGAACAGTTTCTTCATGGTCCACAAAAATAGCATACAAGAAAAAGGTATACCTCTTGCTGTCTTGGCTATCCACCATCTCCAAACTACCACTTTGTTTTTCATCTTTAACCTTTGAAACTGACGAAAAAAACTGAAAGGAAGAAAATATACACCACAGCTATAAGCACTCTCTCCCAATCATCAAAATAGCAGAGAAGGAAAGCACGAGAGGGTAGGAGTATCGAAAAATAAACAGGTGTAGGTTTCTGTGTGTGCCTAACTGGCCAGCATGAGCATAGAAGAGGACCTATATAAGCAAAAATTACCTGATGCATGGAGATAATCACAACAGATATTCCTAAAACAAAGTTTATGGTCAGGGTGTGACCAAACAAAATAGCAGATGCTATGCCAGTAAAAATTGTGGCAATAGTTGAGGAGTACTTTTTCAAGATTGTATCTGCAAGAAAAAGAAACCATACTTGAGAAGACAGAATACAAACAATATGAGAAGCCTATAGACAGTGAAAGAAAAAATATATATAGTATAGTGCCACTAATAGCAAGAGTTTAAAAAAGAAGTGACCAGTCAGCCAAAGGAAAGAGAAAAAATTAGTGCAATACATATACTGAAATATGGAAACTGGTATGAAAAATTTTAGAAAGGTAAAGGCAATATGTTGTATGATAATGCTATGGGTATTAATTATACAGTTAGCTTAGCATCATTCTCACATTAACTGACACCAGTCACAAAAAACTGGTCTGGATGATTTACTTGACTGATCATAAAACCTGTTCTTTTACCATCAACATATAAAAGTGATATACTTGACTAAACATAAAACTTGTTCTTTTACCATGGACATAGAAAAATGATTCACCAAGTATTGTAAAGTTCCTTTTCATATACCAATGGTTCTTTACAATCATTGTCAGGATCAACTAAATCTTAATTAATCAAACAATCATGTGAAAGGTAGCAGCATGCTTAATTTGCAGAATAACTGAACTATTTCCAGTTAAACTATATATTTCGCTGCGGAATAGTTTAACTTTAACATTAACCCAAAAATGGTTTTTTTTTCTTTGGCTTTTAGGAGATAAATTGCATACCAGCAATTTCTGGGTGTTTTCTTTAGCCAAGGAAAAATATGGATTTCCTTGTAGAGTTTATACAGACCTAGGTTCCGCCCAACCTCAACCGCTGGCTTTTGGAGTGTGGTTCTCCAAAGGTCCACATCAAGAACCCTCTCCTATCCTTCGACCCACAATATCTGGATGACCAAAGGAACCACTAACTTCCCTAAGAATTTTTTTTGAATAAAAGCTTCCTTTAGGAGATAAGCACCAGCTGTCCATGACCCTTTACACATTTCCATGGCATCTACGACAGACATAATTGATAGTTGTAAACTTTCCCAAAGAGTTTTCAAGCAATTATGGCTGCTATTTAGGGTATGATGTCAGCAGGATTACTTTCTCTACAAACAAGCAGGAAACAAAAAGCAGTTCAAATTAGAGTATGATTTAGTTTGTTGCATATGAACAAACAGGCAAGAAGGATAGCAAATCCTTAAACTTAATGAACGTTGGTATTAAATATACCTGCATATTTGAAGAAGAAAGATGATAATTTCCCTTGGGCTGCATTGTTGCATATTAGAAGCATGGTAGCCTTTGAATGTCCCTGCAGGATATCCAAGCTACTGGGACCTAAAAACAAGGGGGTCATCAAAATACAGCAGCTAGTCAAGAAAAAGATTATGAGCACACTTAGAGCAATTTATATGTCTTCTAGATAACAACATATCAATAGAAATATATGTGTAGCGAGAGAAGAGGGATCCAATTACACAAGTGCATAACTAAATTAGTCTACATTTGATATTTTAACTAAGCAACCATTGGATTTAGCAATATTAAACTACTTGACATTACCATGAAGTTCTGAAACGATCCGATATCACTATCATATAAATTGAGACTACTGATTTTCTCAACATCTATTTAACAGCAGACAGTTTTTTTTACATTGAACAAATATTTTTAAATTTACTCTAAATTCGATAAGCATGATCCATGTGGATTGAACATGGAATACAACAGTTGGATCAAACAAATACAAATCGAATAAAAAGTTACAAAAGTAAGTAAAAGTAATTTAATTTTACACTAATGCAAGTGAATCCCTCATACACGTGTGTGTAAATATGTCTAAAGGAATTTGTGAGACAATGAAGAAATAGCACCCAAATGTGATCAATGAAGATCGGTTGACAATCATATCATAATTTCCTCCAAATAACCAGAACTTATCAGTGGCTACATGCCACCAGACAGCAACAGTAAATTCCAAGCTTAAAAGACTATTTCTTTCCTTTAAAAATTGCAGTTCCAAGAATGGCTAGGAAATTGAAAATTGCACCATATCCATAAAGAAACAAATTCTGTGAAACACATAAAGCAACCACAAATAAAAGGAGGATTCAAATTAATGGCCAAGGAACATTCTTTTTAAACCAATTGCATAACCATCAGCAAATTACTTTAATTCTCACAATCTATGCCATGTAAGACTACCTGAGTTTTTTTTCCTAGTTGTTATCAAGAATCAATGCTAGAGCCTGGAAAACAGATAAAATCATTATAGACGCACCTGATGGTAAATGCTTGTCTCAAACTGGCTCTTTAAAGCATATTCATTAAAGAAAGATGCCAGGGATGGGATAGTAACCTGTATTAATATCATATAGTTAGGTTTCATCGTGTCATAGTCTCTAGCGTGATAGAAACAATAATCTCATACATATAACTAAAGATTACTTAACACTGTCCTATAGCAGTGTCTTTGTAAGAGGGGCACAACTAGCAAATCAGTGCACCACGTTATCATTATTTTTCACAGTTTGTGTTCCAAGTCATTTGGATCATATGAGGGTTTTCCTTCACCAGGTATTTTCACCGTGCTGTAACACTCTGGTTTTGCTTATTAACAACCTTTGTCGAACTTATATCTGTAATAGTTAGTCATTTTTTTGTTTCTGAATTCACATCATCTTAAATTATATCTATTGATGCTAAAACCCCAACCCACAAAAATAACTCAATTACCAACTTATTCTGTTTCTATTATTTATTTTTTTCTATTGATGATTAACATTATTAAGGAGCATCAACTATTCTGGCCAAAAACAAGGAGCATGAATTATTAAGAAACCATCACAGTATTAAAGTATGCTTAGAAACTTGATTTGATCAAATTTAGATCAAGATATTTACTAGATATATATTTAGATAGTTGATTTTGCAAGTTTGCACAGTAAATAATTAGATTTGTTTTTAAATCTACTTGAGTTCAAACCTAATAACTGAATTAATTATTGTATAATATCTAAGAATTAGTAATTTAGTTGTAAATTATGGTGTGCGTTGAATGATTTTTGGTCAAAGTAACACCTTAACAAGTACAACAGTCAACAAGTAGTGTAAAAGCTGTAGACTTAATATAACTGGGTTAATCAAATTTATTTGTCAGCTTATGTTATAACTAAAGCTATTTTTTCTTAATTGCTTCAAAAACCAAAGGTCCAAATCAACCAATTAATATACAATTTTAACTTAACAAATCATAAAATATTCCTTACTCATCCTTTATTTATTTTAATGTTGTCAACTAAGCCATCGGTGTGGTTACAAATGACTTGTGTTGATTAGGGGTGATAACGAACCGAGCCCGAGCCTGGCCAGGCTCGGCGAGCTCGAAATTTTAGGCTCGAGTTCGGCTCGGAAACAATACTATTGAGCTCGGCTCGGGCTCGAAGCTCGTCAGGCTCGGCTCGACTCGAAATGAACAATTTTACTATAATTTTTTTATAAAAGATAGGGCCTCGTTGAAAACCCCTTTCATAACCAACACTGAAACGAAATTCAACATCGGGGAAGGAGAAAATAGTGCCCAATTTATTTTAGTTAATTTATTTTTAGTGAATTTTCCCCTAATTTATTTTATTGTTTTTCTTTTGCTAAAGAGATTACTTTTAGTGTATATGTAGCATATATATATATATATATAATATAATTATTCCAAGCCTGTTCACGAGCTTTTCGAGCCGAGTTTGGGTCGGCTCGGCTTGTTAAGGTCTCGAGCCGAGCCCGAACCCGAGTCGAGCTCACTTTGACCGAGCCAAGCCCGAGTAGCTCGCAAGCCGGTCAGGCTCATTATCACCCCTAGTGTTGATATCAAGTCTTTGGTAGACACCTAGTCCTCGATTCAAACCCTGGACAACCCTTTCACTCTCCCCTTATCAAACTATATATATTAATTTTAACTTCGATAAATATTCAAAAATTCCTTTCCAACCCAACTTGTAAATTGCAAAATAAGCTGTGTTAAGTTAAACTATAATCTGTAATTAAGAAATTACTAGTTTTCTATATGTATGAAAAAAGGGGGAAACATGCATATCAAAAGTCCTACTGTATGAATAAAATCATTGCAAGATACAATCCTTTGAAACAGACAGTTCCAAAAGTTGCCACATCAATTAAGTGAAGCAACTGTGTTAACTTACAAAAATTAGTGTGTACATGTATGCGCCTGTTGCAACTGGAACTCCAACTGAAGTATTACCCTCTGGTAAAGACCGCAACTGGTTTATGCTAATTCCAATAAGCAACAACGCAAGAGCCTCCCACTGTTACAAATATGGATCAGCACCACACATGCAATATGGATAAACTATAATCAATTAACCATTCCAAAATGTACACATATTTGCTTTCAAATTTAGGATAATTGACCGTGAAACAGTTCAACGAGAAAATTCTTTCTGTTCAAACTAACCTGAATAATAGAAAACCGCCGTTTCATGATCATCTTTAACAAGATAGCTATTACCAAAACCTGCATAAGTTGGACGGTTCTGAAACAGATTCACTAAGAATTCTCATGGGAAAACCAAAAGAAACAGCAGGATCATGTGCATAGTACTTTAACTGGTTTAATGGTGGACAGCAGCATAAAGTTGGTGTTCACCAATAAGTTAAACTTCGAGATAGAATGAGAATCATAAACTAATGGTATATACGATTCACTACACCCATTGATTGGGGTGGTAACAACTACATGACGAATAACCAAAAGGAAACAAAGATTTAAAGCATAAATTAACCCAAAATGCATTTATTTAGAACAAAAAGAGGTTGATCAGAACCTATACTGTTTAAATAACCGTTAAACAAAACGTATTATTCTACCTTTAGGTTGCTGAGCATCTTCACAGTAGAAGGATTGAAATAAAGCGGCATAGGAATAACAGCATAATTATTAGAAAACAAGCCAAAGAATATTAAAAATAAATTTTAGATGTGGATAAATAGTTTAACAGAAACAGAGCACATAGTTAAATTCTACTATCAGGTAATTTTTAAGTAACTGAAATCATGCAGGTGTCATGGAAGAAGCAGAAAGACCAGTAAGAGAACACCACCTGCATGATGAACTTTAGGTAATTGTTAATAGCGTAAAGCAGAGCTGGAACTGCAAGAAGCACATTATTTCGAGCAGCCTGTAAAATTTTACAACAAAAAAAAAGTCATCTGGAGGTCAAAAGGATGTTGTCCATGAATTAATATGGTTCATACCATTTCAGAGAGGTAGATTCAGAACAAAACAATTATGTGCAGATAAAAATGGGGGAAATGAGCTACAAGTTTCAAAAGGACTTCGTGTCACATTAAGACGGGTTTGCTAGACCAAAATGACACCACATTAATATTAGTACAGATATTTAAGTTTACAGAATGCAATCCAAACACATTTTTATTAACAAAATAAGATACTTATTGGCATCATTTTTTCCAGCAAACCCATAATATGAATGAAGAGTTAAACTATATCAACAATTAATAAAAAACAGAGGAAGTATAAAAGAAACTGCCACTCAAAAATAAAAGAATGCCAACAATATATCTCCACTCTAAAAAATAAAACAAAATTCACCCCTCATCTACCATTAGTCTCATTAAAGTTGCACATTGCATAACACAGAGCCTGACCAAATTTACTGCACAAGACCAAGAAAAATCAATAAAAAAACACATCTATGTGAAACTAAAAACATTTCACTGACTTGCTGCATCTCTACTTTCAGCATGGCTTCTTAATAACTGGACTTCTTCTAATTTCTCCACCTTTACACCCCAAAATGTCTTAAAAGTATCAACAAAGATCACAATGAATAACCATGTTGGTATGCCAATTGTAATTGATATCTACCGTAAATCATATATGATTAAGCCAGCTTCTTGATCAGTCTCACAGTTTAGCATTCAGTAATAAATACAAAATCATCCCATATCATTAGAAGAACCTTAATGAAACTAACATTCAAACCACTAATTAGCCCAATGGTTGATCCAGAATAGTATACAAGTTTTTCATTCTTTATCAAAAGCTGTTGGGATGCCTCATAAAACCATCAAGGTTGTTAATATTATTAAGAATCAATAGTGTGAAATTAGTGATACAAAAACTAATGATGCAATTGCAATCAGAATTATAGATTTCTGGAAGTAAATTTCTTACCTGCACTAATGAAGAAATTGAGAGAAGAGATTTCTCCCCAACTTTCCTATTCCGAGCCTTGAGAGTGAGAGAGAGAGAGAGAGAGAGTTAAATAAGAACAATTAAATCTAATGGAAGAATTTAATAAAAAGAATCTGAAATAACATTTAGTGAGATAATCAATGGGATAGGACTTCCATTAATCTTTGAAATGCAAATGTTTCTATTCTAACTGAATACTAATAGCAAGCCCGTGAGCTTCTACAGGCTAGGCTTAGTAACTTTTCCTGACATTGTAGCTCAATGAGCAAAAAAAAAATACTTATCGGGTATACTCAGCTCTATATAAGGGCATCTAATATTGGGTACGCTAAGCTCTATTTTCCTGAATTATTCTGATAAGTTGTACTAGAGAGACATTTAAGTTTTCTTTGGCCTATCTAACCTAGTATACAAAGATAATTTAATCTTAAATTCAACAGCTACAACTATGACTTAATTGAGAATACAACTCCTTGGGGACAAGAGAGTCCATGCACTGAACACAACTTTAGGTATATGTTATAAAAAGCTGCCTATAGGTAGATGAACGCATGACAAGCATATAAACTTTTTTGTTTGAATTCTTGAACTCCAGTTAGGTATATAGTATACACCCCCCTCCTATTCTAGTTGAAATTTAATAAAATGCTAAAAGTACCTGGAACAAGAGCATGATAATGGCGAAAGTAACTTTGGCCACCTCAGTAAGAAAGTTAACGCTAATGGGACTAAACTTGAAACCTCCATCCACCTTTGACATATAAACCAATATAGGCTGCAATAATTAATATAGATATATTGTGTTAGAATGCAAAGAAATCACGGATCTGAATTGCTGGTTTAGATTTGATGGTTAGATGCAAAGAATTTACCTGAAAACCGACCAAAACGCAGTCCCCAGCGACCAAAAGAACGTTGAGGAGACGAGTTTTGGAGGAGACATAGCTGCGGTGGGTATCATAAGCCCTCGAAACGGTTTTACTACCGGGCGGTGCTATTTTAGAATGGCAAACACTGCATTCTATCATCCCCGCCAGCGCCTGCACCTAGCTAGTCAAAGTAACAATATATCAACAGCATAAAATCAAATTTCATTGTCTAAAAGAATAAAAAAAAACCTAGAAAAACGATTATTTAAGGCGGCAATCTTGGACTTGAGAGAACAAAAGGAGAAGAAAATCACCTGAGTAGAGTTACGGGAAGCGAAAGGCGAGAGAGGCTGCAGATCTTGGGAGATCTCGAAGCCCTCGATCAGAATTTGACAAAACAAAACAGAAATCTGGGAATTAAAGGGCCAAGATGTATGGAAAGAATGAGTTGGAGATGTAACGTCACTTGCTGGCTGTTCTTTCCTTTTAGTTTTGCTTATGTTTGAATAAATTATTTTGAGTTTATATACAGAAATTTTACTGTTGTAAAATAAAAGGAAGGTGGACTGCGCTTTTAGTATATAGTTGCATTTTTAAAAAATATATGTTTCGTATATAATTATCCGTGTTTAATTTATTAATAAATTAATCTAAATCAGATATTATATAAATTTATTATAATTTTTTTTAAATGAGTCTACATGTTCGACGAGTACTGTTGAACACCACTAACAATAAGCATTTATGAACAATATTAAATTAATTAATAAAGATTAACAATTTAAAGGATTCAGCATATAATTATAAATTATTTAAACATATAATTATAAATTATTTAAAATAAAATATTAATTAAATTATTTTCTAAATGTATAATATTTTTTTAATCTTTTTTAAATAATTATATCAAATATCAACCTTAGTCAATTTAAAAAATAAAAACTCAAAACAAAACCTTAAACCCTAAATCGTAAACCCTAAATACTAAAACTCAAAACCCAAAACACAAAATCCTATACCATAAACCCAACCCCCAGAACCCTAAACCTAAAACTCAAAACCCAAAACACCAAACCATAAAACCATAAACCCTAAATTCAAATATTAGATTTAGATTTAGTGTTTAGGATTTATGCTTTAAACGTTAGTGTTAAGGGTTTAATGATTGACATTTGATCCAATTATTTTGAAAAAGATTAACAAAAATTATATATGAAAAAAAATTAATTAATATTTTATTTTAAATAATTTATAATTATATATTTAAATAATTTATAATTGTATGTTTAGTCTTTAAATTTTTAATCTTTATTAATTAATTTAATGGTGTTCAGCAGTGATCATCGTTAATGGTGTTCAGCAATGCTCGTCGAGCGTTATAAAATCTTTTTTTCTTTTTATTTTTAATTTATCACGTCATAATTCAAATTTCTAATATGTTATTTTCTAAAATATGTCTTTGTTTAATGGATGTGTAGACAAACAAACTAATTGAAATTTAAGACAAAAATTACATTCTCTATTCATAACTATAAAAAAATATTAATTCTTAAAATACATTTTCTAGACAATGATTAATTAACAAGTGAATAAAAATAAAATAATTATGACGTAATTCTTTAAAATTTTCACACTTACAAAATTTTAATAATATATATTGTTAATCGAAATTTAAGAGTATATTTGGATGCTTAAATTATGCTGACTTTGATGGAATCCACTAGTGACAATTGTGACTTAACCATACAATTAACGTGTGTAGCAACAAGTAACCATATCTAAAATCAATTACTAAATAACTTTCCAAACTCACCAAAATAGTTTTATTTCATTTTTTTGGCATAATAAAAAAAATGTCCATAATGTTTGACTGAATAGTTATTTTAGCCTTTATTCTTTTTTTAAAGCAATTTAACGCTCAACGTTTTATTTTGACTCAAAATGGTCCCTCTAAGGATGAAACTATTAGTCAACTGACAATAAATAGCTTGAAATGACGAGACAAACCTACATGGCAGTGCACATCGCGATAGCAGTGTCATATTGACAAATATGCTGACTTTACATAATGACACACGAGTCAAAAAATAATTTTAAAAAATTGTATAAAATATAAAATATTTTTTCTTCTAACGTACCATTCTATCAAGTAATTTCAAGTTGTTTATCATCAATTGATTAACAGTTTTCATCCGCCCGAGGGCCATTTTGACCAAAAATAAAACTTTAATAGTTAAAATGCTTCAAAAAATGACCAAAATGACCACTCAATCAAACGTTATAAACTTTTTTTAGTATTTACCTATTTTCTTACTAAAACCATAGATAGTTTTATCAGTTTTAAGCATCTAGGTTTTTTTACCTGACCTCAACACTCATAAATGTTTAGGTTATGTGTTACTTTTTTGGAATTTTTTTTAGTAAATTTGATTTCCCTTATTAAGATGATGTTGGAAAAATTATATATATTAGTTCAATAATATTGATGTTAGTCGTGTCACTTGGTGAATAGACATGTTAATAATAAGTCATGTCGCTTGCTGAATAGACATTAATTTTTTGTTTAAAGTTGCATCCATTCAATCGTATCTATTAATTTTTCAACAAATATTTCCACCAAAAGGTTTAACATTTTCATCAAACGATTTAATTTTTTCATCCTCTATATAAAGGAGAGATTTCCAAACATTTTCACAACTCAACATTATTTACAATATCCAAAAATACATGCATGGAAAAACATTTTTGGTTTTCGGTGATAGAGAAAAGCAAGATTGTGTTCGATTGTTCACTGCAATCGTGCTACTGTTGTGAACGTTTGTTGTATCTGAGAGATAGATGTCCAACGTTACTCAAGCACCAAGAAGATGACGAATCTGTCTTAAGGAAACTATTCATACATGCCTCAACAAAAAATTTTCTGATTTTAACTATGTCCAATTTCAGGTTTTAGTTTTTAATTTATTGTTGTTTATTTATCTCACAGTAATCTATTATATTTAGATTATTACTACACCTATTTTTCTAACAATCTTAAGACATTTTAATTTTAATCCAAAAACGAATAGATTATCGTTACTAACATCAAAAGCAGGAAAAATTGAATTTATCGATTCCCATCAATCCTTTGATTTGTGGACATCATCACTCGTGTGTCTCCACCATCGTATGATTAAGAGGATTTTACAATACTGTAAGTACAGTTGTCTAAGTTGTTGGATGTTTTTTTTTTCCCAATAATTCATACGTTAGTATGTTTCTTACTTTCGATAAATAAAAAAAGTTCAGTATGTTTAAAATTTAAATAGTTAAAACGATTAAAGGGTACAAACTCTTAGGTGACCTTTGACCATTTTGTACTTAAACGTTGCAAGGGTGAAAATTTTACTTTAAACGTTTTGATTTGTAATGATATATATTGGAGAAATAAGGAGATGATGATGAAATGAGAAATTATCCGCTCTCAAATTCTGATTCGATTCTTTGGAAACTAAAGATAAAAAAATATTATTGTTAGAATATTATTTCCGAGACTAATATTTATCTGTGTTTAGAATTGAAGATAATTATGTTGGCTTTGAACTTTTATTTTGGGTTTTTAGTGTTACTAAATTCCTACTGTTCAATATAAGTAAATTAATTGTGTTTTTATTTCTGATTTTTAGTTTCTGACCAAATTCTTGATGGTTGACAAATTCATAATTATGACATGAAATGTAGCTCATGATTTTGCCGTGGCATAATTCCAAAATGTAACTCATGATTTTGTCATGTCATGATTACAAAATGTAGCTTATAATGCAATAACACGCTCAGTTCTCAATCTGATGTTATAGCCACTACTCTGACTCTGGTTTTGAACTAGAGTCAAACGTTGCCAGTGACTATAAGCTACAATGAAAAGCTTGCAAAGAGAATTCCAAAACACGGTAATAGAAAAATGTTGTGTTATTTGACCATATTGTTCCTCCTATTGTTAGAGAGGATGATGTAGATGTTGCTACCGCCTTCAACATTGTCAATACATGGAAATACTTATGTTGCCACCACCTTCAACGTCGCCAAGGCGTGGAAGCACTCTGATTTCCTATACTGTAACTACATTTTCAAAGCCGCGTCTGATGCACGTTATGAAGTGCACAATATTATGAGAACGATGAAAAGTTTTGGATTATCATAGAATATGTGGGGGAAGCTGTGTTATCCGTAAATTACCTTTTAAATAAAGTGTCCCACAAGAAAAAGAAAAAGACACCATATGAATTATGAAATGGTCGAAACCTTCCTACAAATATTTGAAAGTGTGGAAGTGTCTTGCCAAAGTAATTGTTCTTTTACCGAATTAAATAAAAATAACTCCTAAAATGGTGCATTGTATTTTCATTGGCTATGTTTTCCATAACAATATTAGTAATTGCATTAATGGTAGAAAACGACAGAATTTTTTACCATGGATTATCCTTCTAATGTGTTTATTTTTGTAATAATCGGTTATGTTTGTCATAACAATGCATATCGTTTCTTTTGCATGAATCAAATAATCATAAAATTCACAAGAACACGATATTAGAATCCAAAATTGCCTCATTCTTTTATGACTATGGAAGTTGGTCAAGTTCAAAAAAGCGAACTATAGACTATTAATGAAAATTGTCAAGACTTTCAACAAGAGGTTGATGTGCAAGGGTGGAAAAGTCATTTGGATCGAATTTTCTAGCATATATGCTAGAGGATGAATGACTATAAAATGTCTAGGAGGATATTCCAAAATGGCCAAAGTCGGTGCCTACAATATGTATATATTGTGATAACCAAACAATATTTGGTACAACATAAAACATAATGGTAAGCCGAGACACATGCGTCGTCGACATAATACCGTTAGACAATTGATCTCAATTGGAGTTATCTATATTGATTTTGTAAAATTAAAGGATAACATTGCGGATCCGCTAACAAAATGGTTGAATCGAGATTAAGTTGAGAAAAATCGAAAAAATGTGACTAAAGCCCATGGAAATTTAAACCACTATGGGAAGAAAAACCCAACCTAGTTGACTGGAGATCTCAAGATATAGGTTCAAAGAGACAACCTACTTGAATAGCCTTGTGCAGTCATTGTGAGGTTTTTATCCCAAGTCAATTCCTATGATGTAAACAGTGACTAAAATATGGAAAAGGTTAAGCAGTGCTTTTAATGACCATTGTGTGTTTTGGTAAATAGAACAACATAAGTCACATATGTGAGAGTGAAGTGAAGTCGCTTTAAGGAGATTATTAGGACATAGTTCTCTAAGCTCTTGCAGAACCAGGAGATGTCCAAGGCTATATGGACATAACCATGAGAACCAAATTCTTGTCATTGAGGTATTTGTGTGAGGTATGTCATCGCTTACACAAACGGCATGACAATTCAAGGACATCACGTCTATTGGACAACCAGTAAGGTAAACACATTTTCACAAATGAAGGTTCAAAGGGGGACACCTACCTATCCTATGCAAATATCAAACGTAGAATCTATCACCACGTCGAGTCAATGTTTTTGAACCATCAATTTCATTCATGTGGGAGATTGTTGGAAAAATTATATATATATATATATATATTGGTTGAATAATATTGATGTTAAATCATGTCACTTAGTGAATAGACATGTTAATAATAAGTCATGTCACTTGGTGAATAGACTTATTAATTTTTTGTTTAAAGTTGCATCTATTCAATCGTATCTATTAATTTTTCAACAAATCTTTCCATCAAATGGTTTAACCTTTTATTAAACGATTTAATTTTTCCATCATATATATAAAGGAGAGATTTTCAAACATTTTCACAACTTCAACAACTCAACATTATTTACAATATCTAAAAATACATGCATGGAAAAATATTTTTGGTTTCCGGTGATAGAGGAAGGCAAAATTATGTTGGATTGTTCGCTGCAATTGTGCTACTGCTGTGAACATTTGTTGTTGTATATGGGAGATAGACGTCCAACATTACTCAAGCGTCGAAGAGAAGACGAATCTGTCTTAAGGAAACTGTTGATACATGCCTCAACAAAAATTCTTCTGATTTTAAGTATGTCCGATTTCAGGTTCTGGTTTTTAATTTATTGCTATTTATTTATCTCAGGGTAATATGTTATATTTAGATTATTACTACACACATTTTTATAACAGATGATACAATAATCACCTTGTTTGGTAAACAAATTTTTAGTCAAAAATATCGATAATTTGAATGTTTGATAAGTAAAAGATTGTAAGAGCTAATTGGATGAAACCTCTTGATTTAATTTTTTTAGGATTCTTGTCCTTACAATTACAAAAAAAAAACTATAAATAAAAATTTTAAATAACTAAATAAAATTAAAAGCTAATTTTATGAATAAGAAATTAATACATACATCATTTTTATTGATATTAAAAAATAATTTTCATAATTTAATTTTCCCACCACTCTCATTTCATTATAAATTCTAAAGTCGCAAATCTTTTAAACTTTACTCTCAATTATACAAAATTAAACCCTTTCCTTCCCAGTATAAGTGTTTAAATTTATTTTTTTAATGTTTATATTGTGATGAAATTTTCAAATATTATTTGAATATTACTTTCATAAATAGTTTTAAATGATATTATTTTATAAATAATTTAAGGTTTAAATATAAAATAGGTGCTTAAATTATTTTATTTTTTATCTAGGTAAAATAGATGTTTAAAGTTTTTTTGGTCTAAATTATTAGATAAAATAGGTTTCTAAAGTTTTTTTGGCCTAAATTATAAGTATTTCATAAAGTGTTTTTGGCCAAACTAGGTGCATAAAGTTTTAATTTTTGTACAAATAGGTGCTTAATTTTGTAGCGACCTTTTAAAATTTGTAAAGTCATTAAAAGGTTCGTAATTTGATTTTCTTTCGTCTTTTTAGAAAATATTTGAAAATGAGAAATTCTTTAAAAATTCGTGTTTTAGAAAACAAAAAAAAATTGGAGTCGCCACCGGCCACTAAGGTAGGCCGGACACCATAAAACCAGAGATTCGTTAAAAGAGCGGGTTCGAGAGTTGGTTACGCGTGGGGAAGGATTAGCACCCCATCGCGCCCGGAAATCGATACCAAAATCTATGTTGCTTTTAATTGATGGAAATTATCGGAATCTAAATTGAATTTGATTAAATTGTTCGTAATTGAAAATAAAGTTTAATTGGACGGGCTTTGTCAAATTGGTAAATTCGAATAAATAAAAAATTTAATTAATAAGGGTGACGAAACTTCAGACCATAGATTAAACCGACATCGAATAAGCATGATTGCCGTGTTAATTTATGGTTCGAACTCCGTTCATCACCTTTATGCATGATGCAAGCAATTAAACATGATGAAATGACTTGTCAAAATTTTAATTCGTTTTAAATTACCTTTAGACGATAAGGATTAATTCGAATATTTGGTCAACATCCAATAAGACATGACTGTTACGACACAAATATCGAAATTAATAAATATCTTCATTCTATAATTTAAATTACATGCAATGTCCAATTAAAATATTAAAGGTCTAATGAATGGCAATTAAAATGCATGACATA
The DNA here is from genome assembly GCA_019671005.1 of Hibiscus mutabilis. NCBI lineage: Eukaryota > Viridiplantae > Streptophyta > Magnoliopsida > Malvales > Malvaceae > Hibiscus > Hibiscus mutabilis. Next base: position 63,770,579 of record CM033719.1, read on the forward strand.
GAAAGGCACAAAATTAAAACCCTAAAGCCCTAACCTAAAAAGGCCCAAATTATTGAAAATAAAATTAATGATCTACTTATTAACTAGGTTAATCTAATATTAGCCCTAAATTGGTTAATTCCTAAAATACTAGAAACCTATCATTTTATTTGGTTATCTTGAACCATAATAATTAATTAGATTAATTTAGACTAGAATCTCAATAAGCCAAAGAAATTATCTAAAATTAATCGAATTAATTCATCATGATTTTAAATTAAGTGGTCTAATGAAATTACAATTTTATCCCTAAAATAATTAAGAGTTCTTCAATCAATTTAATACATTTAACATTCACCCCCAATGAGCCAAGGGCAAATTTAAATGCATTAATTTGATTTGAACCTAAAGTCTAGCTAAGGCTCCACAGCTAATCCTAGATTCAATTTAATTAATTTAAAGCCTATGCCCCAATTGAACGAGCACATAGTTTAAACTAATTAAATTAAAACTCTATACTAATCCTAAAGGGCCTAAACTAATAGAATACAAATAACGAAGACAAAACTAAAACTAGGCATGTATATACATTCTTACTTCGCCACAATATACACATATAGCTCTTTTTACTACCTAACACATACACATACTAGCACATATTTACATTACACACACAAGTATCGTATAACATTTAAAAAAAAAGTTACCTAAGAAGAAAAAGAAACCGTACAGCATGCATATTAAAGAAGGCCATGCATATAATTGATGATCTAATATAAAATATATACATGCATTTAAGCAAAATACATCAAATGAAGAAAAAAAATTATGTACAACGCATGCATACAAAATATACTAGAAAAACATCACATGTGATACAAATAAAAGTAAACGGTTTCGAATATAAAGCATACAAACCACACAAAAATAAAAGGGCGACATTTGAATATACAAAGAGGACTAAAACATAAAGGCAACAAAATAAAAGGGCAGAAATTAAACATGCAATACAAGCCGGGTTGTCAAAATGAAAATAAAACAACGAAAAAGGAGATTGGACACTGGATTTCGGACCAAACTGAACATGGATGGGGATTTTGGGGACTAAAAGGGTCATTAATCCCTTTAAAATCATTTAACTAAAAACAGTGGCCCAAACGAAAGCGGGATAAAAAATAAGGGACCATGAGTGTAAAAAAACCGCTTTAAAATTGATCCAGCTCGATTTTGGCCTATATTAAAAGATTTAAAAAAAAACTTCAAGGACCGAGACTGTGATTTAAAAAGAGGGAAACCCTTCTGGGGTAAACCCGAAAACAAGGAAGGATTTATTTTGTAATAAAACCCTTAAAAGAATTTTAAAAGCATATAAAACTCACTTCTTTTGCCCAAAACGGCAAGATTAAGCACTTTGAAGTCATTTCTCCCTTCTTTCCAAAACTAGAAACCCTAAAGGCTCTGACCAAACTCACCCAACCCAGAAACCGGCGGCTTGCTCCGCCGCGAGCCGCCACGAAACCCTTCCGGTCGCAGCATAACGGCGCCGGAAAACCGAACAGACGTGCCAAAAAAACTAGATCCTACCACCCCAAGCACCAAACTTAACCTAGATCTGCCAAAAAAACTGAACCCCACGCACCTAGATCTAGATCTCAGACTCCCGAAACGAAGAACTTCCCTTCCTAACAACAGAAAAGTTACCGGCTCACTCCTTTTTGCCCGAAGGCAGAGAGCTTGTTGCCGGCAAGGTCACAAATTCGAACGGGCAGTTATCGGATGATGGGTAAACAACTAGATTTTGCGTTTCACTTTTTTTCTTTTCTGAGATGCATGCATATGAGAAGATGAAATATACCTCTTGAAGGTTTTCCTTTTTCTTTGCATTGATTTTGAATTTTTCGAACCGTTTACAATGGTTGTTTTAGTTCGATATATATAGCCGAACTTCCTTGTTACATAAAAATGAAAAAAAAAATAAAACCCTATGATCTTCTGGAGTCCGCCGATATCTTTGTTTGATCTCTTGCTTTTTTTGGTTTGATCTCTTCCCTGTGATATTTGCTGATGTTTGTGTGTTCTTGGTCTTCTGGAAAACGTGGCTGAACTATGAGGGGAAGGGACCAGAGGGATTTCCATTCTCGGCAGCCGAGGCGTCAGAGGAGTCCAGGAGGTGCGCGTGCGATTCACATGCGCGTGTGGAAGTTCTGGAGTATTCTCAGCTTCGATCCTAGCCGTCCATCTCCTCTCAGATCTGACGGTTGAAAACAATGCGGCGCTGGCGGTTAATAACCCTGATTAGGGTTTCTTTCCCATGTTGGATCTTGACCGTTCGATCCATCAGCCAGATCTGACGGTCCAGATTTGGCTGCACAAGAAGGGAAACAGCGTTAGATTAGGGTTTCTGTTATCTGGGCCTAAACGGGCTGGATATTATAATTAACTTGTTTTGGGTTTTTTAATTTGTAATATGGACTGACATTAATAAACATTTGGGCTTATGTTATTCTATTGGGCTTTTTATTTATTCTGTTTTGTTTTGTATTTTTTGGCTTTACTTTAATAATATAATAAGTAATAAAATAATATGATAATAATAGTAGTAACATATAAGGTAATATAATACTAGTAATAGTAATAGTTGTAACATGTTTTTTTTTTTTTTTATTTCTTTTCGTATAATAATGCAAAACTAATAAGTAGTAACCTAATATAATGTTTTTTTGGATTTTAGACATAAATAGATAGTAGCAAATAAGAAATAATACTTGTAATATTTTGGGATTTTTAAATATAACATAATAATAGTAAATATAGTACTAATAATATTTTGGTTTTTTTGTTCCATTGATAAACGGTAGATATAACATTAATTAATATGTAAAAAGGTAAAAAACAACTAAAACCCATTTTTTAAATATTTACAAAAAATAAAAAATGGGTTAGAACCCCGGATAAAATTAGTGATTACAAATTCTTTTGTGAATTTAAGTTTTTGGCCGCATGTTTTTTTTTAAGTTAGACATATTTTGACAAAAAAATTGGTTTGCACCTATTTTATCAAAATAATAATAATTTAGGCACCTAAATGAAAAAATAAAATACTTTAAACACTTACCTTACATTTAAATCCAATTTTATAAAAAAAAATAAATGATACCTTTACAAGAAAAATTCACATAATTTAATTTATGCGAATCACAATACTACCAAAAATCTCACCAAAAAATCAACTATTCTCGGGTTATTAACCTTTCAAATGACCCCTTTCTTCATCTTCTTCTTATTTTCTAAAATAAGACCAATCTCAATGACTAAGTTTCATCATAAGCTTTTCTGTAAGCAACATCAATTATCGTAGTGGCTCATCTAAACGTTTTTCACAATTCTATTTCATCAGATAATCAATTATATTTTCTATTGATGTGAGAAACAAACTCCTAATCCCCATAAAGCAATAAAAGGATCGACTCAACATGAACATTATTTCTTAACAAGTTAGAATCTCGACAAATAATTCGTATTGCCTCAACACTATCGAATTCAATTTTAAATTTTTGTATTCTAACTCTTGGTCCAAAGCTGGATGTTCGAAAAGATTGTGTCTTATTGCTTTTCTTTGCTAACAAATTTGGAAAGCACATAATAGTTTAACTTTTTTTTTGGTTCCGTTGATGATCCGATTAAGATTTGAAATTCTGATGAAAGAGCTTATGGTGAATATATTTCTGCTACGATGGATGATCGACCTATACATGTTTTTTCTCCTTCCCTTCTGTTACGGATGCAGCAAGGAGTGTAGCCACCAAGAGTGACCAATTGAATAGTCAAGTTGTTGAGGGTGTACGCAGGAGCAAGAGGGAAAGGAAGATAGCTGGAAAGCTAACCGATTTTGCCCTTTCTTAAATAGTAGAGAGTATAAATAAAAGATATTGTAATGAGTGAGGCATGAAACCTTTCTGGAATTTGTTTCCCAAAACTTCTATCTAAATTTCTACATTCTCTTCCTCCCTTACTAATTCTTCTCTGCATAACATCAACTCTAACATTGGTGCTTTCATTGATCTCATTTATGATGGTCAACCATTCCGAATCTATCAAGATTCTTCAAGATACAACCGCCCAGCTACAATCTTACGCCAAGGATCAGAAACGCTGGAATGAAAGTACTGAGAAGACATTGCAAGCGATGGCTCAACAGTTGCAGCTGATCTCTTCCCAGCTGCAGAATCCAGCCACCACGTCCGGAGGCAGCGAGGTGACATCGGCCTGTTTGGTGAACCACGGAAAAGCTAAAGCTTTTTTAGACTCTGACGACGTGTTTCCGTTTGCACCAAAACCGGTTCAGGTTGAACTTCCTCTCTTTACAAGCAAGGATCCCGAGGAATGGATCGCAACGGCTCAGGATTTCTTCGAGTTCTATGGAACTGAAGACCATCACCGTGTCACGATGGCCTCGTTCAGGATGGACGGCATCGCTCGCAAGTGGTTTCGTTGGATGCAACGCCAACGCCAGTTGGCAGGCTGGGCTCACTTGGTTGAAGCGATTCGCAAAAGGTTCGCCGTTGTGGAGGTTGAATCACCAGAAGGTCAGTTGTCCAAGATGATCCATACCACGACGGTTGAGGATTATCAGACGCGCTTTGAGGAGTTAGCCTTGCGCACTACCTGTTTGTCAGATGATTTCTTAGCACAATGTTTTCTTTATGGGTTACGCCATGACATTAAGAATGAAGTGTTGAGTCACCGTTCTTTCTCCATGGCCGAAATTGCAGCTTTGGCACGGTTTCATGAAGCTCGATTCAACGAGAAGCGTGCAATAGGTCGTTCCAACTCCACTAAGTTGCCACCACTTTTACCTACTCCTATAGGAGTCACACCGGGACCACAGGTTCAACCAGGCCGCCCTCCTCCCCTGGAGTCCCTGCCGGTGCAACCTCGCAGGCTCACTTCTACGGATGCTCAAGCTCGACGTGAGAAAGGTTTTTGTTATTATTGCGATGCTAAATATGTTCCTGGCCACAAGTGTCGTGATCCACAGTTGTTATTTCTTGACGATAATTGCACCGATGTTCCATCGCCGTTACCAATCATTCCGGTTACATTGGATAATCCTTCACTGGACGCTATTGTCGATGTGGGTAACGAACAATCTTTGGTCTTGTTTAATGCTTTGGCTGGATGTTTTCATCCTAATACGATCCGTGTGGTGGGGCATATCGACGCCAAGCCGGTCCGTATCTTGATCGATGGTGGTAGCACGCATAATTTCGTGCAGTCACGCGTCGCCAAATTTCTTGGCCTACCAATCACTGCGGCTCCTAACTTTAGGGTCATGGTGGGCAATGGGGACAAGCTTTCCAATGAAGGTTGTGTCCGTAATCTTCATCTTCATGTGCAAGGTACTGAGGTGTGTACTGATTTTTATGTCTTACCCTTGGAGGGTACGGAAATGGTGCTGGGTGTTGCATGGTTAGCTACTCTCGGCCCGATTACAATGGATTTTTCAACGTTGCAATTTTAGTTTCGTATCAGGACGTAGGTACATTGTTGGCAGGGTGACACTGTTGCCAATCCTCAACTAGTGCAATTGCAGTCCCTTCGGCATGTTTCCACGACAAATACCGCGGCTGCGTACTACTATCTTCAGTTGTAAGACGATTCCACGGTTCCTGCGGATGACATGTCTCCTGATATGGCTAACTTGTTGCTCAAATTTGCAGCTATTTTTCAAGAACCTCATGGCCTGCCACCAGTTCGTGAGAATGACCATGCTATTCATTTGGAACCTTCAACCAAACCGGTGAATGTTCGCCCTTATCGCTATCCATATTTCCAAAAAACGGAGGTCGAACGCCAAGTGCAACACATGCTTGAGTATCATTTGATCGGTCGGAGTATGAGTCCATTCTCTTCCTCGGTATTACTTGTTAAGAAAAAGGATGGACCATGGCGTTTTTGTGTGGATTATAAGGCCTTAAATGCGGTCACAATGAAAGATAAATTTTCGATACCTACAGCCGATGAGCTATTTGATGAATTGGGCTCTTCTCATTTTTTCTCCAAGCTTGACCTTTTGGTGGGGTATCATCAAATTCGGGTTAAGGAATCGGATGTTCATAAGACGGCATTCCGTACGCACGAGGGTTATTATGAGTTCCTTGTCATGCCTTTCGGCTTGACAAATGCACCTTCAACCTTTCAAGCTACGATGAATGACATATTTCGGCCTTATCTTCAAATGGTCATAGTAAATCTGTGAATGATCATTTACATCATGTTCGGTTGGTTCTACAGTGTCTGCAGGATCATGGCTTTGTTGTAAAGCGAAGTAAATGCTCTTTCGGCCTCCAATCCGTCGAGTATCTTGGTCATATAGTAATGGGTATTGGCCTTCAATTCGATCCGGCTAAAGTGGCTGCCATTAAAGCGTGGCCTACTCCCACGTCCGTGAAAGACGTAGTTTTTTGGGTATGGCTAGCTATTATCGCAAATTTATTCATGGTTTTGCGTCTATTGCTTCGCCAATTTCTGATTTGCTCCGCAAAGGGAATGAATTTGTGTGGAATGATGACGCTCAAGCTGCACTGGACCTTCTCAAGGCTCGGTTGTCCACTGCTCCTGTTCTGGCTTTATCGAATTTTGAGTTGCCCTTCCAGGTCGAAACTGATGCATCCGGTACGGGGATAGGGGCTGTGTTAACTCAGGCGGGTTGACCATTAGCTTTTTTCAGCCAAAAATTATGTCCAAGAATGCAACATGCTTCTACATATAGTTGATAGATGTTTGCTATCACTCAAGCCGTGGCAAAATGGCGTCAATACCTTGTGGGCCGTCGATTCGTGATTGTTACAGATCAACATTCGTTGCGTGAGCTGAATCAACAAACAATTCAAACCCCTGAGCAGCAACGGTGGCTTGCCAAATTGGTTGGTTACGACTTTGAGATTCAATATCGCCCAGGCAAATTAAATGATGTGGCGGATGCTTTGTCTCAGGAACCTACTGCAATGTTGTTGGTTTTTTCTCGTCCTGTGTGCGGTATTATAGACGCGATTCGAGCAGCGACGGCCACTGATGCTAATATCCAACACATTCGTACCAACCTCGTATCGGAGGGCGATGCATTTCTGGGATATGAAGAACATGAGGGTTTGCTATTATGGCGTGGGCGCGCATTGTGGTTCCTCAAGAAACTGCTTTGCGTACATTATTATTACGTGAATTCCATAGCTCCCTTTTGGGTGGCCATGCGGGCATTACTCAGACCTTTCGCCGTTTGGCAGCGAGTTTTTACTGGGAGGGTACACGCCAGGATGTGCGTGACTTTGTGACTACGTGTCAAGTGTGTTAATGTATGAAGAGTACAAGTTTGACACCAGCTGGTCTGCTTCAGCCATTACCAATTCCGACGCAAGTTTTTGAAGATATTTCGATGGACTTTGTGGTTGGCTTACCATGTTCTGAGGGCAAGGAGGTGATCTTTGTAGTGGTGGACCGTTTCACTAAGTACGGCCATTTCTTTGCTCTTCCTCATCATTTCGATAGCATGTTAGTTGCTCGCGTTCTACTCCAAGGTAAGCTTCATGGTATTCCACGAACCATTGTTAGCGACCGCGATCGAATCTTTGTGAGTGGCATGTGGACCGAACTAGCTAAATTACAAGGGACTGAGCTATGTTTTTCTTCAGCATACCATCCTCAATCCGACGAGCAAACCGAGACTTTAAATCGTTGTTTGGAGATGTATTTACGTTGTATGGCTGCCGATGAACCAAGAAAATAGACCAAATATCTTCCTTGGGCAGAGTATTGGTACAACACGGCATATCAATCATCTGTCGGGATGACACCGTTTCGGGCTCTATATGGCCGCGACCTCCCACTATTCTATCTTACGTCGAAGGCTGCTCTCTCCATGATCAGTTGGCCCATGAGTTACAGGACCGTGATGTTGTTATTAAGAATTGAAACGTAATTTAGAGGCTGCTCAGAATCGTATGAAGCAGCAAGCTGACAAGCATCGCCGTGAATTGTTATTGGAAGAGGGGAGTTGGGCTTTTGTTCGCTTGCAACCTTATCGACAATTGTCACTTCGCCTCCAACGTCAACACAAACTAAGTCCTCGGTATTTTGGTCCCTTTCGTATTCTCAAGCGTGTTGGCCAAGTCGCCTATAAGTTGGAGCTACCAGATTCAACTCGCATCCATCATGTCTTTCATGTTTCGCAACTTAAACCATGTCGGGGAGTACCACTCCAACAGATTACGCCTTTACCGTTACTGCGAGAGGAGGTTGCTCATTGTGTTTCAACGCCAAACCTTGAGGACAAGGTTGATTCTCCAGGGGAGGGTGCTGTTACGGATGCAGCAAGGAGTGTAGCCACCAAGAGTGACCAATTGAATAGTCAAGTTGTTGAGGGTGTACGCAGGAGCAAGAGGGAAAGGAAGATAGCTGGAAAGCTAACCGATTTTGCCCTTTCTTAAATAGTAGAGAGTATAAATAAAAGATATTGTAATGAGTGAGGCATGAAACCTTTCTGGAATTTGTTTCCCAAAACTTCTATCTAAATTTCTACATTATCTTCCTCCCTTACTAATTCTTCTCTGCATAGCATCAACTCTAACACCTTCCTCTGTAGATTTTTGGAGTCAAGCTATTGAAGGATAGGTTAAAGTAAATTGTTATGCTTCATTTGACTCCACCTCGAAATTTACGGGCACAATTGTTGTGTTTTAAAACCATAAAAGGACGCATTGTTGGAGGCTCTACTTCTTGCTTCTCTCCCCCAGCCTCCTTAGCAGAGGCGTATGCAGTTCGACCTTACATTGATTTCGATGTGGATCCTGACTTCTAATCTTCTTCTTCTTCTTCTGTTTTTTTCTTCTTATTTAAATCATCTCTATTTTTTATTTTTACTCTTATTTAAATATTGAGTTGTGTAATTTAGCATGCTAATTTGTTTCTTTAGTTGTTAATCTGATTAACTGTCAGATCTAAAAAATCAAAATATAAATTCTAAACAAATTCTAGTGAAACCTAAACAAGATTCTCTTGTTTTTAAGTATTTAACAAGTATTTAAAGAAACATTCACACAACTAATATATTATTAACAAGTATTTAACCATCAGTAGCATATCTTAGCTGGTGAATGCTCTACGAAACATTTGGCATCTGATTAAATTGCTCTATCACTTTATGTAATTTATGTTTATATTATTATTGCAGACTGGAACTAAATCGTTTCAAAATTTAAAGAAATTTCTATATTTCATTGAAAAATGTATTTTTAAATATTTGAATTTTTTTTCAACGTTTATAGAATTGGTGCATTATTTATGGAATTAGAACTTTTATAGATATTTGCCTTTCTTTTTTTATGATTTCTATAGATGGTTTTCTAAAGGAAAATGTTAGCATAAATAATAAACCACAATAACAACATAATGAATGTAGGTGATCCATATTTATTGGCTATTATTTATTCCAAATTTCAAGTATTCATAAATTATTATTATTTATTTGTAGACAGATCATAATTCTGTTCATATGGTAATAGTGGGAGTCGTTACTTCGACATTAGCTTTTGGGGCTATTTGGATCTAAAAATTAAAATCTAGAAATCAAATAACTCATGAATGTCATGTGAATCAAGATTATGAAATAGAAAACTATATCAATAGTATTTTATATAGAGGTGACCAGAACTGTATTGATATAATACGAATGCGACTAATAGCGTTTTTAATTTATGTGACATTCTTACTAAGAACAATTTGTTACAGTCGACAAGATTGGTGAATGTTAGGGAGCAAGTTATAATATTTTTATATATAATTGGTCATAATGTAAGGTTTCGAGTGATTGGATCAATATAGTATAAATCACTTGAGACAATTTATCATTACTTTAGAATTGTGTTGAAAGCTATTTTGAAATTATATAAAACAGTCATTAAAATACCCGATGAGTCAACTCCTCTTGAAATAAGAAACAATTCAAAATTTTACCCATATTTTAAAGATTGTGCGAGAGCATTAGATGGAACTCATATTCGTGCATCCGTTCCACCTATCATCCAAAGAAGATTCCGTAGTCGTAAAGGAAGAACGACACAGAATGTATTAACTGCCATTACCTTTGATTTGAAATTTACTTATGTTCTGGCTAGTTGGGAAGAAAGTGCGCATGATTCTCGTATTTTAACTGATGCACTTACATGTCTAAGAGGATTTAGTATTTCAGAAGGTAACATTTAGCATTAATTATACAAAATAGTTATCAAAGTAAAGTCATAATATTTTAAATAATAATAACATTTCTTTAACTTGTAGGTAAATATTATCGTGTTGATGCTGAATATGACATTCAAAATAGAATTCTTTCTCTATATTATGGTGTTCGATATCATTTAAAAGGGTTTAGCAATCATCGTCTAGAAAATGAAAAATAACTCTTTAATCTTCGTCACTCGTCATTGCGAACCACTGTTGAACGAGTTTTTAAAATTTTAAAGAAACATTTTTGTGTGTTAGACGCTGGACCATTTTGAAATTTTTAAACACAAGTAGATGTAGTCTTAGCTTGTACTATCATTCATAATCATATAATGAGAGTTGATCCTAATAACTCGATTAGTGAAGGATTATATGAGAAACTTGAGTCTAATTTGATAACTTCAACTCGTACACAATGAGAAAGAGAGAAGAAGCTAGAGAATGGGCTATTAAGAGAGATGGAATTGCACAAGCTATGTGGAGTGACTATATAGATAGAAATATTAATTTAGTTTAGAATGTCTTGTTAAATATTTCTATGTTATGTATATTGAATATTGAAATTGTAATGTTTTAGATTTGTTGAATATTAAAATTGTTATGTTATAAGTTTGTTGGTTATTACAAGTGTTATGTTTTAAGTTTATTAATAAAGAAACTGTTATGGTATTTAAAAATGTAATGTTTTAGATTTGTTGGATATTTTACAACTTATATAATTACTTTTTTTTATGATTTTGATGTAGCAATGAGTAATCCTAAATCAAGTAAAGGTGGAGGAACAACAAAAAAAATTAGATTAACAAAACTAATGAAACGTCTTTTTCTTGAAATACTCGCAGAGGAGGCGCAAAAGGGGAATAAATCATCTAATACTTTCAGGACAATTTTTATGAAACGAGTTGCTACGACTATTTTTAAAAATTTTCAAGTTCAGTGTGACACTAAACATGTGGAAAATCATTTGAGGACCGTAAAAAATACATGGAAAATTATATGTGTAATTCGTGAAGAGAGTGGATTAAGTTGGATGTCAACATGAAAATGATAACATGTGACATAGTGATATAAGAAGTCGCAATGACGGTAATATTTATTTATTCTTATTTTAATTTATTAAAGTTATATTTACTTTATTCTAATTGTGTATATTTTTAACAGACAAACGAAATATGTGTTATTTTTTGAAAAAAATAACTACTATGATGAGATGGCTTTAGTTGTCGGACAAGATATTGCAACGAGAAATTTTGTCAAAACATTTGTCGACACAGACTTGGACAATGCTACTGAAGGTTCAATGCCGTTAAACTTCATGAAGATGTCAATGAAGAAAGAACAAAAGTATCTTCATTCAGAATATCAAAACGTAAAAAAAATCTCCCAAAAAGTGTCGATGATAATCACATCAAGCTGTAAGTGAGAAACTTAGTGAGATTGTTGAAGCGTTGAAAAAATTTACTAAAAATAAAATATCACGTCTTTTTGAAGATAATGGAGAATAAGGGTTTCGATGACGATTTTCTTTGCAATGTGTTTGATTTTTTAGCTAAAAATGAGGATGAGGCCAAAATTTTGTGGCTAAAAATACAAAAAATTGGCTTCAAAAGTTTACCCAAAGTTAAAGGTATGTAGTTTTAATGTGGTGTAATCCTAATTATGCACTTAGACTATATTTTGGTCATACTGTGTTGTAGTACTAATTATGCACTTTAATTTATCGTTGGTTTAATGTGTTGTTGTACGAATTATATAGTTGAACAATATTGTTATCTTATTATGTGTAGTACTAATTATGTTCTTGGATAATATTATTTTTAACATGTTGTAAAACCAATTATGTACTTGGATAATATTATTTTTAACGTGTTGTAATTTTATATACTTATTAAATAATATTGTGAGATTATTGTTTTAAAGTTGTGTGATACTAATTTTATATTTTGATAATATTATGTGATGGAGTATTATATTAATATTTGTTCATTTTTGATATAAGTATAGACGAATCACATATTTTTAATAAATCAAGAAAATTTATAATCAGTTGTTTCTCAAAAAACAAATTTTGTAAAATATTTTTAAAAAATTATCAAACAGCAAAAAATAATTTACACAGCATCATCTAAACACCAAAAATAATTTATATAATCTGTTTTTTAAAGCATGTAATTGTTTTTTCAAAATTTATTTTTCATAATATATTTTCAGTAAAACAATCAGACACTAACTCGATTCCCCTATACAACACCACATGTACCGATAATACTACCAACACCACAGGTACGATAATATACTCGTAAATTTTCAAAGGAAAAAACTTTGATACACAGGCCGTGTAAACTTTAGTTTACACGTGCCTTTTAGTTTTAGGGGTTAGAGTTTTAATTTAGGGTTTAAGGTTTAGGGGTTTAGGTGATAGGGTTTAAAATTTAAGATTAGTGTTTAGAATTTAGTATTACGGATTAGGGTTTAAGGTTTATTTTTTTAAGGTTAGAGTTAAGAATTTATGATTTAAATTTTTATAGTTACACACCCATTTTCAAAACCCTAAATAAATTAAATAAAAAAAGAAAAGGCGCCAACTCGATTCCCCGATACAGCACCATCGTATCGCCACCAGCTATGGGCGATCTCATTGCCATCGATGGCGCCGACGAGGACTTGGCCCTCTCCAAGTCCGAATTCCTCAGCCGGCAAGAGGTGCTTCGTCGGCGGTCGCGGCGGGTCAAGCAACTGGCCGGAATCTACAAAGCACACTACTGGAGTCTAATGGAGGAGCTCAAGAGAAAGCACAAGGAGTACTATTGGCTGTACGGAAAGAGCCCTTTCAAAGAAGACGAGAAGAAGAATGGCGAAGGGAACGATGGGAATAATTTAGGGTTTCAGCTGAAGTGTCAGATTTCAGATTGTAAAGATAAAGCGATGGCGTTGACTCGGTTTTGTCATAAGCATATTTTAAAGGATTTAAATCAGACCCTATATCGAGGCTGTAATTTTCCCATCAAGAGGTTTGTTCTTTTTTTCCCCTATAATTTACTATTTTACTTTTATATGTTTTCTGCATTTTTCGCTATTTTTCTTAAATGCGATTTCTTCTATAAGTTTAATTAGGGAATTTGGAGAACATTTATGCACTTTGGAATTGAATTTAATAAAGAATGAATCTTCCTCTAATTCAGAACTTAAAATTTGTGATTTGGGAAAACATTTATTTACTTGGATTCAATAAGTAATGAGTCTTCCTCTAATTTAGAACATGAATTTTTGATCCTGTACAGTGATATAAGGAGTCTTGGGCGAGCAATCTTAAGAATATCAACATGAAGTTGAGACTTGAGACACTTTTGTCGTTTTGTTTCTTCTGAGAAAGCTTATTCCAACTAACAAATGTAGAGTCTTAACTCTTATTTAAGTACATGCTATTTTCTTTTCCAAACCCAGTTTTGTGGATGAAAGAACTAAGAAGATATTCAGCTTGGCTGTTCATGAGTTTAAACCTGCTTTATGTGTTGAAATAATGATAGCTGTTTTGACATTCTCTAGTGAAAGAACATTAATGAATTTAAATGTCATTGCAACTATGGTGTATTCTTGTGAATATGATATATTTCCTTTTTCAGTTTCTCTAATGTTCTAGTCTTCTAGAGGATCCTTGATTAGGTATTTAATAGGAGAAGAAGTCTTTATGATTGATATGAGTGACCAAGGTTGCATTTAGCATGCAAAATTTGTTGTAAGATAGGTTAAGATTCAGATTGATGTGTAAATGGTCTTCGGTTCTTAATCATATCCGCCTATGCCCCAAACAATTAAAGAACAAAAAAACTTATAGGGGAAAAAATGAAGTTGTAGTTGGTGGTGTATGGTGAAGCTTAAAAAAGGTTAAAGAGATTTTTTCCCTTTGTTTGCCTCAATCTGTTGAAAACATTCCAAAAATTTGGAATAATCTTAACTCTTTTGTGGATACAAGCTATTTTGTTCCGACTCCCTTTTTATTGAGGTATCCGTGTCAGACAGTTGTATCCGAAGATATGACCTTCAAGGACCCTCCAAATACCTGAAGAAACATAGAAAAATCTTATCATACCCTTGTCGGGCACACACCAGTATACGACACTCACTTGAGTTCGAGTAACATGAGATATAAGAACTAATCCTACCTTTTACTTCCTTCTCCACTGATTTTACCGACTTTTGATGTTTACTTCAGTCATTTGGGATAATATTCAATTTGATTATATTGTAAATTTTGGGGCTTAGATGCCTTGGGATGTTAATACAAATATGCTTAGTATGTATTTTACTACAGTAATTTTGTTTTGTTCGGGAAAAAGATAATTTAAATCATCTTAATGGTATTATTGGACTGTGCCACTGCCACATGTTAGCTAGCCACCTTATACTATATTAAGTTCTGTGAGTTTTGCACCTGCAATTGATACTTGGGTATATATATTTTATTCATCAACCTATATGAATGACAGAGGGCCTTTTGACATGGCTGAGGCTTCTCTAAAGAAATGCTATTGGAGTAAGAGTCACTAACATTGTTAACCCGATTCACTTGATGTATATGAATGACAGAGGGCCTTTTGGCATGGCTGGTGCCTCTCTAAAGAAATTCTTTTGGAGTCAGAGTCACTAACATTGTCAACCCAATTCTTGATGTACAAGTAAAGCCACCATGATAGTTCTGCAAACTTAATGCAGAAGTGCCATAGGATGTTGAAAAAATATTTGTATTATTATTCGTAGTAAATAAAAATAAAATATTCAATGATATTAAACTAAATGATATATTTTAAGGTGAAGTAAATAAATAAAGAAAATACAGTTTTTGTTAAATATAAATAAAACATAAATGAAATCAAGGGAAATAATGGGCTAAATAAAATGATGAATGTGGGAAAGTACTAATTTTCCAGTAATTTAAAAGGTAAAGTAAGAATGCAAAAGAATCTTATTAAGTGTTGCTATACATTAGCTCTTTTTTGAAGAAGCTTTGATTTTTTGTCTGAACTCCAACGGGATTCCTGCATAAGCTAAAAAAATTGTAACTAGGTAAAGTGAGACTGCAAAAGAATCTCATTAAGTGTTGCTATACATTAGCTGGGCCAAATACACATTAAAACTAGGCACTGCTGTTGCTCTCTCCATTTAAAACATTTGGGATATGGATGCTAGGGGGCACTTGGGTACACAATTGATGTTGCTTTAGTGGTGCAAATTATTACCGTGCCTCTTCTCGTGTAGGATAGCAACTGCATCATTTATGGTTGGCTTTATTTCTTGAATAGGTCGCTATATTGGATAACCATGGTCCCTTATTAATTTCCATGCATGTTCACCATATTTGGGTTCGTGTTCCTTGTAATACTTGCTTACTACTTTTCTGCTCTGTTCTTGAACATTTTTTTGTCCGAACTGGTCAAAGGTTGACCCTTGTAATGCATTAGTTTTAGTAAATTTATGAAACTGTATCTTCCTTAAATAGTGGGCAGATTTGCAAGAAACCAATCCTAAGATCCATTAATCCTCCTCATTGCCCTGTCCATGCTCAAGCAGCTGAAAAACATCTTCAACGAGCATTGAAACGGGAAGGCCTTAATGTCCCTTCTCCAAGTAAGCTAGCTCCAAAGTTGCACGTCGTTGTTGCCGAGTATGTTCGCCAGATTCAAACTAAAAGAAGAGAAGCACAACGAAAATCTGTATCTAATTTCAAGATTGAAGAGAAACCAGTGAAAGTTGAATATATTCTGCAAACGTGTTAAGCCAATGGAACTGAGTGGCTCATTGCTGCTGGAGGCGCATGCATATTTCAGTCTGGGCCTAGTAATCGAGTGAAGCTAGAGTAAGACACTGGATTTGTGCATTTGAAGATTATCATTTCTGCATATTTTGTGTAGGTAGCCTTTTCTTTCTGCATTCTATTTTTCCCATTTGTTATTTGTTTGGTTTTGACTGAATATGTTCATTCATATGCTCTCTGGTCATGAAATAAAATCCCATATTTCTTGGCTTACGAATTTGATTGTTCACTTCTTTTATTAACAAAAACTGATTTGGTTCATATTCAACTCTCCTGCATGAAACAGGTTGTCATATGCAATATTTACAATTAAATTAATGAAAGGGTTACTATTTGTGAGACACAATCAAACTCTGCCCATATAGTATTAAATGTTGGAACTCGCCGGCCATTGAAACATCAAATAACATTAGAAGAAGAAGGAAATGAATGGTGGGTGGGCAAGTCTTTATTGCTTTTCCACCTCCAATAATGGAGAACCTTTCTTCTTAAAATAAAAAAGAAAAAGATGATCATTTCGGTCTATCACGGCCGTTGAGATTAGTCATGCATTATTATTTCATCTTAATTATTTCTCTACTTCTAAAGATTATTATTTAGTGTATATCTCATCGGATTATCGGTAAGGTTAGTTGTTGTTGTTAATAGGTTTAACCGTCTAATAAATGTCTAAATTATATATTTTTTCTAGATAGTGTTTGAAGTATTTTAAGCCTAAATAGGTGACTAACGTTTCATTATTTAACCCTTTTAAGATTTTTTTCGTCAACAATCGTTAAATTTTTTTATCATCCAATAAAAACGCGACACATAATCTAATTTTTAAATTTTTATTTAATTTTGTTTAAAAAATCAGAAAATTATTAACTTTTATTTTAAAAGACCCAAAATTTTAATATTTTTCGAAACAACTCAAAATTCTTAAATCTCCCCTTCTATGCCGTCGATCACCACACCGCCGTTGTCGAAGTGGGTCTCCACTCTCCGTCTCTCGGCGCACGAATCGCAAGGTTTGGGTCGTCGTTCATTTATTCACCGTTTGTCGTTTGATTGAAGATTTTACGTTTGACATTCGTTCGTTGATTTCTGACAACTAAAAATTAAAATTATCGACTGTGAGAATATGCGAAGAAAGAAAGAAAGACCGGCGATAAAGAAAAATAATTAGAATGGTTTAGTCCAACCCCCTCCCCTTGAGAAATAGAATACCCTTCTTTGAAAATTAAAAGGCAAAATGGGCAGCTGGATAACACACAAAGTTGATGGTATAAAAGCAGTCAATGTTTAGATTCCAAGGCTTCAAATCAAAGTCTCAAACATACAAATACAACACAGTTGATTTGACTGTGTAAATAAATTCAAAGCTTGTATCCAACCAAAACAAAATTTGCATTGATTATACATGTCTCGGCAACTTGGTTCAACTAATTTACCCTTGTCAAGTCAATCTAGGTTGTTGTTTTCAATATTTATATTCTTTTAAAATTTGATCTTAATTCAAATAGTAGCAACATATTAAAACATGTCACAAAATGTTACCAGTAGTCTTTATATTATATCTAAATTATAGATTATTTCATATTCTCCAAATTAATAAGGATAAAGTTTAAAAATAGTCGATGGACTATTTTAAAATTAAACTCTCAAATGTTATAAAACGGACATTAAATTTATGATTTTATTATAAAATGATCATCGCACTGCTAACTGTCGTTGAGAGGTGACACGATAGTTAATAAAATTTATATAATTACACATTTAATTATTTATTTTATATATTTAATTAATTTAATCATAATTTAAAAAATCAATAAATATAGTTTTAATTATTTATATATTTATTAATTTGATTGTTTTTTTAATTAAAAATAATTTGATTAACAATATAAATTGTTGTCATTTATCACCATCAATTTTTGGCCTGTTCTATTTCTTCTCATCTTCCCACGATTGAGTCCCATCATCCTCTTTTTTCATTTTTTTATTTATTTTCATCCAATCATATGGTTAGTGTGTGTAATGAGAGCTAATCTTTTAATTGTATGTTTTAACCGTCACATCACCCTATTAGGGGTGCGGTGACCATTTTTTAACAAATCATAAGTTTATGACCCATTTGTAACATTTAAAAATTAGATGACCAAAATGAACCTTCAATAAATAATTTTAACTTCCTGTATCATTTTGATTGATACTAAATAATAAAGCGTAAAATATATACAAGAAACTGAATCTAGATGATTTGACCATTAGCTTTTCTGTTCCTTGTCATGAGTGTTGTGTGGTTAATCCACACACTTTTTACCCCAAAAGTTACGCATAGACTCCACTACAGTCCTCCACTCTTTTTCAATCAACTAGATTGGTCCTTTTCTATGATCTTTCTCCATTGCAAGATGTCAAACATGAAATTTCAACATCAAAAACCAAGGGCTTAAAATGAATGAAATGACTTTTGACATGTTATATATCAGCATTCCGAAGGTCCTTAATTGCTGTATATTCAAGTTGAATAAATTGGGCACCAACACATCATTTTGATGCTATTCAAACCACAAAACACACAAACGTCTTTTGTAGCAAATAACTCACAACAAACAAAACTAGACAAAACATCATATATCATCTTCATATCCTTCAAGCTGATACCCAACAAATCACACACCAAAGGCAATACAAGGGAGAATCATCATATATATGAATGTATGTATATATTATAAAGACAAAAATAGATAGATAGCTGGATTTACAAAAGATTCCACTTCTACCCACACTAGAGACTTAGAGAGAAAGGACAAATTCCCGGACTCACTAATACAGCCGGGCTCACCTCCCCGGTCCAGTTTTTTCAACATCAATCAATGTTCTGTAGAAAAAGAAAGCAATATAACAGATGCAAGCCAAAATTTAATTTAATTAACTTTTTTAAAAATGGTACTAACCAGACTTTTCTCATTTTCAAGCCTTCTCATCCTCCATTCCAGGAACAAACCTTGGGAGATTCAAAAGTGTGTCGACACGAGAGACTCCATCAAGGGAAGACCAATCTATTCCTAATTCCGAATTGGTTTCCTGCTGCTTTGCCTTTGGGGAGTCTTCATTCTCTCCGGTTCGTACAGTCCCAGACCGGTCAAGACTGGTTAAGAAACTGGGACTATCGTCTTTCTCGCTCTCGTTGTTGCCGTGGTCCATTGAAGTTGGCTGCACTTTTCCCTTGGCACTGGAAGCACGAGATAAATTGCTCAAGTTGGAATCAAAGAAGAGGCAGACGACAGCACAGTCATCAACTTTCGAAGTTGGGTATTTGGATCTCCAAGCTCGAACTGCTGAATGAACCAATGTTCGAGCAGCAGAGGAACGCGCTGGGGCAGATGCTACAATATCTACCGCTTCTTCGTTTGAAAGAACATCCCAAATCTGCAAAATGTTGAGGAAAATCTTAGATCTCGAGATAGGTGATCAACTGTCAGTATTTTGAATAGGATTCATGTTAAACTCCTTTACCCCATCCGTGGCCAACACCACAAATTCATCCTCCTCTGATAGGCGCCGGTAAGATACTTCAGGTACAGAAATCAGGCCAAATTCCTTGAGGCAAAAATCTCCAAAAGCCCGTGCCATGGCCAGGCCAGGTGCATCTTGTTTAGGCAGCCAAACTCTGGCAACTGTAGGTTCATCATGAAGAGCAAAGACACGACCCTTACAACTTTGAATTCTCTCCGCTTCCGCTGTGAAGGGAAAAGAAAAACAGAGGAGTATTTAACATGATGTCAGCTATTGAAATCCTCTCTCTCAATCGCCTCCAGTAATGACAACTGTACCGAGAATGTGCAGAAAACATAAAGAAAACCAAGGAAATTAAAGGACAAACGAAATGTCAGACAAGCCAACCAGCAGACAGCAAAAAAGGGGACTTCTGTGTATCCTGATGCAGTAGACACAAGTGCTATTTGAAGGCTGGAAACAAATATTATATGTGCACTCGGGACAGGATACACAGGTGGTCATAAACAATACAGAAGACAAGACTTAGCATACATCAAAAGTTCCAAAAAGAGAATCACTATTGCTTTTATCTACCATAATTTTTAGTCTGAATCTCCATAGAAAACAATAACATAAAAAGCACGAATTTAGTTACACTTATGCATGCAGTTATGATCGAGTAAAACAGAAAAACAGACCTGGAAGATCTGGTTTGAGATCAACAGTCAACTGAACCGCAGTAAGTGAATTGTCTTTGTCCCTTGTGGCCAATACAGCTCTGGAGTCCCCAACATTTCCAATGACAAGATATGGACCCTGTACAACAAGGAAAGATAATTACATAACATACTTCTTCAAATAAAGCTTTTAAAAGTTGAAACTGCATACCTGTTTGACCAAAGTTACAGCAGTCGTCCCGCTACAGAAGCAATCGATATTGGTATGCAACCTAAGTTCCCTGTCCATCACTTTAAATGCCTTCAGAAAAGACTCTTTAAGAGTCTTAAAGATCTCTGGGAGCTTCTCTGTTTCATCGAGATCTACAGAGGCACTAGACTCCTCGCCAGCAGATATAAGAGCAGTTTCTTCAGAATTCACGCTTCCTGCAGTGTTCAAACTGATCTCTCTGAGAACATCCTCACTGGATATATTAACTTCCCAGTGAGCACTCAGTTGTAAGGGAAGATGGTCCCTCACTTTCTTTGCTACCATATGACCGTAGGGACCATGGCCATCAAAAACACCACAGAAAACTGTATCTGTTCTGGAACAAAAATTCTGGGAAACAAAAGCCATAGATGGTGAGAAATGAAACATGATAATGCAGAAGATCAATATTAGTAACCATATAATCTATATCTCATACACAGAGAAACTGGTGATTTGCATCACAAATCTGTTATTACTGTAACCTTTTATCCTTTCCTTTGTATGCAAATAAAAGGATACATGTTCCAGGGATAAAAAAAAGAGTTTTCAAAGTCTCCACCATAGAAGTATCACGGCATGTAGAAACTAAATGATTACATAATATCCTGAATGAAAGGGAAGAAGTTGCAGCCAATTAATATGCCGGTGTTGCTTTTCCTCTAATTAGACAACTTTGAAGATACGTTAACAAGTAACCTAGAAGTTACATAAACAACTTAAAGGTAATACAAAATTTAATGTTTGCTGAAACAGATAAACATTATAGACTCTTAAAGATATTGACAAAGCAACCAGAAAAGAAGGGGAAGTTCCTTAATCCAATAAATATTATACTCCTAAATAATATGAGATCTATTGCTTGTTCTCAAAGCTACAAAGGAAACATGACACACAAAGGCAAAAATATTAAACAACAATTGGTTGACCGTTGACCAGTTTGATAGACACAAGATTCAATGTGAAAATGGGATAAAAGAAGCTAACCTCCCAAACAATCATGGCATCCTGGTTGGTTCCTTTCCTGCCTTGTTGAGTATAGAGTGAAGCAACACCAGAAGAGCCATTCAAGAACAACCTCCCTGGAACCCTATGCAATGCTTCTCCCTTTCTGTAGTCGAAAGACCCCGACCCCGGTTTCTTCCTCGAATTCCCCTTCTTCGGGTAGTCGAGAGCCAGATGAGGTGACAGAGGCGATCCAGGGAGAGGGCTCCTGCTTTCAGCAGAAAAGCAGGACCCCATTTGGAGGGCCCTGATAATGCTTAATATGCACTCCAGACCAGCTAGACAAGCACAACCCCTATTCTCAGTAGATGGATCCGTCAGAACTTGTTGGGTTAAGTCCTTGAAGAAGCTTCTCCTCAACTTTCTAAATAGCTAATGTTACAGATTAATCCACTAAATAACCTTCAATTGTACAATCCTTTTTCACCAAACCTAAACAATCCCTTAAGAATTCAGAGCCAAAAATCCCATTCACCAATTGATAACACCTTGATTGGTTCTTCAATCTCTTAAAAACATCATCTTCAAAATAACCATTCCTTTGAGTTTCTTCACAAATCACTTGAAAAATTCCCTTAAATATGAATTTTCCCAATACCCTTTTCCACTTCCAATCCAATGATCAGACCACTCCACGAATTCAATCTCTTAAGCTGCTTCCAACAAAAAGAACCAACACTCGGAATAAAAAGAGAGAAAATTCTGGGTTTTTAATTCATAAAAGGAATCAGAAAGAATATAATAACAAAAAAGAGCTGTAAAGGCATATGTGTTGAGAAAAAAAAGGAGATCTATAGATGCAAATCTACAGGAAAAAAAAAAGAGAGAAGAAAAACATGGGAATCATTAATAATACATTTAATAACTCCAGCAGAGAAAAAAAGCAAGACCCTTTTCAATGAACAAAGCCAAAAGTTGTTAAGAGTCGTAGAATTCAAACAAGAAACCACCCCAAATAGAGCAAACCTTTATTGTCAGCAGAAAAGATGAACAGAAACAAAAAACAAGGCCATGAATGTGAAAGGAGACAGCTTCAGGCAGAATGTGAGGACAGTTGAAGAAAGCTGTTTAGAGAAGATTTATAGATTAAAAAACTGCAGATTAACTCATAATTCTTTTGAGATTTATTTTCCCGAAGACCAGAACAGAAGATGGCACAAAATAATTTTTTATTTTTCTCATCTTTAAAGATATAACAATGGAAAGATTTATACTGTTTTAATAAGAATTTATATTCTTTAACAAAAAAAAGAATTTATATTAAGTAAAACTTGTAAAATTAATTTTACACAACCCTACAATTTTGTGTATTTACACTATAAAAATTCAAATTCTAAATTTCTTACTTTAACCCTACAAAACTAAACCCTAAACCTTAAATCATATACACTAAATTTTAAATACTAACCTTAAATTCTAAACCCTACAACCTAAACCTTAAACCTTAAACTAAAATCCTAACCCTTAAAATTAAAAAGCAGTGTAAACTTTAGTTTACACTACCTGTATATCAAAATTTTTCATTTATATTCCATGTATGTATGTATTTAATTACTAAAATTAAGTTTATAAAAATAATATTTGTTTTTAGTAAAATTGATAATAATTGAGTTCATAATCATTACGTGTCATGTTAACCTTTTATTATTATTTTAAGAATTATATCATAAATAAATATATAAAATATATTAATTTTTTTAGTCAAAATACGTATTTAAAATATATTTTTTGATTAAATTAAGTATTTAAATTATATTTTTGTTAAAATAGTCACTTAAAATATTTTTTCGTCAAAGTAGGTATATAAAATATTTTTTTCTCAACATGAGTACCAGATGTATTTTTTAATCAATCTCGTATGATAATTTTTATATATCTATTTTGACCAAAAAATTTATATACTTATTTTGGCTAAAATATACTTTAGGTATCTATTTTAACAAAAATATATACTTTAAGCATTTATTTTGACAAAAAATACTTTAAATACTTAAATGAAAAAGTTGATATACTCTGTCTATGTTTTGTATTGGATATATAATTTATTTTTAGTCAAAATACGTATTTAAAATATATTTTTTGATTAAATTAAGTATTTAAATTATATTTTTTGTTAAAATAATCACTTAAAATATTTTTTCGTCAAAGTAAGTATATAAAATATTTTTTTGTCAACATGAGTACCAGATATATTTTTTAATCAATCTCGTATGATAATTTTTATATATCT
Organism: Hibiscus mutabilis; assembly: GCA_019671005.1. Classification (NCBI taxonomy): domain Eukaryota; kingdom Viridiplantae; phylum Streptophyta; class Magnoliopsida; order Malvales; family Malvaceae; genus Hibiscus; species Hibiscus mutabilis. The sequence goes on from CM033719.1 coordinate 63,794,293, forward strand.
ATTTTGACAAAAAAATTTATATACTTATTTTGGCTAAAATATATTTTAAGTATCTATTTTAACAAAAAAATATACTTTAAACATTTATTTTGACAAAAAATACTTTAAATACTTAAATGAAAAAATTGATATACTCTGTCTATGTTTTGTAATTTAAGGCTTATTTTATTTAACAAGCAGATTGGTAGTGTTGATGCTCGGCTTCTCTGTCTACACGTCTGTCTTCTGCATTTACATCATTTAGTTAAATCTCATTTACGGATCCAGGATTTGATCCGGAGGCGGAGGAACATACGTCTGTCTTTCTTAATTTATACTTTCTGTTTTTTAAAAAAAAGTATAATATCAACAGTGACAGATACAAAATTTGATGTTGGGACAAATTTAAGTATTTAAAAAGTAAGGGATAAATGTACAATTAATTCATTTAAAAAAATTACATTATAAAGGTAAAAAAAAAAAATTGAGTTGGGGCCATGGACCTCTCTCAGGCCCTATGTTCCTCCGCCCCTGATAATCGGTAATTTTATGTTTTGATCATTTAATTATAAAAAATTACAAATTTGATTAATAATATTATCGGTTTGTAGCGTTTCAGACTCTTGTTTGCTAAGTAAGAATTTGAAATCAATTTACATTAAAAAAAAATTGAAATCAATTTGTAACTTCTTAAAATTTGATGATTAGAACATAAACTTAATAATAATTGAATGACCTCTTGTATAATTTATCCTTTGTTTCCTTCTATTGGATTTCTATTTCTGTTCTTAGGAAAAACTATTAGATGTGATTCACGACGTCATCTATGGTATTATTTAATAATATTTTCTATGTGTAGTGACTAAAAAATTACTAAGTATTTCACTTTTTTTTTTTGAAAAATTTGATTTTAAGGATTTTCTTAAAAATTGTATTTTTGGAATAAAACTAGAGTCATCGCTTTTCACTTGAGTTAGGTAGACCGGACACCAAAAAATAACCATAATTTTTTTTTTACTTTTTGGGTTCGGGAGTTAGTTATGTGTGAGAAAGGGTTCGCAACCCACCATGCCCAAACTTGGTACCAAATCAATTATCATTTTATTAATTTTGGATTTTGCAAGTTAAAGTGACAATTAAATCAAAATTTAGTTATATATACGAGTAAATTTGAAGGGTTACGTTATTCGAAAATAAACGAAAATCACCACCACTACGCTTGGTACTAACCAAGTTTACTCTCGAATAAAAATGTACTGCTTTAACAATTTATATTTCGGATGCAACATAATAATGACATGATAAATATAAATAAACAAGATGCAAATATTAAATAAAGATGATGTATCTAAAATAAAGCAATTTTTTGAATACATATATATACATGAGATAAAATAAATAAAATATATATATAAGTAAAACTTTGATACACAATCTGTGTAAAATTAATTTTACATAAGCTTGTGTATTTACACTATAAAAATTTAAATTCTAAATTTCTAATCCTAACCCTAAAAAATTAAACCCACACTCTAAACCCTAAATTCTAAACACTAACATTAAATTCTAAACCCTACAACCTAAACCTTAAACCCTAAACTAAAACCTAACCCCTAAAATTAAAAGACACGTGTAAACTACGTTTACACAGCTTGTGTATTAAATTTTTTTTTTTTATATATATATATATAATATAGAGCATGCGTAAAACCGATCTCTTTCAAGGTTCAATTCCCCATTTCCTCTCATTTTGCACATTTTCGGCTCTCGGATTGATCAGGTGGGGGGTTTTTTGGTTTAGCTGATTCAACTTTGTTTTTTCTATTTTTTTTTTTTGCTTTCCTTTGTCGTTTTGCTTGTCTTTATCTGAACTTTACTTTTTACGGTTTATTGTATTTCCAGTTCATTGAATAAAACCCAGCTTTACCAGTTCAAAAAAAAAAAAAAAAAAAATTGTGAGTTTTAACTCATTAAGTGTTATAGTGAAAAAAAAATGAATGATATTTATTTTAAAAAATATGGGTTTAAATTATTTTATATATAAGGTGTATGTACATAATTAAAATGTTAAGAATATATATGAACAGATATTACGTTGTAATCACCTTTAGACTATTTAAAAAAAATAGTGAGTTTGAATACGTTTGAATGTAATTGTTTATAATCAAAAGATTTATGAATTATTTGAGCAAGCATATTTGTTCGGTTGGTTAAGTTGTTCATATCACTCTCTTCCTTCTTCTAGAATCCTCTTTTCCTTCTCTCTAGGTAAGATTATGATTAGAATTATAATTAAAATTTGTAAAAAAAATTGTGGATTATGGGTAGTTTAATTGTTATAATTTGTATAAAAGTATATTGTATTTTACATTGTCTTTTAAATATTAAATATTGTGCATTCATAACATGGGTGGAGATCTTAAAAATATATATTTAGATTTTTTATAAAAAAAACGAGGATTTCAATGATTTTTCATTTAAAAATGAGAAAGTTATTAGGAGTGATTATTTTTTATTAAATAAAGTGAATAAGTAAAAAAATTATAAAAAATTTACATTAAGTAAAAAATTAATATAATCATCAAACATAATTAAAAAATAAACATAAAAACTTTTATATTTAAAAAAAATTACTAATTGAAGTAATACGCCCAAAATTAATGATACCAATCAACTTAACAACCTCTTAATGTGTATATAGGGTTTCTGCCAAGTTTCCGTAACGTGCATAAACTTTCTATTTACTCGTCACTTATTTTTTTTTTCCATTTCTTTTGGATTTAAATTTTTTGAATTCAAACCACTTGAGACTCATTAAATTTTGTATTTTCTACTATACTTTCAAAACTTTTAGCTAATCCAGAAATAAAATAATCATTTTTTTATAAATAAAAGTATTTTAAAACAAGGTTTAGTTTAACGAATAATTATGAATTTCAAATTTTTGAACTTAAAATTTAATACATCTAATTATTATTCGAATTAAATAAAAAACAAATTACCATTAAAAATCAAATTAGTCACTAAAATATACAAAGGTGATATTTTCTGTCGCTGCTGTTTTAAAAATTATAAAATAAATATTAAAATTATTAAAGTATTACAAAAATAGTCACTAAAATTTATCAAACTATTACATAAAAAGTCATTAAAATTATTGAGCTGTTACAAAATAATATTTTATTAAAATTTATCATTAGTTTTTTATTTGAAATTTATCACTATTTTATATCAATAAGATATCATTTTGTAATTTCTAAAATTTTAATATAGATTTTTTATTAGTTTAATGGCTATTTAAATATTTTACCTATTTTTATTTTATGGGATTCAGAAAAAGAAGGCTGTAGATGGTATAATTGCATTTTAGTTACGCGGATGTTTGAATAAAAAAATATATAATGTTAAAAAATATTCATAATATTTGACTGAATAATTATTTTATTTTTTTGAAATAATTTAGTTCTCAATATTTTATTTTGGGTCAAAACAATCTTTCTGCAGGTGAAATCTGTTAGCCAACTGACGACAAATAATTTGACAGAATGATATGTCAGAAGGAAAAATATTTTATATAATTTTTTAAAATTATTTTTGACTCATGTGTCATTCTGCAAAATTAATATATTTGATTATATAACACTGCTATATAATCGTGCACTGTTATATAAATTTATCACGTTATTTTAAATTATTTATAGTTGGTTAACTAACAATTTTTATTTATAAAAAAATTATTTTAACGTAAAATAAAATATTAAAAATTAAATTATTTTAAAAAATAATAAATGATATAATTATTAAGTTAAACGTTAAACTTATTTTTTATATTATGCCAAAAAAAATATAGAAACTTCTGGTGGAGAATTGGAAATGATTAGACGAATCAAATTCCAAGAGGAGATGGTCAAATCAAGGCAACCCCATTATTCGTGTGAACAAAGGACCGGTCAATTATTACATGACAAAGCTATTTCAACATTGGTATTCCAAATCAAAGGTTAAATTCTATGCGTAAATTATAAAAGTTATCATTTAATTTTGTTTTTTAATTTATTTTAATCACTCAATTTTTAAAATGATCAATTTTAGTACTAAATTTTAAATATTAACCTATTTTAATTATTTTATCGTTAAATCTCTAATATTATTATAACGTAAAAATAAAAATAATATATATATATTTTTAATAATATTTTAATATAATTAATTAAATAAATAAATTAAAAAAATCAAACCCTCCCTCACATTAACCTCCTTCACCCTCGCCCTACCCTTTTTTCACCTTCACTGGCAATTATCTTTTTCATCCCTATAACGCCGTTTCGGTGAGTTTTTCGATGAACCAAAATTACCGGCAGACTCCTCTTGTATAGATTATGGGATAAGAGATAACAAAAACACCAAATATACTCTCAAATTTCCACCTCTCAATCTTCTCTCCACATTTCAACAAATCTACAATCTTCGTTTCACAGTAAAGAGATTAAAAAAAAAAACACCAATGGCTTCCACCACTTCAGTTCTTCTAATGGCGGCGGCGCAGCCACTGATTCGTGCACCCAGAAGAGGGTCTCCAGTTCTGGGGCTTTCCTCAAGCATTCATCAATGGCGGTAGCGACTAAAAGACCCAACGAAAAGTTTCAAATCAAAGCTGCTGCTGTTTCTTCTTCTATCAAAGAGAAGGCAGTCACCGTGTTGACGGCGGCTACGGTGGCGACATCCATGGTGATCCCCGAAGTGGCTCAAGCAACCGATGGAGTTACCCCATCTCTCAAGAACTTCTTGTTTAGCATCAGCGTCGGCGGCGTTGTGGTTGTCGCCATCATCGGAGCTGTGATTGGAGTGTTGAACTTCGACCCTGTCAAGCGGAGCTGAGCCGTATGAATTTCATCTTGCAGTAGCTAAAAATTTGGCTTTAGTCCCTCACATTTCTCAAATTTCTTTCTTTTGTTTGCATGCCTCAATCAGCATTTTGAATAAATTCACACATCCATTGGTCAATTTCCATAGGATTTGGATATTTCTGAAGAATTCAGAATTTAGCATCGACACATTTACACCAAAACAGAATCTTATTCTTTTCTTTCAAATGTTGCCAAAATTCCCAGAATCTATACAAAAAGAACAGCAACATCTTAAATGCAAAATTCCTATAAGCTATACAAGAGGAGTCGCCGGTGGTTTTGGTTCGCCGAAAAATCTATCGAAGCGACGTTATTGGGATAAAAAAAGGGTGGCCGGTGAAGGTGAGAAAGAGGTGGGGTGGGGTGGGGTGAGGTGAGGAGGGTTTGATTTTTTTAATTTAATTTTTTTAATTTAATTAAGTGTATTAAAATATTATTAAAATATATTTTTTTTTTTTTTTATTTTCACGTCATAATAATGTTAGAGATTTAACGGTGGAGTGACTAAAACAGGTCAAAGAGTAAAGTTGAGGATGATTTTTATAATTTACCCATTCTATAATTAGTACTTGTATTATGTATAAACTCTAGATTTAATCCATGTACTTTAGTTTGGTCACTTTTTGTTCTCTTACATTTAAAGTCATACAATTTTGTTATATTGTCTCAGTATATATTTGATTTATGATTGAAACTTCAAATTCTAAAAAGTACATGGACTAAAATTGACCAAATTAGAGTATATAGACTAAACCGACAACTTACACATAGTATAGATACTAATAATAGAATTCAACTCAGATCGAACCTAATCGACTCTAGCACATGTGGAAATGATTAACATTTTGAGTTCTAGTCCTTAATTAACACTAATCTAAAGTTTGAATTATGAACCTTGCAGCTTATAAGCAGGGCTGGACACAAAACTTTGTGTCAGGAAGAGACAATCTATAAAATTTTAAGGAATAAACTTATAAAATTTTAAGAGACAAAAATAAATTTTTAATAAAAAATACATAATTTTTTTTTTACAAATTTTAATTTTTCAGAAGGCGACTATCCCTACAAACCCCATGATCCATCCCTGCTGACAAGCCTGAAATGGATGTAGTGCGTCCTTTTCCTCCTATGTAGCTCTCAAAGTGTGAAGATGAAAAAGTGACAATCATTCACCTGCAATGGAAAAATGAATAAAGCAAATAATTGTATCTATCAATAGGAAGTCATAACCAAAATAATAAAGGGATTATTGCAATTAAGTCTAATCTTGGTAAGATAGTGAGGGTTCACACGGTTTCCTACCCAATCTGTATACAAAGAAAATGAAGGCGCTTCCATTGTCTTTTTGATAGAGTAATCACATGGTCTACATGTCCATGCCACCTGTATTCATCTTTCATATAACACCATAACTGTGGTGGACAGATTTGGCTTGCAATCCACCATCACCTTCAACAATAGGAAAAAAAAAACTACCAAACTCAACGAGTGGCTCCAATAAAATAAAAATAATGTTCATTTTAAAAGACTCGAATTTAAATATTTGTGCGTTATTAATAGATTAAAAAAATATAGACACATACTATTATATAATCACACTGGTATATTAAAAAAAACTGTCATATTTTCACCTCTAATTGTTTCATTGTTTCTCGCCACAATGGGACGACAAAGCTAGTAAATGCTGTTTTATATCGAAAACGCAATAAATACTTTATCAAGGGCGGAATATAAGAGAGGGTTTTGTCACTTTTTTTTTCAATAGTAATAAAATAATTTTTTAAAAAATAATAATCTTTTTAATTCTTTTAAAATCTTATTATAGCTCCTCAAAATTTTAATTTTACAATGATCTCCCCTTTTATAAAATTTTAATTCCGCTCCTGTACTCCAATCAATTAATCAATGTAGCGTACCATGCTGACAAGTTACCAACCTTGGTGCAGCGGAGAGTTTTATATGATCAAATTTCTTTTGATGAATCAATTAATTTATTAATTTTAAACCCAACAAGTGATTATGATAAAAAAATATTTATTTAAAAAATCTGAATTCAATCTCTTTGCCTATAAAAAATGTGTGCATTGTCAAAAGATTAAAAATATCTATAAACAAACAATGCCTTGTAATCACCTTCAAACTACAAAAAAATTAATTTATTCATTTTATAAAGCAAATAAGTTTCATAATTATATAAGGGTAAAACTTTGATACACATGCTGTGTAAAATTAATTTTATACAAACTTGTGTATTTACACTATAAAAATCCAAATCCTAAATTCCTAATCCTAAAAAACTAAACCCTAAACCTTAATCTCTATACACTAAATTTTAAACACTAACCTTAAATTTTAAACCATACAACCTTAAACCCTAAACTAAAACCCCAACCCGTATAACTAAAAGGCACGTGTAAACTAAAGTTTACACGGCCTGTGTATCAAAGTTTTTTTCCATTATGGGTAAAACTTTAATGCACAGGCTGTGTAAAATTAATTTTACACAAGCATGTGTATTTACACTATAAAAACCAAAATCCTAAATTCCTAACCCTAAAAAACTAAACCGTAAACCTTAAACCCTATACACTAAATTCTAAACCCTACAACTTAAACCCATAAACCTTAAACCCTAAACTAAAACCTTAACCCCTAAAACTAAAAGACACGTATAAACTAAAATTTACACATGTGTATCAATTTTTTTTCCTATTTTTAATACATATTTTTATTAATAGAGTTCTAATCATTTTTATTATTCATTTTATGCACACAATTTGAATTAATGTCCTTAATAATAATTTTCTATTTTCTCTCACCACCAACACTACATTTGAATCCAAACATATATAACTAAATTTACTGCACAATTACTATTTCTGAGGGTATTCCTTTTTCATATTGCGGGTTTGTATGGGCTCCTCTTGTTTACCCATCTCCTTCTCCACAAATCCAAGACCAAAAGTAAAAAGATCCTAATCCTTTTCATTACAAGTTAAACATATGAACTACCCTAATCTATAGACATGAAAAGAGAACCCGAAATACCTCCAATATACAAAATGAGCGGAACCCACCCCACCCTAGCTCCCGCTCCGAAGTCGGTACGGCCTATCTACCCCGACCCCTAACCTGAGATCAGCGGATACACAGTGCTATGCCTACGACATACAATATGAAAGAACCAAACAATTAGGAGTTAGGAGTAAAGAGTATTTACATCCTTCTCATCCATGCCGACATCCAGGGACTTCAGTTCCTCTAACAACCGTCCATACTCACGCCGAACCTCTACCATTTCATTCCTTAGCTCTTCTACCTGCACAAGTTAAAGGTTAGGTTTTGTTCAAGTCCAGAGTGATTGATGCAATCAACAAACATTTAATACCTTGACCGTAAGTTCTTCCCCTCTCTTGTCATACTCCAACCATCTAAAATACACAAGTAAATTTCCAGCAGTTAGCTGCCAGATTATTGGGGGGGGGGATAAATTTTGAGACTAAAAGACTGGTTATCACTAAGTACATATACATGAAATTGATGTCTTTCACGAACTGATAAAACCATGTAAAATTATACTCACTTTGCACGAAGTCTCCTGTTTTCTTGCATCAACTTTTGGGCTTGTTGATCTTTCAAGTGATTTGCAGTAGCATTGCGAGACTAGACCGAGAAAAAAAGAGGAAAAGCGGAGGGTTAGCAATTAGAATTAATTTTGTTAATGAAACTGATATATATATTAACAGTAAGCAAAAGAAGACCAAGTTTCATAACGCATATGTAAAGAAAGATGGAACTGATAAATGCATTGTTCATGTGATTTCCCCATGTAACCAGCTAAATATAATACAATTTAGAATTGGGCAGCAAACTCATACAATGAGCAGGAAGCCTGGAAGGATTTGCATGCAAGTGGAGGATATTAGATGTAAATTAAATGTTGTAATCTTATCGTATCTCATCTAATAGTTTGAATTTAAAAGTTTAAATCTAGATAAACCCTATCTCATTAAAAGATAAGAGTTATATCTCTTGGGTAGACTACTCTAGGTTAACTACTTGTAAAGCCTATAAAAGGAGTACTCTTGTACAACATTTTTTAATAAGATTTAATAGAGAAACACTCTAAAATGTTCTCTGATTTCAACATGGTATCAGAGCCAGGTCGATCCTTTCTTCCAAATTTCAATTTTTTTCCTCTATTCTCTCAACCTTTCTTTCCTATTTAGAAAACATGGCTACAGCAGAACCTGCTGCTTCTGCAATTAGCTCTCCAGTAAGCTCTCGTCCATCTAATTTTACCCTTTCAGATGCGTCTCTTTCTCCCATTCCGTCTCAATCAGTGAGACCAGCATAGTGAAAATCCCAACGGGTCAAAGCCCCAAGAGAAGCACATGTTACTGCGCATGACAGTTCTTCCAGCAATTTCAGTAAGCAACAGATTGTGGAGCAGATGTTTGGTCAAATGTTCTCCAAATCAGATTCTACTGCATTTTCTGCTACAAAAGGTAGAATTTCTTGTTTGGCCACAGCCAATCCCTGGAGTTGGAGTGGATTTCGGTGCTTCTGACCATATGACAAGCAATCGTGACCTTTTTCATGAGTACAAGCCACATTCATTTGCATCATCTATTAAAGTTGCCGATGGATCTCTCTCCATTGTATCAGGAAGTGGTTCTATTAAATTAAATGATCATCTAGTACTATCTGATGTTCTTTATGTACCAAAACTGGCCTGCAATCTTCTGTCTGTTAGCAAAATTGTTAAAGACGAGAATTGTGATGTTAACTTTGGGCTGTCTGGTTATATTTTTCAGGCACAAGATTCGAGGACGGTGATTGGCAATGCTAGGCGACACAATGGACTCTACATTCTTGATGGCCTATCCTCTCGAAACAAAACTATTCCCAGTTGTCCTACGTCTACAGTTTTTTCTTCTTCCCTTATTTCCAATGATGTCATGCTATGGCATTTTCGATTAGGACACCCGAATTTCTACTATCTTGCAAAATTGTTTCCTAAATTGTTCCTGAATAAACATCCCTCGTCATTCACCTGTGATGCATGTCAACTTGCTAAACATACAAGACAATCATATATTCCCACTAAATTTAAACCTACCTCTCCTTTCTCTATCATACACAGCGACATTTGGGGTCCTTCTAAAATTAAAAATGTATCTGGGGCTCGCTGGTTTGTGTCCTTTATTGATGATCACTCTCGGGTTACTTAGACCTATCTCATGAAAGAAAAATCGGAGGTTGAAACGATATTTAAAACATTTTATCTCATGATCGAAAACCAATTTGAACGCAAAATAAAGATAGTTCAGAGTGATAATGGGAGTGAGTATCTTACTAAATCTCTTGGTTCCTTTTTTCGAGAGAAAGGTATCTTTCACCTTACTTCTTGTGTCAACACTCCTCAGCAAAATAGGGTTGCTGAAAGAAAAAACAGACATCTACTTGAGGTAACTCGGTCTCTTCTGCTTTCTGCTAATGCTCCTCAGTATCTTTGGGGGGAAGCACTTCTTACTGCTACTTTCCTAATTAATAGGATGCCTAGCAAAACTATGGGCTTCAAAACTCCTTTTGAAACCCTTTTACATCTTTTTCCACATTTCAAACCATGGTCATCTGCTATTCCTTTTCGAGTATTTGGCTGCACAGCTTTTGTTCATGTGCATAGCAACAATAGGAGTAAGCTTGATCCTAGGTCCTTGCGGTGTGTGTTTATAGGGTACTCATCAAGTCAGAAGGGCTACAAACGTTACTCACCTATTACTAAGAAAACCTATGTTTCATTTGATGTTACTTTCTTTGAAAATCAACCTTATTTTGTAGGGACTAAGATTCAGGGGGAGAGATGTGAGGAATCTCAGCCTATTACTGCTACTCATATTCTTCCTTTGTTGTCTCCTTTTCCGACCCTTGAACAAACATAGGAAGAACAACCTAGCAATTCTGATGATCCTACAACTTCTCCAGAGCCTACATTTCCTAGCTCTCCTAGTGTTCTAGTAGAAAGATCTTCCCCAGAGCCTACATCTCCCATCTCTTCTAATGTTCTAGTAGGAAGACCTTCTCCAGAACCTAGATCTCCCAGGCCTCACACTACTCAAACCCCACAATCTCTAGTCAAACAGCTTACTCCCTATACCAGAAGAAAGAAAATTGTCACAGAACCCATTGATCAGCCTAGTACTTGCCAAGAACTGATCTTAAGTCCTGTTGCCATGGAGGAAAGAGTAAGCAATGATGTCTCAAAAAGTCCAGTTCATGAGAATTTAGATGATTTTCCGATTGCAATCAAAAAGGGGGTAAGAAAATGCACTAATCATCCAATTGACAGATTTGTTGCTTATGGAAAACTATTGTCTGGTTTCAAGGCTTTTACAGCTAATATTAACAGTGTAAGGATCCCTAGAACAGTGGAAGAGACATTTGAAAATCCTGATTGGAGGAAAGCTGTTGAAGAAGAGGTCAAAGCCCTACAACAAAATAACACATGGAGTTTAACTAAACTGCCAGAAGGAAAAAAGGTGGTCGGATGCAAGTGGGTTTTCACAGTAAAGTATCATTCTGATGGAAGCATCAAGAGGTTTAAGGCAAGGTTAGTGGCAAAGGGATTTTCTCAGTCATATGGAGTAGACTATCGAGAAACTTTTGCACCTGTGGCAAAACTGAATACAATAAGGGTTCTGCTCTCATTAGCAGTTAATAAAGATAAGTTGCACCAACTGGACATCAAGAATGCTTTTTTGAATGGAAAGCTTGAAGAAGAAGTATATATGCAGATTCCACCAGGCTTAGAGGATGACTCAACGAAACAACAAGTGTGCAAACTAAATAGATCCTTGTATGGGCTGAAGCAATCACCAAGGGCATGGTTTGACAGATTCGCGAAGGCCATGGTGAAGAACGGGTTCAAGCAAACACAGGCAGATCACACCTTGTTTAAGAAGGTAGCTTCAGATGGTAAAAAAACTCTCCTTATTGTTTACGTTGATGATATGATCATTACAGGAGATGACACAAAAGAAATTGAGAAACTAAAGACTTTTTTGGCAACAGGGTTTGAGACTAAAGACTTGGGAAGTCTTAGGAAATTCTCGGAATGGAAGTGGCTAGATCAAATGAGGGAATAGTCATAAATCAGATAGTACATCTTGGACATGCTCTCGGAAACTGGAATGCTTGGATGTAAACCAGCAGACACTCCATGGGTACAGGCTTGAAGTTTGGAAAAAATGGCACGAATACTCCCGTGAACAGAGAATCCTACCAAAGGCTGGTTGGGAAACTGATTTATTTATCACTCACCAGACCTGATATAGCTTATCCAGTAAGCATAATCAGCCAGCACATGAGTGATCCTAGAGAAGAACATATGGAGGCAACTAATAGAGTCCTGCGATACTTAAAGTTTACACCAGGATTTAAACTTATTTTCAGGAAAAATCAAGACAGATCTGTGAAAATTTACACAGATTCTAGCTGGGCAGGAGAGTTAACAGATAGAAAATCTGTGAGTGGCTATTGTTCGTTTGTGTGGGGAAACTTAGTCACATGGAGGAGTAAAAAGCAAACTGTGGTGTCTCGAAGTAGTGCAGAATCAGAATATAGGGCTATGGCCCTTGGAATTTGCAAAGGCACGTGGCTTAAAAAACTTCTCACCGAGCTGGAGTTGGATGAAAAACAGGAGTTCGAGGTACTGAGTGATAGCCAATCAGCAATGAGTGTTGCTAAGAATCCAGTACAACATGACCAGACTAAACATATCGAAATTGACATTTTATTTATGAGAAGGTAAACAGTGGTGTCGTAAAGCTGCACCATGTTCCTACAAAGAGTCAACTGGCGGATATCTTTACAAAGGAACTTCCGAGAGTGACCTTTGGCGAGTTCTCATCCAAACTGGAAGTATACAACATATACACACCAGTTTGAGGGGGAGTGTATGATATTAGATGTAAATTAAATGTTGTAATCTTATCTTATCTCACCTAATAGTTTGAATTTAAAAGTTTAAATCTAGATAAACTCTATCTCATTAAAGGATAAGAGTTATATCTCTTAGGTAGACTACTCTAGGTTAACTACTTGTAAAGCCTATAAAAGGAGTACTCTTGTACAACATTTTTTAATAAGATTTAACAGAGAAACACTCTAAAATGTTCTCTGATTTCAACAGCAAGGAAAGAAAAGAATCATGTTTCCATTGAACTATATAACAATACTAAGTTGCATGTTTTAGCAAATGAGCCTCCTTTTTGAACTCTAATAAATCTAGAAATGCAAGATCATGCTCCCTACACAGACCTGAGATGTGTTGCCACATGTCCCTGCTTGGCGTTTTCCCTTTTCAACATTTACCAAGTCAACTTGTTCCTTCCTTTTCATAGGCAGTCCTGTTTAACCACAAGGCACCATGACTTAAGAGGGAAAAAAACCCTTTATACTAGTACCAAAAGAAGAATGATATAGCACTTACCTTGCATGCTTCTTCTATGAGAGATGGGAATTGACAGCTCTGCAACATCTACATGTCCTTTTGCTCTATCAGAAACCATACAAGTTTGATTCAACCCAACAGATTCTTGTACGTTGCTCTGTCTTCTAAAATGAGATGAAACATTAGATGCCGGTGGCCAAGACTTTTTCTTGATCTGATATCCAATTAGTTCGCAATGATAATCCCTGCAAGACAGAATAATGAGCTTCAGGTATCTATGATGATCATGATCATAAAATCTCAGAAGACAGTAAGGATCGCATTGCAAACAGGCAATTAAGGCACAGTACATGAGCCAAAATCTATACTTCAAAATCTATACTTCAACCATCAAATTGTCATTGCATAGAAACAGAAGCATGGAGTTAAATATTTTTCTCAGCAATAACAGAATATAGAAGTGCATAGTTTTTATCCCAAACATACAATGAAAACAATAAAATGTGTACTTCCTACCATAAACATCCATGGTAAGCCTATAGCTATAGATGGATCACTAGAGCATGAGGAATTGCAAAACTAATTAGATAGGAGGAAAACAAGAAATAAAACTTTAAGTGGGAGAAACAACAAGCTATGGAAGTATACATGTGATTTAGGTAGTGTGTGGTATTCACTTGTAAGATCACCATGGTAATAAGACTATTAAGGTAATTTGATCACTGGTGATTTTATATTATGATATTTGGTATAACATAATAAAGTGCTACTGATCTTAATCTGCAAGTCTGACAATACACCATTAGCAACAAAATTACTGCTACAAGCATCTTAATCACAAGCCTCAAACTTTTTGGCCTAGTTTAGAGGTCTATGCAAGAATTAGCTAGCATTTTTTCACGTGTTTTCCCAATCTTATTGGGACAGGTTAGTGAAAAATTATAAGTGAAGATGATTTAAGATTAATGCCACGTAAGATTCTTAAATTACTAACAAACATGGTGATATATTTATTGAATGCATATTAACCTAATTTTGGGATGATCACTTCATAACAAGCATCCCCTCAGATATTAATTAATAGATTACCAATATTCCCATGTCATTTCCTTCAACCGAGTTTCAAGCTTCTAGAAAAGGGAAGTTCTCTCAAAATCTTGTTTGTTATGCGTGGGCTCAATGAAATTAGCTTCCAAAACACCTGAAAGAATAGAATAACACATAATTAACCTATGATGGAGAAAAATGGACTCAAATGTCAATGAGTTAGTATATTCTTACCAACCACACCTCTACCCCTAGTATGTGTTGTATAGCAAACAACATGCCAAAATGGCTGCAAAAGAAGGGAAAGGAAAATACTTTAAACAACCAGCAATAGTCACTTGAAACAAACGTGTAAGCAAATTGTGTGGAGCAGAAAAATCCCCTCCTTAAATACATATATCCAGGCATCTAATACAAATCACAAGGAGAAAAACCCTGCTCAAAGAAATCTAGGCACAGACGCATCATATAGCAATGCACAATAACTGCCAATATACAGTGTTCCTGAACCTAGCAAATTACCAGCCATAAGACAGAAATGAGCATTTTGTTTAAGAAAAAATATAAATGAGTTATTTTTAAGTTGGACAGTCATGCACTTCACAGGTCAGAAGCTATTTTAAAATTTTTATGAAGTTTCTGATGTTAATCCATAATAATTTTAGGTTACCAGAAAGCAAACAATATTTGATGTTCAAAGAACTCCGATTCACAAAACTTTTTGATGAAAATGAATAGAAGACCATGACAAAGTAAGTATGTTTCTATACTAGACTCCGATATTTAACTCCACCAAACATAACATGGCAAAAAATCAGCAGCATTATGTTTCTAGGAAAACTATAAACGAGCAGCATTTTGAGATATAGCTGAAAAAAAAAAGATATGTTAGTTTATTTAACCAAACAAAGTTACACCATTAATCATTTGCATGTTTCATCCCCAACAGTAACAAAGAAAGTCTAACCATCTGAGAAAGGTAAAATATTTTTATGAAAGTTACCAGAATTAGACGGTTCTTGTGGTAGACACAAAATCCATGGACATTAACTTGAGGAGCTTCTTTAAGGAAACTGTGAGAAACAGAGTTTTTCTCTGTGTTTTTCTTATCATTCATTAGTGAAAGAGAGTCTATTATATAGACTTTTACAGAGGTGTTTAACACCAAGTGGTTAACCTATAGGATAAGACTTTTATCCTTTACAAAGATCAAATTTAAAATTCAAACTACTAGTTAAGATAAAGATAACATACAACTCCTACTCTATCTAAAACTCTTTACAACACACGGTTATGTATACTAACTAACAGAAACCGATTGTAGATACAACTACACCCTGCAGTTAAACCAGAAAGCAGAAATGTAATACATGGTAAAGTCGGAAACATTCAGGCAATCACCATCAGCGGATTCAGGGAATACAAACATACCCATTCAAGCAACTTCCAGTAAAGTTTGCATACGCAATACCCAACAGATGAAAAGACAGACAGCTAATGTCATGTTAAATTACAAAGGAGGATGGTTGTTTAAACATCCAGAAAGCTTTGGTTATTAATTTGAGATGCAACACCACAGATCAAATATTGGTTCATATAGATCATTAGTTACCAATTAAGATTAACAAGGATAAGAAATGATGATAATGCTTGGAATAAGTAAATAGTACCTCCACAGATCCACTGCTTTGTGGTTTATACAAGATATACTCTATATATTTCAGATCATCAGCAATGTTATGATGCTCAACAATTTCACCACGCAATATTATTCTGAAAGTTTCAGGGATTCGCAAATACAAGATGGACAAATATACCTGTTCAGTGAGACAGAATCAAACTCAAGAAATATGAATCCTTTTACTCATTAGTTTAACACAAAATATATAGAAACTATAGACTCACACGAAGAGAATGATGGTAACGTCTAGCAATGTGTTGTTCATTTACAGCTTTCCAAGCAGGGAGTGTATCGACCTTTGTGGTGTCTCCACTAATGCAAATATCCTGCAACAGGAATTATAAGATTTCATTTGAAAGACGATGCAAAATATCTTGGAAAAAGATAGAACAGTATGCAAAAAAAAAAAAAAACCTTTTCATCAGAATCAAAATCTAGCTCTGAATTTCCACAATTATTGAGCCATAAATTGTAGATAATAATTTTTGTGCCATGGGAGCCGATGTCATCAAGCTGCACTTAGATGGAGGTACACATGAAGTTAGTTACACAAGAATAACTTCAAAGACCAAAATTTTTCACAAAATGTCAAATAAAATACATTACACAATTTGTTCCACTCTCTTATGCTCCTGACATGGTGTTGCATAAGTTCCAAGTAGATTTTAGTTTTGAAGTGAATTTTATTTTATCAAATTAAATGTAATTTAGGAAGTTGTTTTAATTAAATACTTTAACCCGAGTTTCCCTTGTGCACTTGGCTTTTATGACTCTAAATGTAATTAAGGGGACAACAATACAAAGAATCTCCTTAAAAACAAAACAATAAAAAAACAAGCCTTAATTGAATGTGGGGTTAGTCAAGCCAACTGTAAAAGAAAGACATAATTATGCTTACAAGCCACTGAGCCAAGTTTAAAAAATAAAATTCAAATATAGAATTCGCCGGGCAAAAGCTCAATTAAAGTATTTTTAAGAAAAAGCTCAAACAGCTCAGAGGTAGGTTTAAGTTGCTTAGACCATGTGGCATTACATTTAAGAAAATATCCTTAAATTCAACAAATACAATGGTCCTTTTTTCCTCTTTTCTTTGTTCTCTTTTCTATTTTGATTAAAGCATATTATTTCAAGTCTCAATTTTAGGATGTAGTCTTTGGTATCATTTCCAACATCACAAGGTCACCTTATTTGGTTAGCAACAATTAGTTCTTAAGAATTAAAGGTCGATATATTTGTGCTTGAAATTACTGGAAACCAAATTTTGCAAATATTAATGTGATTTACAATTCAATTAGCAGCAATAATAATCATTGACAATTCCAAGAAGAATGTAAAATAAAAAATAGTATAAGGCCTACTTGCTTCAAAAGCTCAGCTTCTGTTGAATATGGAGACCATTGTAACAAAATGGAAAGATTAGACACAAAATTTTCTCTACCATTCAACACATCCAACATGCCACTAGACGAATTAAACTCATAATCCACCTGCAGTTTGCACAAAGATCTTATAGCATGCATTGGCCGGAAACTAACATAAACTCAATGGAAAAAGGATGCTCACCATAGGTACAACTATTCTGTCATGGCCTGTCTTTGTCAAAAATGAATAAGAGAGTAGACCAATGCTTTGAGTCAATGACCTGATCAAGGAATAAAGAGAATTAACAATTTAAAAGTAGCAATACATGTCTAAAAATTATGATATTTTAAAAGACATGTATATCATTATTTCAAGTTTACTATTGTAATTATATTTGTCCCCTTGTGTTCTAAGAAAAAACCAATGAGAACCTTATCATTGCAAAAGTTTCCAGTAATCCTTACGTTTGTTCCATAATTTATTTTTTCCAAAAAAGCCATCAGAGATTTATGAAAATATAAATTTATCCTCTAAATCAACATGCAATGATAAATTTTAATAGTCTACAAATAAATAGCAAGAATAAGTTTTAATGCACAAGGTATATAATGATCCTTATCATTGGTTTCCAGTGTTGTAAGAAAAAAAACCAATGGGAACCTTATCATTGCAAAAGTTTCCAGTAATCCTTAAGTTTGTTCCATATTTTTTTCCCAAAACAGTCATCAGAAGGTTATGAAAATGATAAATTTATCCTCTAAATCAACATGCAATGATAAACTTTAATAGTCTACAAATAAATAGCAAGAAAAAAGTTTTAATGCACAGGGTATAGAATGATCGTGGTAGAAGAACCAAACCTATCATCCAAATGGCGGCTGAAAACAATCACATCTGCTCCAAGTCTCATAGAACCAGTCTTGAAACCATTACCATCTGAAAGGCCAGAAGTTTTGTAAATATAAAGGAATCAACAAATATTTCAAACAAAACACAAGATTAGTACATTGTCCAATTGTAGATTTTGACTTCTTATCTGAAAATCCAAAGCTCATGCAGCAACGCATTGCTTCAGGGTCCATTCCACCACCATCGTCTAATAGAAAATTATCAAGTTTTGAGAATTACTAGTTCAAATCTTTGATTAGACAACTTTTACAAACAAAAAAATATATAAGGGTTATAAATGAAAATGAAAATTATCATTTTTATTAAATAGAGAAAAAAACCTTGAACTAACAAAGCTGGACTCCCATCCCTCGGGTTTGATCTTTTATCTACAATGACAAAAGTGGCCCCATTTTGGATCTATCCAATTTGAAAGAAATAAGATATGAAGTGCAAAACAGTGAGAATTCATCAAGATAGCAAATTGGGAAAACATTGTAGTAACCTACTTAACTGTGCATATATTTACCTACAGAATAGCTATTAACGGAGTAAGAATGTGATACAAACTTCATCTATGCTTACATTTTCAGTCATTGAACATGCCAACCAATTTCAATAATATATATATATATAAAGAGTTTGCCTATCGTAGAAAACAACTGATACTTGGCTTTGATCTAGTTACAATATTAGATGTTTATTGCAATCTTTTTTATTCAGGTTGGCAGTATTCCCAAATTTTAAAGATTATAGGAATACTAGTTGAATTATGTTAATCTAGTAAGACTTCAAAGAATTGATGTAATAGAAAATTTAAATCTCATAATTATATGTCAATCCACATGAACATTCATAACCTGATCCACCATCCAATTGTAAACATATGTTAATGTCCTTGTTAAATCACTAAATTCGGAATCCCATACAAAATTTCAGACCGATTACTATAAATAAGACTCAACAGATATAGAACTTAATCCTAGTTTTATGACTTTTATCATGTAATAAAGTTCTCCAAACTAATCCTACACCATGCACTTGTACCCTTAAACCAGACATATACTCAAGCCAACAAATTAAGTTGAAATTCACCTCATCAATGGCATTGTCCAGTAGTTCAGCAACAGCTGCAAACAATAACAAACGAAATACAGTTTAATCATGCAAAAGCACTCATTGCCAAAAGAACATGTAAGAAGTATAAAAAAAATTATCTGCATAAGCTACACATACCACCAAAGACCCACTTATGAGAGGTGGCATTTGAATGAAGAAACAGAGGGTGCACATGAAGATAATTTGTGCTATCCGCTGTAAAAAACAAAAAGTAAAAAGGTAGAATACGACGATGCATCAGGGAATGGGGAATCACAATTCAATAAGAATACAAAGCAAAAATAATGATAGCTGCATACTTGGTAGCGTGACCTTGGAACCAAGCACCCCTTCATAGCTCCCAGCTTTCCAGAATTGTCTACATATTGGCGCTGGGGATACAGCTGACATTGAACAGACCCCTGTATCCGGAGACTGGTATTGCTCCAAAACACTACTACTACTTTGACCAGTACTTAAAGCATTGTTTGAGCTTTGATTTTCTTCAGAGGCTTGTTTTCTAGTTTGCGTTTTGGAATTAAGAAGCTTAACAGAATGAACACTATGGTTATTTTGCGG
The DNA here is from genome assembly GCA_019671005.1 of Hibiscus mutabilis. Classification (NCBI taxonomy): domain Eukaryota; kingdom Viridiplantae; phylum Streptophyta; class Magnoliopsida; order Malvales; family Malvaceae; genus Hibiscus; species Hibiscus mutabilis. Next base: position 63,814,289 of record CM033719.1, read on the forward strand.
CTTCATCATGCTCCCAACAGTACCAGGTTTCACACCTACCTCCCCAAGTTCATCATCACTGCATAAGTCCACAATTTCTATACCATTCATCTCCAAAACTGTAAATAGAGATGAAAATAGACTTCAGCAAACATGTTAAAAGCACAAAATCGCAATGAGTGCAAAATGAAATCCTAATAGTTTGAATTCCTAGTAAATAAGGAAATTGAGTTTCTTCAATTTAAACATAACAGGACAGGAATTATATATTTTACCGAGAAATTAAGATGTAAATAAATTAAATTAGGGAACAAGTGAAGAACCTTTAGGTAGGAAAACCTAACAGTTCCTCGGCGTCTGCAACACGGAAGCTGCACAATATCTTTTCACTCTAAGGCTTTGTGTGCGAGATGGCAAAACAAAGCTTTGGGACAAACTAAAGTTTGAGCAGCTAATTTGAGAAGCTAAAAAAATTAGCTTTTGCAAACTAAAGTTTGAGAAGTTATTTTGAAAGGCTTTTGAAACTCACAAATTGTCTGTTTTTGGTTGTTTCTGGGTAAATTAAGATTTTAACACTAAAAATTTGCTTGTTTGCTTCTGGCTTTTCAAACTGACTTTTTCACCGGAAGTAGTCGCAAACCAGCCAAATAACGTGAAAACCTATTGAAACCAAAGTATAAAACTCGAAGAACTGAAAAATCAACAGAGGAACAGCAAACAAACAGCATTTTCAGTTTTCTTCGGCGAGATTGAGAATTTTTTTAAATTAGGATGTAGCTTTTAGAACTTATAAAATGATGAGCTCTAAACAGGGATTTAATAACGGGTTTAGGGTTGTAGAGAAAGCCGGCGGTCCCCTGTTGAAATGGAATGGTAAATTAGGTTTGTGGGAAAATGGGTATGGCTCGAGGCGGACTTAAGGCAAAGAGGAGGTACTGAGTCAGGAGGCTGTTAAGCTGGTCTGAGTGAGCCCGAGTCCGAACGTTCGTCAGAATGAGCGGTTAAGAAGAAATGGGCGAATGAATATGAGAAATGCAACAGAGAACCCAGGAAGGAACCGTCTGGAAAAAGAAGAATAATAAGGAGGAGGAGGAGAGCTAAAAAGCCTAATGAAATTAGGGACCATTTTCTTATTTTATGCGATAATATTCTCATTTTGTACAGAATCCCACAAGTTCATTTATCTTACCTAACGGTCTAAAAATATGATTTTTAAGTTTTATATAATGTAAATACCTTATCTTTTTATTTTAAAGTTAAGATTCACTTATATTATGTATAATTAAAAAATAATTTTAACTATTTATTTATCATTATTTAATAATTTAAAAAAATAAAAATAATTGAATTTTATATTACATAAAACTGTTATAATTTAAATTGTTTAGCATAATTATAATATATTAATTGTTTTGATCATTAATAATTAGGGTAACAACAAAAACTTTAAATCATAATTTAAGAAATTGTTTACTACTAGTATAATTTAAGTATATTATTATTTTTGATGATTAAAATACTGGAATACAGAAATTTTAAAAGCAGATTTAAAGTCTGAATATCGAATATCAAGTTGATTATTAAGTTAATAACACTTGATTATTTGAGGTATGAGTTGTTAATTTATTGAAAACAAAAACATTAAAATCGAAGGTAAGGATTAAATTGTAATGGTTACAAAGTATTAGGGATGAAATGATAATGTTGCCAAAGTATTAAATATGAAATAATTGAGAACTATGAGGGGTAAAATGATAATTATCATATGGATAAAAAGGACCAAATTGAAAATTATACAAAAAGTTTAAGGTGTAAATTTTGCAAAAGTGTAAAATTGAATATTTGAATTATGGTTTATTTGTAACTAATAGTTGGGGAATTTCATTAGAGATGGATTATAAGACGATGATGATGTAGAAAAGAAATAAAATGACATTAAAATAGATATTTATAAAACATGGCGTAAATGTAGGGCCGTCTCGGAGGGAAACAACATGAACTTTCGTTCATGGCTCATATCTTATACTTTTATAACTTTAATAATTTTTCGATTGACAATCTTATAAGTTCGTGGACGTCTCTTATTAGCTTAGTTGTATTTAAGGTGTTTTCTAAACAAAACAATAAAAATAATAATTTGTTAATGAAATATTAAATTAATTGCACAAAATAATAGAATATACTTTTTTCTATACGGACATATATTTTAGTTTTTGTTTAGATTTTCGAAAATGTATGAGACGATTTTATATAATTATAGGAAAATGAAAGGAAGTGATTGTATAAAAGAAAAGAATGAAAATGTTGGAGAAAGAATTTGATTAGAAGAAAATTAAGGTGATAAGTTATGGTTTAGATATGGTTTTATGTTTATTTTATAATATTGGAAGTTGTAAATATGATAAGTGGTAACTTTTTTAAGAAGTTATTTTGGAGTAGGGTAGATTTATCAAGGTTAATGCTATTTTATGTTTGCTTATGATAAGTTCTAAGTTAAAACCAAGTGTGTGGAAAAAATTAACCTGGAAACTTTACACCGCACCAGCAATAAGTTTAAAAAATCACCCCAAAAAAAATCATAAAAAAAATAACCCATAAATTTTATGTTGATAATAAGTTTGAAAAATCACCCAAAATTTTATAAAATAAATTAGAAGGTGAACCATATACTTTAGAATAAACAATGCTTCATTACGATATGAAATGTCAGAAAACAAGAAAGCATACTGCTTCAAAAAACAAACCGACAATGACTTAAAAAATTCACCATATATTGTATAAGTTGAATTACAAACTATAATTAAAATGGTTAAAAACATATTGAGTCTATTTTCTTATAAAACAAATAGAATAAAATTTTAATTTGTAAATAATTATACAAATATATTTCTTCAAAGTTAATGCATGCTACAATTTATGTACATTTGTCAGATCATTGACATAAGCTAAGCAATGTCTCAATGAAGTGAAAACTTACGAGGCATGCCCTCTAATCATGTCCTTAGTGATAAGCATGTTTAAGTATGTAATGTAATGCATGATATAAAGCCTGAATGACATGATAGTTTATGGATATGTAATAAACGAGTATATACGATAATGAAGCCATGTGGTAAGGGAAAGTATGTACTGTACATAAATAATGTTTCCCTAGACAACATGTGATTGCTCCATGAATTGACACCTTCCTTCAGCCTATCTTTGAGAACCTGTAAATACATCTTCAAAAGGCGGCCAGCCATCGTTAGAAGGTCCAAAACATGTCAAACCACTAAGATATAAAGAACAATATTTCATTGATCAAGCCGAGTGTATAAAGCAGCCTGGGACAAACACACTTTGCGTCTTCATCAATACAATGGTGAAGAACCGTTTGAAACCTACTAATCCCAGCAAATTACACAACGGAGAGTCACTAATGGGTTGTTTCAATCCCAAACTTTGATCACAAAACCCAGTCAAAAGTTAATGCCAGAATGATGAGAAATACACTGAATTTGGAGCAAGCTAACCACTTGCACAAGAGGTAGCTACCATAAATATAGTAAATACAAAGCAATATTGTTTATTACAAGTATTAATCCATCAATCTTAGCATCACATGTTTTAACAGACAGCAAATGTCAAAGGATCTGGCAAATCTGGCAATAATCAGTTCATTGTATCAGGAATAGATATAGCTAATAAAAATAGCAAGAACAAGGTTAATCACAATTTCTTTTGAAAGAAATTGAGGCATTATAGTTGGAGAGCTTATTCCTCTTCCTCGGCTTCCTCCAGCCATTTTATAAAGGGCTCCAGAGACTTCACAAGGGTTTGCCTGCAATAAATTCCAGTATATTATAGCCTACCCTTCATTTTCACATAAAAATAATCTAAGTCAAAAAGTAAGAATTCAGTATTCTGATTCCCAACTATAAGTTCCAACCAGCCACTTGAGCTAAACAGAACTACCAATGATGCCTCATACTAATACTTATCAATGACATCACAGCAAATGTAACCTGGACACATACCTGCCCTTCGGGTTTGTTCCTTTGCGGAACCAGTGAAGAATGGTGTCTTCTGCAAGGACATCCTGGTCATAGAGAGACCTCACGATCTCAGGAAATAGCTTCATCAATTTTGCATCCTCATAGCATTGCATCTGAACTTTATATATAAGTTCCAGCTCAAGTTTGCCACTGGTGCAGAAGGAATTCAACAGCTTTGCCCATGTTTTGACCTTTATCATGAAAATATCTCCCAATTAATGATTTGGTCCACCATTTATTATATATATAAAAAATACAATTATTAGTTTAGCAATAGTTATCCGAAAAATCCTAACAAGTTAATTCTCCAAGAGGCATGAAAGCCATTTGAATCTAGTCGAGCAAAATTGCATCTTTAATCAAGCACTGCAACTGGGGCAAGTATTATAATTTAACATGTAGAAAGTAGCTAATTAACATATGTGGGAACAAATAACTGTTGGACTTATGCACAGGTCAGACAGTTATGCAGTCACGTTTAACATTATCGATGTCAATTAGCTTCCCAAGACCAAACAATGAGAAGCTCAAGCTTGATTCCAAACACAAGACTCAAAACTAAGCTTAAGTTTGATCGAGTTCTAATTCCAAACCTCTACTAGATTTAAAATAAAAATTGAACTATTACTGCTCATTTGATTCATTACTAATTTAAAATAATAATGATAATAAATTAAAAAAATGATAGGGCTCACAAGCCACTTGAGCCAGGACCATGATCATGACCATGACAAATTCACACTTCTCAGATCGAGAGCACCTAACTTGTGAGCACATATTATTTACACCCATACATCAGAAGTAAAAAAAAAAACAATGCATCAGAAAAGTGGTCAATGTAAGATGGCAAAGACCAGGCAGTAACAGATCAAACCAACAGTATTAATTAAACTATAGAATTAGGAGATGAGAAATACAACTAAAGATATTATCATTAAAACAGAAACCAAATTGGCATGTACTGATACTCAGCAAACTAAACCACAAAAAATTAATTAATTGGTCAGAATAAGTGCATAAGCATCAATTCTCCCCAGACCTTCCTTAGATTACAGTCCCAAGAAGTAGTAACCCCGTAGTTTTCTTTATTGAAGCCAAGCAAAGGAATTGACATCCCAGAGATTGTTTATAATAAACAAGCCATCTTTCCCCTTTTTCTCACTATCCACTCATCAAGACCCTTTCCAAATCCAAATACTAAATTAGGGGAAGATAGAGAAATAAGCATAAGCCACTGACGAAGTTAGCCACATCCGCATCTATGCATATGCTCAGATCTTATTTAACCAGAAAAAAGAGGACAAAGCAAAAGAGCACAGATCAAAAGTAAGAACACTCCATGGTTTCTGAACCATCATTAAGGTCATATAATAGTACTACGTAATCTATAGTAGTTGCAAAGGGTTTCAACACATTTTATTTTCCTTTTGCATCTAGGTTGCAGTTAGCTCCATCCTTTATGGTGCTTTTCTCTGATTAATTTTCTAACATATTTGAAACAGATGTGGAATACAGTGATTCTCTGAATGCATGTGTCTTGGAAATTATGACCTTGTTTTCAATAATGTTAGATACTGGTAGATTGCTTTTATTTCAATCTCCTGTGTTGCTAAATTCCTGATCTCCTATGATACATTGAGGTTCAATCGAATGAGGATAAGGGGAAAATGTCAACAAACAATCTATTACCTGTCGCAATGCAGAATTGGCATTCTGCTGTTGGTTTTTTCCAGACCACTGAACAGCATCCATCAATACATCCCACAGAATTCGTACAACCTCAATATCAGGTAAATTAGCATCTTTGACACGTTGCTTAACAATCTCAATGACTTCAGATATGTCAGATTCCTCTGCTATAAGGGTCGTCAAAGCAGACTTCATATCCTTCAGTTTTGCCTCAAATATTTTTTTCTCATTGTACTCAACCAAAGGCACCAACCCTGCCTTGCTGAAAATCAACAGAATTAGACGAATAAGTTTCAAAACAATCTAAGGTGAATCACATAGAAGGACACAATGTGAATGAGCTTGCAAACCCAAAGATCCAACCACAGATTGCAACAATGCCGCAAACCATATTTAACGAAACAAGGGAGTATTTGGAGGAGATGAATAGATACGGAAAAAATCATCACCAGCCTTGTTTTGTGTTTACTTAGAACGAAAGATGAAATAGCAGATATGATGAAAATCCATCTACTACAGGATAACTCAATCCACTGAATATCGGAGGATTAATTAGATAGAATGATCAGAATTCTCATATTTTCTCCCTTCTCGCAAAAAGTTGGATAAAAAGTTGACTTAAAACGATATCAAGCGACATAAACCAATATATTCCCCAATAACATGGTATTACTCGGTGGCAAATTTTCCAATTCTCTAAAACTCTAACCTTCTTCCATTTTTCAAAAAAGGGGCATCAATAAATGCATCGTTTACTATTGATCCAAAGCTTAGATTTTGATCGAGCAAATTTATTCCTTTTCCCTCATTTATATCATCAAACCTCTTATACCTTCAAAAGTAATGTCTAAAATGGACATTTTATATATTTAAAAGTACTTTTAGACAGAAATACTGAACACTTAAATCTTAAACCAAATATTTTAAAATCACTTCTCAAAAGCACTTTTCAAAAGAAATGCTAAACTAGCCCAAAATATGTTTAAATACAATCAACATAACCATTTAATATGCATAGCATGGTCATCTTCGCAATGAAGGTTAATACTACTCCGTAGGTGTGATTGAAATATCTCATGGAACAACATGGGTTTAAGTGCAAGATCCTACGACTCTAATTTGTGGTAATTAAGTAGCTCTTTATATAGTCTCAGGTAAGTGGTTCTTGGAAGAAATAAAAACGTTGAAGTGGATTCTCATCTAAGTTTGAGACAAGCTTTGCAAAATATGGTCCATACATAGTCAATTAGATGTACAGACTACAGACCAACTAGCAGACTTGGTTTATAAAAATCTTTACATGTATACTACTTAAAATTCTAATATAAATAAGTAGGAGACTACCACATTCATACGCTACCTTTTACCAGAAAACACAACATACCAACACAACCCTAACTCAATATTTTTGGAACTAAATCAGAAATGGTGTTAGACATACGTGCAGTTACTCACATGAAACCCACAAAAAAGAAAGGTTTAATTATGTAAGCCAATTATGAATAACACTCAAGTTACTATTGTTATAGTAAAAAACATGCAAATATGTTTTTAACAATAAAGCCTGTCACAAGTTAAATTATACATTGGCATTCTTGTTCTTTTGAGCCTCTAGTTTCTCTCTACAAAACTTTTCTAACTGCAGAAGGCAAGGAATCTTAGAAATTGGGACAAGCAAGTAGATTTTAAAAAGCAAAATTCCTGTCACTAACCAGAAAACTTACGTGAAATGCTCAGAAAAACCTTCAGCAGACCGCTTTGCAGAAGGGAAGAAATCCATGAGATTGTCCTCCATTTTTCCTCGCTTCAGAATCGAAATTCAAATCCTCCAGGCTATTATCAACCAGATACTCCTTGAAGAAATCTGTTATGAATGGAAGAACTAGTCCTTTACCCACAAGATTATCCTTGAGTAGTGGCTGGAACACAGCCTCTGGTGGCAACCCTGACAACTTCTGGGAGAAAGCAAGTGCCGTGAAAATTGCGAGCTTCTTCCTTTCATTTTCCTCAAAAAGCTCCAATGATTGCAAGAATCTTCGCATAACATTTTCAAGATTCTTTATCAAAAAAGGTTTTCGGCGTAGGATTTTCTGTACGTAGATCACAGAAGGCAAAATGGCTTCACGATTAGCCTCACACTCTATGATAGAGTATGGGTGTCGCTCCCCCTCATCAGGTTTAATTGTGCCTGGCTGAGTGCGTCCTCCAGTGAAAACAACCTACAATTGCCAATTTAGTTCACTACAAAGCAATAACACAAAATATCACCAAGAAAAAAGGCAAGAAACAAGCAATTAGAAACCCATAGATCTGAAGAAGTTCAATATTGGATCAAACTTCAACAATATCAGCTTTAATGTTTTTGAAAAGCAAGATTTTCTAGCCTTTCTAGTGAAAAATTAGTTTACTCTAAGTGTCAGGGCAACAATTTTGTAATTGTGGTAGGTCAATTGAAGGAGTAAGACCATAATCAAGTTAAGCAAAAAAGAGTTTTGCCAGGTATTCTTAATACTGTCTATAACAGTACCAAGTTTTACTCAGAAACTGGATCTTTATGTCAAAACTCTAGGCACATACAGTATAGGTAGATCAAATGCTAGCCTCAAAATGTCAACCCAATAACCACCTAGCATGGATAAGCCACAAAAGAGTGAGAAATCCCGTATCTATTGTTCCAATAGATTGTCATTCTTAATGCATGATCAAGATATCCGATGAAATAGCAAAGACCAACAAAGTATTTACATTTAGAAGGAAAATATGAAAATGTTGATATTTCCGCATAAAAGAAGTTTACCTCAAAGAAGGTGTCACCGTATCTTGAGAAGTTAAGCTCTGAAGATTCAACGTTCTTGGCAACAAGTTCCTGCACGACTCAAATGTTTGACCAGGAGCAAGTTACAAGATAAAGAACTAGAAATCTAGCATCATACTTAAGATGAAACCTAGGTTACAGATATGTAAATTTTGCATTATGATGTTTACCAGATCACCAGCATTATCCAAATAGATCTGGACCACTGCATCAGCAAAGGCTGCAGGGTCCAGGGGTGCAGCGATATTCCGTTTGCGGGTCTTAATCCGCGTTCCTCTAGACAAAAGATAAATGGAATTTATGCAAGAATTAAAAATAACAAAAAGGAACATCAGAAAACACACTAGTAAGGTTCTTCCTTATACTGTTAGGATATTAGTTTTTCTTCATATTTTTCGTCCTTCCAGGAAAAAAAAACTGAAAGGTGAAAGTTCATTTATTTATTTGTATCATACATAACAGTAGGATGTCTAGCAGAAAGACCAAAATATTTGCAGCTAAAAGGCACGGATTTTAGCTCATTACTATTTCAAAAGTACATAATACATGGCTTGCAATGGAAATTAACACCAATACCATTAAGAAATTACAATGGAAATTTAATTAACTTACCCAAGAGTGGGTTTCTCCTTCGAGCTGCACGCCAAAACCAAAAGCGCAAACAGTGAAATCAATCAGTAGCAGTCGAAAATAAAACCGAACATTTCTAACGGAAAAGAATTGAACATGTATACAAAATTAAAGATCAAATAAATAAATAAATGCTTAATAAATTCACAAAATTAAAATACAAAGATCAATAAAAAACGAATCGATTTCGTGGTGCAAATACAAAAAAAAACCCTACAGATCTCTGATCAAGAAAAATAGAATTAGAAATTGAGAGAAAACCTCATAAACCAAGACGACGAAAGGATCGGAGGAGACGAAAGGATCTTTTTGGGAGGAAAAAGAACAGGTTCCGATACAGCCAAAAGACAGAGAGAGTGCGAGGATTAGGATAGTTTACTCGACAAAGATTTTTATATTTATATTTATATTTATATTTATTACATTTTTTTTTGAGAATTCTGATTTCCCTTTTCTTGTTAGTTATACAAAATAAAAATAATTTCTAATTCTATTTCTATTAAAAAAACAAACCTAACGAAATTTTTTTATCCATGTGTTAAGCTTCGGTTTAGCATGTTTATCGGTACCCTTTTTTAAGCTAAAGGCTACGTTTTCACTATAATTTTACTGTTATTTCTGAAATTTTGAATTTTATGGTTAAATTTATAATTTAATTATCCAGATAAAAGAAGTTGAAAATTTTATGCTTCCCTGTTTACGGATTGGATTTTTATAAAGTAATTTTTCTTTTATTTTAAAAATATTTTTATATTTAAATTTTGTATAATGTTATCATCTAATTGGATGATATAACAAATATTTAAGAAAGTTTAAAATCCATTTTTTTCTAGGATGGCGTGTCTTTTGTTCGCGAGGACATGTCACGTTAATGTTTTATAAGTATAAATTTAATTAGTCAACAAAATGTGTTGATCGTTAGCCGACTAACATTTTTTATCTAAAAGTGCGTTGTTTAAATAAAAAAATTAAATTATTTTAAAAATTAATATAGGTTAAAAGTGATTATTCGTTAAATATTAAAAGTGAAATTTTAGCATTGTGCTAAAATTAAAATAAAAAATAAATAAAAGTTTACATACATTTTAAAACGGTAAAAAATGTCTTGATTTTACGAAATTAGAATTTTGAATAATATAAAAATTATTTAATGACTATAAATTAATTTTATCATAAATAATTTATTTAATTATAAACTAAAAATAATTTAAATATATTTTAATTACCAGATATTTAATTAGATACTTAAATTTTAGGTTTAAAATTTTACTTAATTATAGTCCAAAATCTACATAATTCATTTAAAACCTAAAATTAATTTACTTCGGCAGGTGGCATATGTTGTGTTCATCGGGAAAAAATCAAATTTAATTTGAAAAATGAAAAATGTGCGGCCCACAACAGTTTTGTGGGCAAAAAAAATAATTAAAAGGCATGCTTATTATTTAATTGAGCATGTTTGTGTTTTAATTGGAGTAATATTTTTAATTAATTATGATTTTTTTTTTTCTCCATAAATAGATATACAAAGAGAAGGCTTTATGACTAAATTAATTCAGTCTGATGATCTTAATTGTCATCGCTTTGTTTCCCCACCGAAGTCGATTGTGCATTTGTTCCAAGAGGATGTTATGGTTGTCTAGGGTAGTTTAATTGGTAGTTTGTTTTTTCATGGGGTTTGTTGGTTTTTTTCATTTTTTTAGTTTGATGTATGTTTTGTTATGTGTTGTATTTTTTTTTCTATTTAAGTTTATGAAAATTTTTAACGAGAAACATGACAATTTTCTCTTTATTTATCAAAAAAATATATATATTCCGTTCAATAGAATATCTAACACATAATTAATTTAATAAATACTTTTTGCTTATGGAGGATAATGTCACGCCATCATTTACTAATATGTGGACTTGTCACATCATCAATATAGTCAACATAAACACACTTAGTTAGCAAGAAGTATTGACTGTTAGTCAATTAACTGTTTTCATAAAAAATTATTTTGACCAAAAATTAAACATTAAAGCTAAAATGTTAAAAAAGATGATCAGGATGATTATTTAATTAAATTTTAAAAAGTGATTTTAACATTGTGTATTTAATTAAAGGTATATCAGGTCGAACAAACAAAAATTCGACCCACCTCATCTCGAGACCATCTATAGGCTTAACTAGTGATCATCGTTGGGTTAAGCTAGTTAAGTGGGATAATTTGCAAAGGTTATAAAGGGTGAAGGCCTAGCTTAAAAAGCTTTGAGCAACGTAATAAAGCTTTTCTCATAAAAATTAGATTCTAGATAATATTGATCGAGGATAAGATGTGGGTTCAAGTTTTAAAAGTCAAGTGGCTCTAGTTTTGATGTTGGTCGTCGATCTCTTTTTTATTTTACTTATTTAGCTTTTAATAAGAATACTTTGTCTTTGTGACATGTTTTACCTGCCTTTGTGACACGTTTTTCTTTATCTTTTGGCATATTTTTCGTCTTTTTCGGTCGTTTAGCCGTTCTTTTTATTTTATGTCTTCCCAAAGTTAGATTTGACGACGTCATGACAGATCAAGATGGCGCGCATTTGTAATTTTGCTGATCTTTCTTGATCTGGACCCTCATATTGAATTTGGATAAGTGGTTTGCGTTCATAGATAGTTTCTCACGACGCTCAGCTCTGATTTGTATTTCTCGGTGGTCCTCGTATGATCTAAAGTGGCTAGTTTCTTGTGTCAATATTATAGGAAAATGTTCAAATTATGTATTTAGTTTACGATGATAGTTGTAATCTTTTATTATAATTTTAAATATTTTTTATTTAATAAGACTAACGACTTCTATTTATTTTTTTTTAGTATAAGTGGAATGAGTTGGTGTTGATAACTTTTCAAAATTGTAATTGTACTTGATTTTGGAAAGCTCTTTCTAATATTTGGGAGAAGGTACCTTAATAGTATGATATGGAATACTCATAAGGGAAGTACAACATATTTTTTTTTTTACTAAAACAACATAAATTTAGTTTGATATATGATTTTGTTAGAAATTTGATATACACGGTAAATAATCAAAGATATGCACAGAAAACGAGATTTAACGTGGTTTAGTTTTACCTATCTCTCCGGATGAGGAAAACAAATAGTCCACTATCAAAGTAGTGAACATGGAGAATACAAATGCATGACATCCCATGTAATTAAATATCTCTGTATATATCCCAAAACTTGGTGTATCCAAAATACTATTCCTAACATCCATATAATACACATCTTTACAACGTAACAACTATAGTTGCAGAGATCATAAAAATGGTTATATCTCCAAGGTAGTTTTCTCTCACAATTCTTCTTTCATAATTCTAAAAATTAAACTATAATCTATATTTATAGACCTAAATACTTTGTCGTCAAAAAACCTTATTTAATAAATTATCTTTGATGAAAGAGATTGTTGATGAGAAAATGTAGTGTTCGTTTGAAAGAAAAGAATTTGTGAGAGGGGAGGTGGTTCGATCGTTCATAAGTCTGCAACAAGATGGTCGGTATGGGAGGCAGATTCATACAATGACATAGACCACCGATTGGTTGGTTTAAAGCCAGCGTAGATTGGGTAGTGCGGGAAGGGCGGATACTGGTAGGGATGGACCGTGGTAGTGTTGAAAGAGTAATTATACCTCTTAAAAATTTTAATTTTTATATAATTTATATATATATATTATTTATTTTTTATTGATGATTTAAGTTCGTTTCTCCTAAATTTTTAATATAACTCCTTAATAATTCGCACACTTTAACATAAAATCTTACGTCCGACTGACTGAGCCTACTTAGACCATGGCTGATCCATGTAAAAAAAATCATCTATTTATATATAATAATTTATGTTGGGTTTTGGATAAATAAAAAAAGAAGATATGATCCAACATTAGAGCTGATTTTGTTTTTTAACCTTCAATTAACTCAAAAAGTAAATTTTCAGTAAAATAAAAAGTAAAAAATGAAATTGTTTATATTTTCATTATATTTTATAAATAATATATAAATACTTTTAATATAAATAATTTATACATATTATTTTGCTATTAATTAATTAAATATGTTTTATTTAAAAAAGGTTAAATTCTCTTAATGTAGTTGAAGTTTCACTCTAGTATATAATGATGACAAATTACAAACAACAACAATAAAAAATTAAGATCAAAATTAAAAAAAAATAGTAAGAACCTATAATTCATCTCCAATATCTTTATAAAAAAATAACTTAAAAATATAAAAATGTAATATATTTATTAACTAATATAGTTTAAATTTGTGAGAGAAGTTAATATTTAAATAAATAAATAAATTTAATTTCACATTTTTATTACTTATTTTTACAGAAATACTTCAATTTTGTAACACCCGATCCGGATCCGAAGTACTACATTCGGGTCATCCAAAATCGACCCAATAAAATATCTATTTAATAACTATAAGTTTAGCCATTTCCGAAATATCAATAAATCCATGTAATTAAATAAGCACTAAAATGAGTTTACAAAACATAAGCCCCAAACTTAAAAACATCGTATGACAAAATAACATTTCAAATAGAGTTTACAGACTCAATAACCCGTAAGGTCCTATGAATACATAAACCCAAAACTAAATACTAAGCATTGTACTCTGAAGCGATGCGGTGCTGGAAAATCCTCATCGACGTGCTCTTCTAAAAGGGTGACCTGTCAACCTACGCACGGAAAAACAACACATCTGCACTGAGCTGACAAAGCTCAGTGGTACATTTCTACTCTACCACAATTCGTGATTATCATAAAATAAGCATGCAAGATAATTATAGTTTAGAGAGCATAGATAAGGCTGTACTATCTCTGAACTATCATCCAGCCTACACAAGCTAGAGTTCTTAGATCACCTATCTCAAGGTATCATTAAGCTTACAACAAGTCTTAAATGTTTCCACAAAGCTTTGCCATACTCAATGTCACATAGCCCATCGAAATACTCGAGCTCATGCAACCTATCGAGTTAATACATATCGTACCCTGATCACTCAACCATCGGGTACATAAGCCATCATCTATAACATCTACACAACATACATAAATACATCCATACATCATCTACATAATGTCCAACGAAGCCCTACTTTACCTGTCCTCACGCAACCGCCAGGTTACCCGTGTTTATATAGCCGTCGGATTAAATGGACGATATCCGGATCACCATAGCCACGGATACATCCTAGACATACTTGGATCACATTAGCTACAGACAGTCTTTACCTAAGGTCACTCAACCTATCAAGTTACTCAAGTTCACTCAGCCTATCGAGTTTATACCTTATCTAGATCGTCGTAGCCACGGATAGATTTTTAACCGCACCCAGATCACTCAACTCGTGGGTACATCGGATGTACTTGATCACTCAACCCGAAGTACACGTCCTCTTATATAAAACTGTAGTACTAAATCTATGACATTCGTATTCCTTTTAAGAATCATAAGATAATACATGCTCCCCGATCATTCATACACCTCACCAAGAGGTAAGTGACACCAAGCCAAGCTATCAAACAAATACCCCCAAGGCATGACATCGACCAATAGAGTTATTTTTGATTTATCATTTTCAAGCCTATGGTACGTTATGGAAAGTATTGTTTATGTTTACATCGAATCATGTAAAATTTCTAACTAACTAGGCAAGCCTCTTTCTTAGTATACTCGCATTTTGGGGTGAAAATTCAGTTTCTTAGTTTTACAGGTCAGTATACCTCATTAAGGATCTACTAATCCATTTTCTACAATTTTCCAACTACTTGAACTCAATTTCATATTTTATGGGCATATTGCCCAGGCAGTATCGGTACACGCCCTCACATACCGATACGGTACAGTGGGTACCGGTCTCCTTCTTCGTGTATCGATACGCGACTTCACGAGAGAGATGGAAAATAAACATCTAGTACCGGTACTCGAGCTTCAAGTATAGGTATGCCTCTAATACCGATACACCATCGAGCGTATTGGTATACACTTTTGTAACGCCCTTGACCCGGATGTCACAATTGGGCCTCAAGCCTGAAACCCGACTATCAAATTCTAACCTAGTTTAGCCTAATCTACAATAAGCTTCCCAAACCCATTTTATTTCAATCTAAATAAATACAAGTAAAATTTGTAATGTATACAGATGAGCTCTTTTTTAAAATTACATTATAAAACTCTTGACTCAATCATTTGAAAATCTGAATACAATTTACAATATACGATAGGTTCCTACGAATACATAGCCCAAAGACCTAAATACTATACTCTGAAGAGACGAGGCGCTGGAATCCTTCCCTGATGGTGTTCCTCCAAGAACAAGCCAAACCTACTAACCTGCGAACAGAAACAACGATTTTGAACGCTGAGCTAACAAAGATCAGTAGATACACCGCCACTCAACCATGCTTCATGCGAATCATAAATAAAGTAATGCAACATGAATGACATCATGGCAAGATAACAATGGCGCTACCATAACCGCCTAAATACATGGCATTATGAATGTATGATCACGCACACAGCTCATCCAAGTACCTCATACGTTTACATAGCATCACACATATAACACTAACAACATTAAGTGGGGTCCATGTCCACAAAGCATCGAAATCCTACACTTGAGTGAGACTCGCGTCCACAAAGCATCAGGATCCTACACTACGAGTAAGACCCGCGTCAACAAAGGATTGGGATTCTATACTTTGATCAAGGCCCGCCATAAAGCATTGGGATTCTATACTCAAGGGGATGGGGCCAGTGTCCACAAAGCATTGAGAACCTACATTCGGAAGTCTTCAAGGTGTTGCAACACACTTTTAGGGTATACAAAACCCAACAACAAGGGATGACTCATCTATCTAGGCATCCCATCAGCATACAACAAGGACCTTAATTACCACACAGCCTCGATTGATTCACTTACGATCCCTATGGGTTACTACCTCACATGGTTTACCCAATATTTACCAAGTTATTAGCTAATTATTTCATATACGGGGTTTAAATCTATATTTCTCAGTTTTAATATTCATTTTACACCTTAACAGATCCATAGGGCCCTTTGCCTCGAATTATAGAACCCTCGAACACAACCTCGAAATTCTTGGGCAGATTGCCTAGAGAGTACCGATACTCCTGTATGGGTATCGGTACGCCCCTATAGGTACCGGTACTCCTCCATGAGTACTGATACTCAATTTAGACTCGAAAGGTCTGGTACAACAAGCCGTACTGATACGCTAAACCCCCGTATCTATACTCACTAACAGTACTTATCCATTATGTACCAATCTCAACCCGTATCGGTACCTTTACCCTCACGTACCGGTACGCAAAGCCCCCATCAGGACAATGCAACAGTGCATACCGATACGACTCAAGTGTACTGATACATAAAGACGCTACTGGAATTTTAATCGACCAAGGGGTATCAATACACAAAAAGTCATACCGATACGCCCTTTACAACCTGTCTCCTTTTTACTAAGACGTACCGATACTCGAACAGCCGTACCGATATACGAGCCCAAATTTTGAACTCTGGGTGCGAATTTCACCTAGAAATCCTACTTAACCTATATAGTTAAGCCCCAAATTACTCCTAAAAGTTATGGTGGAGTTATTAAGTGGTTTTCTACCATTTTAAGCCTTAAAAACGTCAAACCCACATTTTGCCATTAAAGAGTCAACCAAAGCATATCAAGCCACAAACACTCAAATCATGCACAAAGCCTATTTTTATGAGTTGCAGGAAACTATAGGAGTTAGTAGTGTACTGACCTTGAATTAAAGCTGATGAAAAAGCCCTCAAAGTTCCATTCTCGTTTTTCTTTTCGAACCCCTAACTAAACCTCATCCTTCACCAAACCAATCAAAACTTACCTCAAATTAAAGATCATTTCTTGCTTAACAACTTTCCCTCAACGAGCTAAACGATAAATCCATAGCAAAACCCAAAGATTTGACCTTGAACTTGAAGGAAATTTGGGTGGAAGAGGAAAATGGGTGAGAGAGGGAACAATGATGACTTCACCCCTCCACTTTTTGCAAAAAAATAATGTCTCACCAGCTCTCTTTGTCTTCAATTATGCTTTTATCCATTTGCCCTTCTTACTATCACCTTAGCTCATCAACCAACCAACAACCTAAGCCCAAGGTCCTAAGACATACCCAAAAAGGCTCTCAAAGGCCCAACATCTTGGCCCAAATACGAAGCCCACACCTCAAGTCAACTCTGCTCTTGGATCCAAAAATCTAGGTCGTTACAACTTTGCTCATTGAAATTTCAATCTAACATTGGGTACCGGTATGGATACCCGCATACCTGGTACTCGAGCCTAAAAAATACATTATGCAGCTCAAAAAACACCCTAACTTGACTCTAAACTCTTCCAACTTATTCCAAATAATTGTTTAATCCTTCTAAGGTATTCTATGGGTTTAAAGGTGTTATTTTTCCAACTAATCAACATAAAAAATCCTTACTTTGATTTCCCAAGATAAGTTTCACCCAAGCAACACCCATCAAACCATAACATCAAGCAAAGCAATTCATTTATGATCATCAAGAATTAAAGGAGTTAGAGATGTACTGACCTTAAGCAAAAATCTCGGGTTTAGCTCTTACTCTAGCTCCCTTGAACTTCCCTCTTTGACTCAAGCGTGTGAAAGTCCTCCAACCCCTTCCATTTTCCATACCAACAAGAAATTCAAACCAAGACTTAGTTTAGCATGATAGAGAATATTAACTATG
Source organism: Hibiscus mutabilis (assembly GCA_019671005.1). NCBI lineage: Eukaryota > Viridiplantae > Streptophyta > Magnoliopsida > Malvales > Malvaceae > Hibiscus > Hibiscus mutabilis. The sequence continues at coordinate 63,832,226 of CM033719.1, forward strand.
AAAACACAACCTTTAAAACAAAGGAATAACTCCATAAATCTTTCCAAGCTTGAATTTTCCAAAAACCCATTTTTGAAAACATTACATTTTTACCTCAATATTATGATTTTCTTGAAGCTCTTAATGGGAAGATTAACGAATTTGAATCTTGGACCTTGGGTGAAAGGAATGATACATAAATGTGGAATTTTTAGTTTTTAGAAATAGTGTTTGGGTAGAGAGAAAATAGGAGTGTATGAGGGAATAAAGAAGAAAGAAAGATGAATGAGATCATCTTGTTCTCCCTTTCTTAACCCACGTGACCCACCAAAATCTCAAAGGGAAATCAGCCATCACTTTAAAAAAGGTAATACTACAACATAAAATCTTTCATCCTTACTCTTATTACAAAACGGTCACCACTCAAGCCCATAAAACCAATTCATTATCCAAAAAGGCCCAAACTTGGTCCAATAGGTCCAATTACTCTAACCAACACGAAGATTCATACCTCGGGTCAACACTAAATCGTTGACTTAGAAATTTGGGTCGTTGCAGATTTTATTTAAATAAAGATATAGATAATAAAATAAAATTTTAAATTATCGAAGAATGAATTTTTATAATTTCAAAACTATATATATGAGTTAGGTTAGACAAATTACTTGCTCTATTTAGGGATGAACATTCGATCAAGTAGAGTTCAATAAAATTTTTTGAGTTAGTTGAGTTGACGAGTCTTATTTTATAACTCAAAATTTATTTGAAATTTTTTCGAGTAAAGTCGAGTTGTTTAATTTTATGTTCAAATTTAATTGTAAATATTTATAATGTTATGGTGCTAATTGGTTATAATTTAAACGGCTTTCTACAACCATATATGATATACATATATATATCTTTATATATAACATACATTGTTGAAGGATTTGGCTCGAACATGAAAATCGGTTCACAAATTACTAAATTTTTTGATTTATTTGACTCTCATTTTATAATTCAAAATTTATTTGAATTTTTTTAGTTGTGTCGAATATACGAAATTACGAGTCGAGTTTTATTGCGTTGAGTCAAAAAAATTAATTTTTAAGTCAAGTCGAATTTTGGTCACCTTTAATTCAATATATATTGACCATCTAATCTAATTATACTTTTCTAGATTCACCACTAAGTGCGAAGTAACGATGGTGCTGCAATAGCAGGTGGAGTCATTGAAATTGATCAAGGCAAGTGGCGTTTGAATTTTCAAGAAGTTTAGAAATTTTTCCGGTGATTATGACCGACATAATAGAAATATAATACATATCGATTTAATCATTTTTTTATAAACTATTGTGTCATCGTTTTAACATTATGTTTTAATAAAAAAAGAAAGAAAGAAAAAGTCCATTGTTCAAATTCAAATAAAAAAATAAAATTAATTCATAAAAATTGAAAAGTTAAAAGTCAACTTTTTAATTAAGTACTTGCAGTTATGAATATTTATCTATGTGGATGTCTATCATGATAAGAACTTTATCAACAAGATTTGAATTATTTAATCATTAGGAATATTATCTTCATTAATTGAAGTTTAATATATTATGTTTTTTATGCCTATAAATAAATTATTTGATGAAGGCATTGTACACAAGTCTATATTGAGAATAATACAAATCTTCCTCTTTCTCTCACTTTTTTTTTTCTTCTTTTTTGTTCTTTTATTCTTGTTATTGTTTCTTATTTATTTTATTCACAACACGTTATCAACACGATCTCGTTCGATTCGTGATTCTTATCGGTGATTTCTCGAAAGGATTTCAATTTTATATCGGTGAATACCATTTGTGATCTACGACGAAAACAATACAGTGGGAAGATGTGGGATGTTTATACGCATAGAACCAATGTTTGATTGCCAAGTTTTTGGCTTGAATGCAATTGATTCGCCTTCCACTCAATCAAAGGTCACTGTTTTTCCTTTTATTTTTATTTTCATTTTTTTATTTCTTTAGCTTATATCTAAATATTGATATTTATTTACGATTATTCTAATTATGAGACTTGATATTCTTAATCATATTTTGAGTTTTACATGTGTTTAAATGGTTTGGAAATAGACATGACATAAAAAGATTATGAGAAGTTGTCTTGGTCATTTGCTATGTCTCTATTGTCCTCGAGAGGAAATCAATATCGATAAATTTTGATTTTATTTTATTTTTATTCTTTAAACTATGATTTTAAAGTGTGATAAATCAAGGTGATTTTGCTCGAAAGCAATAATTCTTCTGCGTCAAAAAACTCGATTATAGACTTCTCCCAAGTTCAGATTACAAAAATTCATCTTGATCCAAGAATTTTCATAAGAGGCATTCCCTAAAGTAAATGCAAATATAATGTTAATTTTACTCTTCTCCATTCCCTAAAGTGAATGATATTATATAGCGGAAATAATAAAAGTCATAACAGTAGCTGTGGTTGTGGCCGATGCCATGAATATAGACATGGACAAGATGGACATTTCAAAATCACTTATACCCATTAGAAGTGGGATTATAAGGATCACAAAAGTGATAACCACCAGAAGTGAGATTATAAGGATGGCAATAGTGATAAAAGAAATGAAATCCTTTTTATTACCAATGCGATGTTATAAACTATTGGTCTCGTACTTGTCGTACGCTGAAAAATCAATAATCATTGAATGATAAAGGAAAAAATAGAAGCAAATTTTGTTTGCGAAAATGACAAAGATGATATTGGTCCAACTCATTTGAATGTTGTTAGTCCAACTCATTTGTGCATTGTTGATTTTTTTATAACCCTTGAGGAAATAAATCATTTTCTAATTATTCTCATAATCTTGAAGAGAATTATTTATCTTTTTATTTTATTTTACTTTATGTTTATTTATTTTACATTATAATTATTTAAGTTTTATATTTATATATATTGTGAAATTTATTTATTTTGTTTAACATGATTACTTATCAAATACAATTTATGGTGACGATTTATACTTAGCAGAGGCATAAGATATATTTTTCCATTTAAATGCAAGGGAAAAATGTGAGTACTATATCTCAAAGTACTAAAAATATTGATGCTCCAAAAGAGCAATAAGTTCTTGAGAGAAACACATTATGAAAAGTGTAGAATTGTGAATATTGTAATAATTATCGCTAATGGTAATAATATCGTCACCACTAGAAGTGGAAATTTTAAGAGAGCAATATGAGCTCTCAAAATAATCCTTATGGGATTATAGATAACATATGTTATCACTTGGCACATGAAATAAGCCAATGTGAGTAAAAGTTCTGGTAACTGAAAAATCAGTTGAAAGCTCTAGAAGAACTAAATTTGTACTACAATGTACAAGAGAGATTGAATCGCATGTTATGGTAAACCAGAAGTTTATAAATTCAATATATATATATATATATACATATAGTTGGCTTGATTGGTTAGACCATCCTAATCAATAATGATGCGAAAATTATTGAGATTTACATACACATTTATTAAAAGAACTTGGAGTTCTTATGGTGTTTTTTCTCAAAGGAATTGATTAAATTACAATTACTAAAAGAACACGAAGTTCCTGTGTTGCTTGTTCTCAAAGAATTGACTAAGATCCCACTCACCAAAAGAACTTGAAATTCTTGTACTAAAGTTGAGACTGCACGTCTTGCATATCAGAATAAAATATGGGCCCATTTATCCACAAATGTGGAAAGTTTTATATGATTTTAGTAGATGCATCTATATTGTTTTATCAACTTACAACCATAAATTTGTGAGATTGGTTAGAAAATGATTCAGATTATGCAGTTAGACTATTCGTCTTGCAAAAGTTAGTGGGTTTATATTTTAGGCTATATCAGTTGAAATAACTGGTACAAAGCCTATTGATTATAAAAACAGTTTAGCAAAATTTTGATTGGATGCCTCCTCTTTAATAGCTAAACTATGAGAATAAAATATTTATTATCTATATAGTATTTCACATATAGCAACATTTATACGCATCAAGCCAACGATTTATAATAAACTCCCCATTATGATTGACTTTTGGTTAAAAGTCATATTTTTCATTTTTAGAATTTTTTGAATATGCGATATATAGTTGAATTGCTCTACCACACCACACAAAATGGGTATATAAAAGGGTTGAGAATATATATCGAATATGAGTCTCCTTTTATGTTTACATTCTTAAACATTAATTGGAGAATCATTTATGAAGTGATTTTTCTCAACATTGGGGAGAGAATAATTAGCTGGATAAAAAAGGAAAATGAATTATCATTATCTAGATCCTCGTATATGAACCAAAAGTTCATAAGATAATTCATATTATTACATGTCAACTGCCAGACATATTTACTGACCTAATGAGAGTAATCAAGTCTCATATATCAATTGAAAATGCTCTAAGTTTAAATTACACTTAGAGCGAATGGATGTAAATCATGCATGAAGCATGATAGTTAAAATTGGTTCCAGTGATCAAAATTCTCGTAAATGGAAAATAGTATGAGATGGTCATATATTGGAGGCGGGTGCTCCTGAAGAGACCCAAGACATAACTAATAATAAAACTCTAGAAGAGTTTCAGTTACTTGAAAAAAAAGATTGAAAAGAGATCTCAATAAGTTATGTCATTACGAGAAAATAATGGAACCAAAATAGAAAGGTTGTCGACAACAATTTTACAAAGAATACTTCTATAGAAGTAAAGAAAGAAAATGAGGATCTTGTATAGATATCTATCTAGAATTATAGATATTGATTTGGCCAATGTAGAAAGACACTTTTGGATCAGTAAAGAAAAAAAGTGAAGTTTTTGGACCAATAATCCAAAAACTTAAAGGTGTAATGCAAGTGGGGAACAAATAAATAGTCGTGAGATATAAAAACGACTTGAATTATGATTTATGAAGAATTTTAATTACTTTATGGTGGATGCAATTACTTTAGCAGTTATGAAATATTTATATGCGTCTAATTATTTTGTGGATCCATGTATGGTAAAATTATCCTTGAAGGATCTAAAATGCAGAAGCATTTGGAAATTTCTGAGAAAATTTATTTAGATATGCCCCTTGAATATTTTTATTTTGGCGCATTTGGTATAATCGCCTTAGTGAGTACTAATTGAGGAGATACTATAAAAATGATCAAATTTCCTCATGTATTTTATAAAGGAGTTTGGATCAAGATTCGTTATGATAATTTGAATATCATTAGAACTCTTGAAGATCTTCAAAATGGAAACTCATGAAGAGCTTTCAAAGCATTTAATGTAAGTATTTGAGAAAAAGAATCTTGAGATAGGGTTTTGTCTCAACCTAAAGATCGAGCACTTAAATATATATATTTTTGTTTATGAATGGACATAAGCTGAAAGAATCTTAAAGAAGATTCAATATGGATAAAACATATTTATTTAGTACCCTAATGATTGTAAGTTTGTTGGATGTGAATAAATTTATCTTCGAAAGAAAGATAAATGGATCTTAGGTTTAGAAGCACCATATATTAGTTGGTTCAGAAATATCATCTAAACGCTACAAAGATCATTACCTTTAGATCTTCAAACATTAATCGACGTCTCCGAAAATCATGTAGAAATCATTGTTGTGTATAAGGCAAGCCAAAAATGTGCTTGGCTAAGACTATTGATCTAACATATTCAGAAGATATGTGATTTATTTTCACAAGATAAGATACAAGCTATCTTTGTGGAGATAATACAAAATTTATATCTCAACCGAAATGTGAATACATCAAAGATGGAAAAATGAAACATATTACTCCAAATTTGCATCCCTCACGATCTTCAGAAAAATAGTATTCAAGATTGAATTATGAAGATTCAAAGATATTATGTGATGTTTTCATGAGATGGAGTAAACACACGTTGCACTCTTTTTCCTTTAATCGAGGTTTTGTCCCAATGGGCTTTCCTGGTAAGGTTTTTAATGAGGCAACATGTTATGCGTATCCAATATGTGTGTACTTTTTTTCCTTCACTAAAGTTTTTTTTCACTAGGTTTTTATCTTAGTAAGGTTTAAACGAGGCACATTATCTTTATAGACGTCCAAGGGTGAGTGTTATGAATATTTATCTATGTGGATGTCTATCATGATAAGAACTTTATCAATGAGATTTGATTTACTTTATCATTAGGTACTTCTTATGCATATAAATAGATTATTTGATGAAGGCATTGTACACAAGTTCATATTGAGAATAATACAAATCTTTCTCTTTCTCTCTTCTCTTTGTTCTTTATTCTTGTTATTGTTTCTTCTTTATTTTATTCACAACACTTGTTAGGCCAATTTTAATTAATTAGTTTTTATGTACTTAGACCAAACCAATATTAATGCATAAAACTTCAATTACTCGTAATAAATGATATTCATAAATATTGATTAATCAAGTCTTGTATATCAAATTGACCCTTACACATGAAAACCAAGTAAACCCATGCTTCAAATGTCAATTCAAGGGAGATCTTATTAGAAAAACCGTAATCAAATATGTTCCTCAAGTTGTAAAATTATTGAATACAAAAAATGAACATTATGTTGGTGACTTGACAATTTTTTATTGATTGTTAAACGTGTTGATGTGGCCGTGGACGAAGCTATGATTAAATATTGAGATGAATAAGAGTCTATTAAGTCTTTAAATATAAAAAATGAGAGGGTTAAAAGTTTTATTTGACTAATATTTAAACTAAAAAGGACCTCAAATGTTATTATCTTAAAAAAATTAGGAGGACCAACAAATGCTTTCAAGACAGAACACGACGTTTCCTTTTGGAGGAGAACTATGGCGTCCTCCTTTAAACCTATATGGCTACATGTTTGTGTCACGCTTGGGAAGAGGCGGGGACAATAATTCCACATCAGAAAGAAAAAAGAGGTCTTGAGATATATAAGCGGTGGTGCTGCACATCCTATCAGACATGTCTTTTGGGAAGAGGGCATGACCTCGTAACACTTGGCCTAGCACCAAATACCTCTATTTTTTATTTCTTGCCGTTCTTCCACATCCTGGCCATGAGTTTCTTCTTCAAATACAAAATCGAGAAGCATTAAAAGACAAGTCAGGATTACGTGACGTGTCATCAAACTAACCTGAATTAACGGTTCAGTGATCAAAATGTAACAATTCAATATAGCAAGTGACCGAAATGTAATAAATTATAAAGTAAGATACTTGAATGTAACTTTTTCAAAATAAGTTTGGCTTATATTTTTTATTAAATAGTCTAAAGGTGCTTACAAGGTAGTTTTTGTTCATACATATTCTTAAACCTTTGATAATGCACATACACCTTACAGGCAAGGCGATTGAACTGGGTCTCCTAAGATAAACATTATCCTTTTTTGGGACCACTTGTTGCTTCGTAAGTTAGGCTTATATTAATTGCGCCCAAATCTGTAAGAACTACAGCTTGCAAGGTTTGGAGATTGAAGGAGAAAAGAGATTTATTTATAGTGGCATAAACTCTTTGAAGCAACAATCATAGGGAAAATAACATGGGTTTGAAGAACTCATGTAGGTTTCTTACACTTGTTTCTCTACTTGTATTTGCTCATTTTCACGGTCTCAGTCAAGCAGAAGAAGGTATATTGCTATCTAAACTATCTAACAGTGCTTTCAATCAAGCTTTTGTTAACCTAATAAAATTGACTCATAACTCTGGTTTATGTGTGTTATTTTCCTTTCTGTTCATAAATACAATATGACAGCTCCAAATTATAGCTTTATCCAAGAAGCAACCTCTGCTCCACAAGTCTCATTCTACGACTATATAATTATCGGCGGAGGAGCCGCCGGCTGTCTGCTAGCCAGCGACGTTGTCCAAACGGGATGCAAATGTTCTAGTCTTGGAAAGAGGGGGGTCGCCCTACGCCAACACCACCAAAATAAGGATGGAAAACTTTATCACCACTCTTACCGACAGCTCCCCGAATTCGTTCTCTCAAGCTTTCATATCCGAGGACGGAGTTCCCGGCAACCGAGCAAGAGTTCTCGGAGGTGGAACGGTCATCAACGTCGGGATTTACTCGCGTGCCGAGACATCATTCCTGAAACTGATAGGTTTAGATGAAGCATTAGCAAAAGAGTCGTACGAGTGGGTTGAGAGGAAGTTGGTGAACAAGCCGGTTTCGTTCGAATGGCAATCCGCAGTGAGAAATGGGCTGCTCGAAGCTGGGGTTTTGCCCGATAATGAATTTACGTATGCTCATATTAATGGGACTAAAACTAGTGGAACTATTTTTGATAGAAAGGGAAATCGACATGCTGCTGATTTGCTTGGCTATGCTAATCCAAAGAGGATTAAGGTTTACTTGCATGCTGTTGTGCACCGGATCACGTTTAAGACTCAAGGTACTCAAACTTTTTCCTTTCTTTTAAAAATTAAATTTATATTCGATGTGAATTGAAACGACACAACATCATAAAATTTTAAAATTAAATTTATTTAACTTATTTTAATGAGGAACGATAATCTTATTCACTGATCGAGTATATTACTTATAATTTTGAAAAAAATATGATTATCAAACATAATAAAAACTAAATATTGAGAATTTTAATTTTCAATGACTAATCAGACATAATCTTAATTAAATGTAAAAAAGAAAAAATTAAATAGTAACCACATTACTTGTAACCAGTGATTGTAGTTCCTTGTTAGGTAAACTTCTGATTAAATCATAATCATATCAACAACAACTTGATTTAGCGGATGAGATATTAGATCACTTAAGTAAAGTCGAGACTTTGAATCCTAATATTTTAAATGGAGCAAATTGAGTTGGAATGATGGCTCCCTAATGAGTCTTTGTAATACATGATCTGAATCAATCAATCAATAAATTAAATATCGATAATTATAAAAAAATAATGTAATTCATATTTTGACAAGTTCAGTCAATACAATGTTTTTGTATGAACCATAAACTAGAGACTAACCAATACAATTCTGAAATCTATATTGTAAATTCTAACAAATTATCACAATAAATTCTTGATTCACTTTTAAATTAGGGGTAGATGAAGCGAGACCAAAAGCTGAGGGGGTGATCTATTACGATGTGAATGGAGGAAAGCACTTGCGTACTTGAAAAACCAGTTAAACAATGACAGCGAGATAATGTTATCGGCAGGCGCCATCGGCAGCCCCCAATTGCTAATGTTGAGCGGCATTGGTCCCGCGGCTCAGCTCCGGTCATTGGGCATCAAGGTGGTGCTAGACCAGCCTATGGTCGGCCGAGAAATGGGTGATAACCCAGTAAACAGTCTTATAGTTCCTTATCCAAACCACACTCAGCTCTCACTATCTACAATCTTGGGAATCGCAAACTCCGGCAAAAACTACATTTTGACGTTCAATGGATATGACCTGTCACCCCTTTCTGTTTCCGACGGGGATCAACCCCAAAGTTCCCAGACATTCCGAGAAACAGCGTCGAATTCAACGGCAAACGTCGGGCTCGTCTCGGGGACGATTAGAGGTCCAATATCAAAAGGCTATCTCGAGCTTCGAAACACAAATGTGAGTGACAACCCTAGGGTGAGATTTAACTACTACCAGGCCGCAGAGGACTTAAGGAATTGTGTCCAAGGCATGCAAACTATTATCGACGTCGTGAATTCCATATCGTTTTCGAGATTTCGTTTCAGAAACACGACGATATGGGATCTTTTGGAGATGATGGTGAACATGCAAGTGAACCTGAGACCGAAAAATCCCAATGCCACGACTTCCCTGGAACAGAATTGCATAGACACTGTGATGACGGTTTGGCATTACCATGGTGGCTGCCGAATCGGAAAGGTTGTCGATAGAGATTTCAAGGTATATGGAGTGGATGGACTTAGGGTTATAGATGCTTCTACTTTTAGTTTCTCTCCCGGGACCAATCCTCAGGCTACAATTATGATGCTTGGAAGGTAATTCTAATTTCCCATTTTTTCAACAAATATATTTCTCTTTCTTAGACTGACATGAATGCATTTTGTCTGTCACTTTTTGATGCAGAAGCATGGGACGAAGGATTCTGCGAAGTAGGAGAAGGTGATCCAATGTTTGCATGAGAGTTTGGATTTAGGCGAAAATCAGTTGAATAATGTCGAGGAAATATTTATTAAGTGTGCATTAGACTCTCTTTTCTCTGTCATTTACTGTGCTTAATATGGAGGGGGTGAAAACCTCATTAATAAATTCAAGTTATCTATCCCAATCAATTTCTAATATTTGTGTTGTTTTGTTTAGTTAGATCGGCCCAGGTAAAGCTTTAATTTTAAGGTGGATTTGGGGTAAAGAAATTATTACTCTTCCGTATTAATTCTTGTCACATGTTGATTTTTTTATAGAATTTATAAAGAAAAAGTATATATAATACGTAATGTAAAATAAATTAGGGTAAACTACATAAATGGTCACCGAACTTTTAGGATGGATTTATTTTAGTCATCGTACGTTTAAAATATTCAATAAGGTCACTCAACTTTTAGTTCGATTTCGATACGGTCTCTCTCGTTACCTTCCGTTAGAAGTTGACGTTAGTTTTCGTTTTTTCCTTAATAAAAATGGGTAAACTACACCAATCATCACTCAACTTTATTTTCGCACCTATTTTGGTCATTAGAGTTTAACAATTTTTAATTTAATAACTTAACTTTCGAATTTTTCATATTTGGCCACTCTTAAATGACATGGTTATACAAATAGAAAAATCAATTAATCCTTAAAAAAATCGGGTAATAATTTTTTTACTTTGCTTATTAAATTTACCATATTTGATATTTTAATAAGAACTGTAAAAAAATTATTACTCGAATCAAATATTCCAATTAACTGGTCAATCTATTATCCGATTTAATTGGTAAAATATAAGATCGAGAATCGAATAATCTGAATTTAGCAATTAACCAAAATAATTTTTTGAGGATTAGTCAAACTCGATTTCGGTACGATTTTTTAAAATAAATTATTTTGATTCGGTTACGGTTCACGGTTTTAAGCAAAATTGATTAACCTATCTGATCTATTATATACAATATTTCTAAATTTTATGCATTACAATATCTTATAGTTTAGCGATTTTGATACCTTCTGATTTTTTTTAAAAAGCTTTTGGCTTTGGGTAAGATTAATAGGTGTAAACTTTCAATTTTTGATTTTCTAGTTGTTTTTACACTTTTATCAACACCTAACAATTATTAAATTTACCATATTATCATATTTTATATTTTAATAAACAAAGTAAAAAATCATTTTTAGAATCAAATATTTCAGTTAACTGGCTAATCAATTATCTGATTTAATCGGTACAATATAAGATCGAGAATTGAATAATTTGAATTTACCAACTAACCAAAATAATTTTTTAAGGATTAATCGAATTTTTCTATTTGTATAAGCATGTCATTTGAGAGTGGTCAAAATATGAACAATTCGGAAGTTAAGTTATTAAATTGAAAAATTTTAAACTCTAGTGACCAAAATAGGAGTGAGAAGAAAGTTGAGTGATGAATGATGTAGTTTACCCATTTTTTTTATTGAGGAAAAGCTTCTACCGGAAGGTAACAAGAGGGACCATATTGAAAGCAAACTAAAAGTTCGGTGACCATATTGAAATCAAACTAAAAGTTGGGTAACCTTATTGAATATTTAAAAGTATGGTGAACAAAATGAATCCACCCTAAAAGTTTGGTGACTATTTATGTAGTTTACCCGATAATTTAATGACAATCTTGCACTTGAAAAAGTTAATTTTTAGGGTTGTAAACGAATCGAACGTTCAATGAACTATTCAACGTGAAGTTCATTTAGGCCCGTTTATTTATTAAACGAACGAACATGAACAAGATTTTATGCTCGTTTAATTAAATGAACGAACACGAACAAATGGATCGTTCATCCATTTACGTTCGTGTACGTTCAGTATTTCATTCGTTTATGTTCTTTTAATTTATTCACATATGTCTATTTATATTTATTTTCTTTCGTAACAAAATTTTTTCTATAAGAATTTTAAAAACATATATTAAAAATATGAAATAAAGAGAAGAAATTTAAACAATACCAGTGTACGAGACTTCAGACTTCTTGAGAAAGACTAAACAATACTCAATGTTCGTTTGTGTTCATTTACGTTCATATATCATTTTAACGAACGGACATGAACAAACACAAACAAGAAATTATGTTCGTTTTGTTATTCGTGATCGTTCGTTTGTTCGGTAAAAATTAAATGAACGAACATGAACATACCCCGTTCGTATTCGTTTGATTCATTTACATGTCTATTAACTTTTGTTTTTATTGAGAAACTAAAAAAATAGAAAAGTAAATGTGTCTTACAAAAGATGTTGAGTTTTTTCAAAGTGACAGTTTAAGTGAGATAATTTTAAAACACAAAAGTGATAAATTTATCGGGACAAATAGAGTATTATTTTTGCTTAACTAGAGAGGTATTATTTCATGGTTGAAAACCATTGTCAATGAGGAATAAGATTATCTTTGATGAAGAATTTGTTGATGGGGAAAATGTAGCGTTCGTTTGAAAGAAGAATTTGTGAGAGGGAAAGTCGCTCAATCGTTCACAAGTCTGCAACGAGATGATCGGTATGATAGACACATATAATGACATAGACCACCGATTTGTTAGTTAAAGTCAACGTAAATTTGAGCCCAACAAGTGGTTTTAGTAAAAAAAATAGATGATGTTTATTTTAAGAAATTCGATTTTAAATCGCTTTATCTGCAACGTATGCATGTATTGTTAAAGAGTTAAAAATATCGTTAAACATATATTACCATGTAATTACTTTAATACAATTCAAAAAAAAAAAAAAAAAATCAACGTAGATGCAAGTGTCTTATATAAGTAATGTCATTGTGGAAGGAATTTACTTTACTTTCGCGTCATACAGTCGAATTAGAAGCTATTGTGTAGTCGTTTTAATGTTATGTTTTAATAAAATAAAATAAAATATCAATGTTCAAATTTAAAACTGAAAACAAAAACTTAAAAGTCAACTTTTTAATCAAGTGCTTGTTAATTAATTAGTTAAGTACTTAGACCAAACCATATTAGTGCCAAAAACTTCAATTACTCCTAATAAATTATATTCATAAGTGTTAATTAATCAAGGCTTACATATCAAATAAAAAGTAATTACAAAATTATTTTAAATTATATATAATTAAAAGAAATTGCAACAATTCTGTAAATTTTTTCACAAAATTCATAAAAAAATAAAATATAACAATATGAAAAGTATGCGTAATTATGTTAAATTATAAATATTTTAATATTTTTTTTAAAAAAATTCATAGTTTTTTTGAGGGTTGGGTGCAATAAGAAAAGTTTACCGAATATGGATAATAAAATGGACATGTACTTTATAAAAAATGTTGCGTAATTAAAAGTTCTTATAAGGGTTGAGTGCAATGGCAAGGCACATTGCTCTCCTAAGGAAAAAACTCGGGCTCGAACCTTGTAAACGATATTGTTGGGAGGAAGAGCCACGAATCCCGAACATGGACCATAAAATAGAGATATTCTTTAACAAATAAAAAATTAGTAATTTAGTAATTTTATAATTTTTAAATAAAATTTTTATATTTAATATTTGGTTTAATTACAAAATAAGTGCCCAAACTATATCTCTTTTTTGCAATAGGTGCAAAGTATTTTTTGGCTGAAATAGGTGCCTAAAGTATTTTTTTGGCTGAAATAGGTGCCTAAAATTTCATTTTGGCTTGTTTTAAAGTCAAATGAGGCACCTACTTTGGCACCTATTTCAACAAAAAAAATACTTTAGGCTTTGGGCACTTATTTTGTAGTTAAGCCATAATATATTTTTTGTTGCCCTCTCGGTTCCACATAGCTTTGCTCTGACTAATTCGGACCGAACCCATGTCGCACACTTGATTGTGGTGGGTGAGTCTCCCAACGAAGATATTCTGCATACTCAAGGTCTCGAACGCGAAACTTGTTTAAGCAATACCAAGCTACTTATCACTTGGACCAACCCGTTAACATTTTTATATATAATGTTTAATAATTTTTCATAAAAAGTCTACAAATGTAATGCGACAATAATGACTCCAAAACAAAACAGTTAACACTTATCAGTCAATATTAATTAAAGTGTTTAATTAATACACTTTTATTTCGAAGCTCAATTAAATGAAAAAATAAGAGTCTGTTTGGTTCAAGAGAGTAGAACCCGTTTTCATTTTTTAGGAAATAGAAAACGGTGAAGAAAACGTATTGGTTGAAAAATTAGAAAATAATTTTTAGAAAACAAAAACAAAAATAAGTTAAAATTTGAAAACATAAAAAAGTTTTTCTCATTGGTTTCATTAAAAAGTTTTAGGAAAGTGGAAAATATGAAAGTAAGGGTTTTTCAATTTTAATTCGGGTTCGAATCCTTTTAATGCCATTTTTAAATATTTTATTATTTACTAATATTTTATTATTTATTAGCATATTACTATTTTTCTAACTATATTTTATTTTAATGTAACGACCCGAATTTTAGAATCCGAAGGTCGGGTTTAACCGAGGCATGAGCCTCGTGTTGGGCCGTAATTTTGGGCCTTATGGACCTTTTGGGCTTGGGTCTTTAGCTTGGGTGTGGTCTTGAGATAGTAGCAGGAGGGTATTTTGGTAATTGACAAAATGGAATGGAAAGAGGGGGAAGCTTTTATTTCTCTGCATATGCAGAAAATGGTGATATCATCACCCTTACACCTTCTTCCTCTTCCTTAAACTCATTCTTCTCCTCCAAACATCCTCTATCAAAGGTTAAATTTTGAGAGTTTGTATTTAGAATCACGTTTGGATTGTTGAGAGAAGTTTTATCAGCCTTAAAGGATCTACATTTCAAGGTAAGTCTTGGTTGGTTTGGTGGAATGAAGAGTTGTTGGGGGTTATGAATGTTGAAAGAGATTGGAGTTTTGGAAGCTCCAACTTGGGTTTAGAATATGTTTTTGGTCTCTTTAATCCTCCATCAATGATATAATTCGTTTTGTAATCTTCTCATGTAGTGAAAGAGGTGGGGACTTCATCAAAAGCCTAAGAAAGGGAGAAGGCTTGAAGCTTTGGAAGAAGGCTTCGTTTTAGCTGCTAAGCTAAGGTTCAATTTGGGGCTTAACGATATAGGTTAAGTGGGATTTCTAGGTGAAATTTAAACCCAGTGTTTGAATTTTGGGCTCGCGTACTGGCACTACTTTACGCGTATCGGTACAACTTTGTAATAAAAAGGGGGAGTTGTGAAGGGCGTACCGGTACGACTTTCTGTGTATCGGTACCCTTGCTCAATTAGAATTCCAACAGCATTTTTTGTGTACCGGTACGCTATAGGGCGTATCGGCACTACTGTTCTATTGCCTAAAAATGGCTTTCGTGTACCAGTACACAAAGGATGGAGTACCGATATGGGTGAAGATCAATATGGCGTGGATACGTACTGATGTTGAGCATCTAAATGGGGGATTAGCGTATTAGTATGGCATGTCGTACCAATTATTTCGAACCTAATTTGAGTATCGATACTCATGGGAGAGTACCAGTACCTAGAGAGGTGTAACGATACCCATATAGTAGTATCGGTACTCACTGGGCAATCTGCCCAAGAAATTTGAGTTTGCGTTCGAGGGTTTTATAATTCGAGGCAAAGGGGTCTTTTAAAGTATAAAATGAATATTAAAACTAAGAAATAGACTTTTAAACCCCGTATGTGAATAAATAGGCTAATAATTTGGTAAATATTGTGTAAATCGTGTGAGATAATAACCCATAGGGATCCATGGTGGATCGGTCGATGTAGTGTGGTCGCTAAGGCCCTTGCTTTGTGCTGATGGGTTACTTAGTTGTTGAGTCATCCCTTGTTATTGGGATTTGGATACCCTAGAAGTATGTTGTAACACCCTGAAGACTCCCAAATGTAGGATCCCAATACTTTGTAGACGCGGGCCTCATTCGAAGATGGTTGATGAGAGATTTCGAGCATGGATGTAGGATCTCGATGCTTTGTGAATACGGGCCTCATATTCATGAGTGTAGGATCCCAATACTTTGTGGATTCAAGCCTTGCTCGTAGTGTAGGATCCTGATGCTTTGTGGACGCTGGCATCACTTAATGTTAATGGTATTATCTGTGTGATGTTATGGGAACTTGTGAGGTATATGTATGTGTTGTGTGTGTGATCATACATTCATGACGCTATGTGTTTAGGCGATTATGGTAGCACCATTGTTATTTTACCATGATATCATTCATGTTGCATTGCTTTATTTATGTTTTGCATTAGGCATGGTTGAGTGGTGGTGTATCCACTGAGCTTTGTTAGCTCAGCGTTCAGAATCGTTGTTTTCGTTCATAGGTAAGTAGGTTGCTGCGAGGCTTGAAGGAGCACCATCAAGGCTTAGATTTCAACATCAACTTTAGCGGTTGAGTATAATTACTAGATGTATTGGGCTATGTATTTTGTGGGATCCTATATGTAATTTGTAACTCTTATTTTGTATTAAGTGGTCAAGGTCGAATATTTTTAAATATTTGTAGTTGGAGCTCCACTAATAATATTTTAAACACTTGGATTTTACTATGTTCAATCGTAAGAATTTATGTTTCATTGGACTCATTGTTTTGGGCTTGGAAATGAAAATTTATTAAAATGGGTTTTGGGCTTAGGGCCCAAATGTGACATCTGGGTCAAGGGTGTTACATTTAGTGGTATCAGCGCTTAGGTTTAGTCGGTTCTAGAAAGTCTTCGGGAAGTCTAGAGGAGTATATAGGTGTCTAGTGAATACATGTCTATGAGTCGAAGTCGTACTTGTTTTAATGCTGAAATTTGATGGTGTGACCTTGTTTGTTTGTTGTGAAGAATAGAATCATACTCAGGAGGGAAATAATTGATGAGGAAAGTTTGGGCTCTCGAGAAGGGAGCTACGATGAAGATTATATGCCTGGCGTAGAGAATGTGTCGAAGGATACAGTTGACCGGGGAGTCAACTATTTCTTACATGTAAATTGGGCGTTGCACCAGATTGTGAGAGCAATACCGAGGGCATCTGGTACCCCTCGCGAGACACATGCTGAAAAGGTGAGAAGGCATGGTGCTACAAATTTTCCTAGATCGAGGCATGATAACCCTGTACAAGTGGAACAGTAGTTATAAGATACGCGTTAGATTATAAGACAGATAAGATTGAGATCAAAAGATAAGCTATCATGTGTTTTGTCTTTTGTTAAAAGGCAATGCTAGAGAATGGTGAGAAACAGTAGAGCTTGGGTGGCACCCCAATCGACTGACTTGGGATGACTTCTTTGAAGAGTTCGAGAAAAAGTATGTGGGCGAGGTTCATATTGACACCTTGAGGGACTGATTCAATCATCTAGTGCAAGAGAATCGGCTAGTCTTTGAGTATGAGTAAAAGCTTCTCCAGTTGAGTAGATATGCTCCCGAATTGGTCGCCACTGAAAAGATGATGTGTAAGAGGTTCTTGAAGGGCTTGAGGAAATAAATTCAGACTTACCTAACTGCTGCACCACTGAAGGTGTTCTCAGAGTTGACTTCGAGTGCCAAGTCTCTTAAGCATGTGCAAGGCTTAACGCATGGCCCGTCTGGTGGGCAAAGAAGTTCCGGTGGAAGGGCTCAGAATCCCTCCAACAACAACTCGCAGACCTACTCTAGAAGGAGCAGGAACCGGTAGAGCTTTAATAGATGAGCCTTTAATCAGAGTTTGAGATCAGACTAAAGATCTAAGTCAGCTGGCCGTCGAAAGCCATCTTTGTCTTCATCTATGATGAGCTCGAAGGGTTTACAGATGAGTGTGGGCACACTAGTTTACAATCAATGTGGACGCAAATACAGAGGCGAATGTTGGGGAGCAATAAGAGTTTGTTACCAGTGTGGATCACTTGACTATTTAAGAAGGACTGCCCAGTAGCTCTTGTAACCTCTCTAGATCAGCTTTATAGGACTGCATATCCGGCCCAGAGAGGTCGAGGCCTTGCTCAATGAGGAGCAAGTCATGTATCGAGAGACACCTTTCAGTCTACTGCGAGAACACCAACTAGACAGTATACAGTCAGGGATCAAGACGACTGCGCAACTACATATGTTATCTCAGGTACGTTCACCTTATTTTCGATTTTTATAGTTGCTCTTGTAGATTCGGGATCTACCCACTCTTACATTCATAGTTGGATTCTCAGCAGGGGAGTACTCTTGCCGAGGATCTTGAGATAATAGTTCGTGTGACTAGTCCTTTGGGGTATGATGTGCTAGTGGATAAGGTATATCGGAGGTGCCCGATTGAGGTTCAAGGGTCACTTTTCTCAGTGAATTTAATGGTATTACCATTTCAAGAGTTCGATGCCATCTTAGGGATGGATTGGCTCTTCTAACATGTTGCTAGTTTAGGATGTAGAGTGAAGAGCTTGAAACTTTGTGATGCAGATAGTTCTATGCTTGTTGTGAGAGGTGAAAGAAATTCATGCCTTTCTAGTGTGGTGTCGGCCTTGGCAGCTGAGAGACTAATGCAACAAGGCTGCGAAGCCTTTTTGGCTCATGTTGTTAATGCGAGGATTAAGGGTCTGATGCTTAAGAACCTTCAGACTGTTAACGAGTTTATCGATATGTTTTCGGAAGAGCTACTTGGGCTGCCTCCTGATCGTGAGTTAGAGTTTCAAATTGATGTGATGTCGGGTACAACACCAGTATCTATTGCACCTTATCGGATGGTACCAACGAATAAAGAGTTAAAGAAGTAAATCCAAGAGTTGTTAAAGAGAGGTTTTATCTGACCGAGCATCTCGTCCTGAGGAGCACCGGTCCTGTTCGTCAAAAAGAATGATGGGTCTATAAGGATGTGTATTGATTATCGACAGGTTAACAAGGTAACAATAAAGAATCGTTATCCCTTTCAAGGATTGATGATTTGTTTGACCAGTTGAGAGGTGCCCGTGTGTTTTCTAAGATCGACTTGAGGCCAGGATACTGCCAGTTGAAGGTGGTGGATAAAGATGTTCAGAAAACCACTTTTAGGACGAGGTATGGGTACTACGAGTTCTTAGTAATGCCGTTTGGGCTTACCAACGTACCTGCGAATTTCATGGACCATGAAACCGTATCAGATCAGTTTGTTGTGGTTTTCATTGATGGCATCTTGGTGTACTCGCGTTTGGAAGAAGAGCACGATTACCATCTGCGTGTGGTCCTGTAGACTCTTAGAGAGAGATGTCTTTTTGCCAAGTTCAATAAGTGTAAATTTTGGCTTTCAGAAGTGGCATTTCTTGGCCACATAGTTACCATGGATGGGATGCACATGGATCCTCAAAAAATTCAGGCTATGGTGGAGTAAAACCTCCCAAATAATATTTCAAAAGTCCATAGTTTCCTAAGACTTGCCGGGTATTATAGGTAATTTGTTAAAGGTTTCTCCATTATAGTCGCACCGTTGACCGAATTATTGCAAAAAGGGGTTTTGTTTAAGTGGAATGGGAGAATACAATAAAGTTTTGAGCAACTAAAAGCTTATCTCACTGAGGCTTCGGTCTTGACACAACACGAACCCAGAAATGAGTATATTGTGTTTAGTGACGCGTCTCTGAATGGGCTTGGTTGTGTCCTTATGCAAGAGGGTAAGACGGTTGTTTACGCTTTGAGGCAACTTAAATTGCATGAACGAAATTACCATTTCCATGATTTAGAGCTCGCTGTAGTCATCTTTACATTAAAGATTTAGAGGTACTATCTTTATGGAGAGACGTGTTATATTTATACGGACCATAAGAGTTTGGAATACATGCTTACTCAAAAGGAGTTGAATTTGAGGCAACGACGGTGGATTGAATTTTTAAAGGACTATGATTACATCATAGAGCATCACCCCGATAAAGCAAATGTTGTAGCTAATGTCTTGAGCTAGAAATCTATATCAGACTTGAGAGCCATATTTTCCTAGTTGAGGATGACCGAAGACGGTGGACTCCTAGCCGAGCTTCAGGTTGAACCTACATTGGTACCAGAGATAAAGATGACTCAAGTTTTGGATGAGGAATTGGAAGCACAGATTGAGGCAGTTCAGAGAGGTGAAGCCTCAGACTTTATGGTACGAGATGGTGGATACTTGTACTTTATAGGTCGATTCTGTGTTCTGGCTTTAGAGGGTTTGAGGGATCGTATCTTGAGGAAGGCACACCGTGGTCCTTTCATCGTACATCCAAGGAGCAACAAGATGTACCAAGACCTTCATCCATTTTATTGGTAGCCGAGTATGAAAAGGGATGCCTCTGATTTTGTGACAATATGCTTAGCTTGTCAGCAAGTAAAGATGAAACATCAGGTTCCATCAGGGTTGCTTCAACCAATTCAGATTCTGCAATGGAAGTGGGATTGAATCACTATGAATTTTGTCACCGATTTGCCGATAACATAGAGAAAACATAAAGTTATTTGGGTGATAGCGGATCGTTTGACCAAGTCTGCTCATTTCTTACCAGTACGTATAGATTTTACGTTGGAGAGGTTGGCT
Organism: Hibiscus mutabilis; assembly: GCA_019671005.1. Lineage (NCBI taxonomy): Eukaryota > Viridiplantae > Streptophyta > Magnoliopsida > Malvales > Malvaceae > Hibiscus > Hibiscus mutabilis. The sequence goes on from CM033719.1 coordinate 63,852,782, forward strand.
CAGCTGTATATCAAAGAGATAGTGAGTTTGCATGGTCTGCCATCATCGAACATTTCAGATAGAGACCCACATTTTATAGTTAGGATATAGAAGAAGATCCATAATGCCTTAGACACCAAGTTACACTTCAGTACAACTTTTCACCCTCAGACCAATGGTCAGTATGAGTATGTTATCTAGATTCTTAAGGATATACTCCGACGTTACATTGTGGACTTTGAAAAGAGTTGGGAGGACCAGTTGCCACTTGTAGAGATTACTTACAATAACAATTACCAGTCGAGCATAAAGATGACTCCTTCTGAGGCTTTGTATAGGCGAAGGTGTAGGACACCTTTGTGTTGGACCGAGCTCAATAAGAGAAGGATTGTGGGATCTGATTTGGTTAGACAAACTGAAGAAAAAGTTCAGATCATCAAGGAAATATTGCAAGCGGCCTTTGATCGTCAAAAGGCCTATACAGACTAGAAGCGCAAACACATTGAGTATGATGTTGGTGAAAAAGTTTTTCTCAAGGTGTCTCTGTGGAAAATGATTATCCAGTTTGGATGCAAGGGAAAACTAAGCCCAAGATACATCGGACCGTATGAGGTGCTTGAAAAGGTTGGACCTGTAGCTTACCGGTTAGCCTTGCCACCAAAGTTAGCTCGTATCCACGATGTTTTTTATGTGTCCATGTTGAGACGCTACCGATCTGACCCATCTCATGTTTTACCGCTCGAGGATATTAAGATTAACACAGATTTAACGTATGAGGAAGAACCGATTATATTTCTTGACAAGAGAGTTAAGGGATTTCGCAGCAAGTGTATACCCTTGGTAATAATGTTATGAAGGAACCACAGTGTTGAGTAAGCAACGTGTCAAGGACGACATGAGAGTACTCTACCCGCATTTGTTTCCACCAAGTAAATTTTGAAGACAAAATTTTCTTTAAGGAATGGAGAGTTGTAACGACCTAAATTTTGGAATTCGAGGGTTAAGTTTAACCAAGGCATATGCCTCTTGTTAGGCTACGATTTTGGGCCCTATAGACCTTTTAGGTTTGGGTTTTTAGCTTGAGTATGGTCTTGAGATGGTAGCAGGAGGGTATTTTGGTAATTGATAAAATGGAATGGAAAAAAGGGAGAAGCTTTTATTTCTCTGTATATGTAGAAAATGGCGATATCATCACCCTTACACGTTCTTCCTCTTTCTTAAACCCATTATTCTCCTCCAAACATCCTCTATCAAAGCTTAAATTTTGAGAGTTTGTGTTTAGAATCACGTTTGGATTGTTGGGAGAAGTTTTATCAGTCTTAAAGGATCTATATTTCAAGGTAAGTCTTGGTTGGTTTGGTGGAATGAAGAGTTGTTAGGGGTTAGGAGTGTTGAACGAGATTGAGGTTTTGGGAGCTCCAATCTTGGGTTTAGAATATGTTTTTTTGGTCTCTTTAATCCTCCAGCAACGTTATAATTCATTTTGCAATATTCTCATATAGTGAAAGAGGTGGGGACTTCATTAAAATTCCAAGAAAGAGATAAGGCTTGAAGCTTTGGAAGAAAGCTTCGTTTTAGCTGCTAAGCTAATGTTCAATTTGAGGCTTAACCATATAGGTTAAGTGGGATTTCTAGGTGAAATCTGAACCCAGTGTTTGAATTTTGGACTCGCGTACCGGTATTACTTTACACGTATCGGTACAATTTTATAATAAAGGGGAGCAAGTTGTGAGGAACGTACCGGTACGGCTTCCCGTGTATCGGTACCCCTTGCTCAATTAGAATTCTAGTAGCATTTTTATTTATCGGTACGCTATGAGACATAACGGTACTACTGTTCTATTGCATGAAGAAGGCTTTCGTGTACCGGTACGCAAAGGATAGAGTACTGGTACGTGTGGGGATCAGTATGGGGTGGATATGTACCGATGTTGAGTATCAATACGGGAGGATTAACGTATCGGTACAGCTTGTCGTACCAATTTTTTCGAACCTAATTTGAGTATCGATTTTATGGGAGAGTATCGGTATCTAGAGAGGCGTACCAATACCCATATATGAGTATCGATACTCGCTGGGCAATTTGCCCAAAAAATTTGGGTTTACGTTCGAGGGTTATATAATTCGAGGCAAATGGACCAATGAGTCTTTTAAGGTATAAAATGAATATTAAAACTGAGAAATGAACTTTTAAACCCCGTATGTGAAATAAATAGGTTAATGATTTGGTAAATATTGGGTAAACCGTGCGTGGTAGTAACCCATAGAGATCCTTGGTGGATCGGTCGATACAGTGTGGTGGCTAAGGCCTTTGCTTTGTGCTGATGAGTTACTTAGTTGTTGAGTCATACCTTGTTATTGGGATTTGGATACCCTAGAAGTATGTTGCAACACCTTGAAGACTCCCGAATGTAGGATCCCGATGCTTTATGGACGTGGGCCTCATTCAAAGATGCTTGATGAGAGATTCCAAGCATGGATATAGGATCCTGATACTTTGTGGACTCGGGCCTCATCCCCATGAGTATAGGATCCCGATGCTTTGTGGACGCGGGTCTTGCTCGTGTTGTAGGATCCTGATGCTTTGTGGACACGGGCCTCACTTAATGTTAATGGTATTATATGTGTGATGTTATGCGAACTTGTGAGGTATATGTATATGTTGTGTGCGTGATCATACATTTATGATGCTATGTGTTAGGCGATCATGGCAGCGTCATCGTTATCTTACCATGATATCATTCATCTTGCATTGCTTTATTTATGATTTGCATGAGGCATGGTTGAGTGGCGGTGTATCCATTGAGCTTTGTTAGCTCAGCTTTCGGAATCGTTGTTTCCATTCGCAGGTAAGTAGGTTGCCACGAGGCTTGAAGGAGCACCATCAAGGCTTGGATTTCAGCATCGACTTTAGCGGTTGAGTACAAATACTGGATGTATTGGGCTATGTATTTCGTAGGACCCTGTATGTAATTTGTAACTCTTATTTTGTATTATGTGGTCAAGGTCGAATGTTTTTATATACTTGTAATTGGAGCTCCACTAGCACTGTTTTAAACACTTGGATTTTACTATGTTCAATAGTAAGGATTTATGTTTTATTGGACTCGTTATTGTTTTGGGCTTGGAAATGAAAATTTATTTAAAATGAGTTATGGGCTTAGGGCCCAAATGTGACATTCGGGTCATGGGTGTTACAAATTATTTAATAATTATTTTTATTTTTATTTTGAAAAGCTACGTACCAAACACATTTTTACTATTTTCAGTTTTTGAAAACATGTTTTCATTCCTATTAACCAAGCATGTTTTCTAATTTTTAAAAAATTAAAAATTATTTTATAAAAATAAAATAAAAAACAAAAATAGAAAATATTTTTTAAAACCAAATGGACCCTAATATTTTAATTTTTTTCTCTTTCAAAAGTACGACTTCAAATATCCCTAAAAAATAATTTCATTTTTTATGAAAAAGACCATCGCTCAAATTCAAATAAAAATTGAAAAGGTAATCTATAAAAATATTTAAAAAGTCAAAAGTAAAATTTTAATTATGTGGGCGTTTGGTCAATTTTAATTAATTAATTTTCAAGTACTTAAGCCAAACCAATAACAGAAATTATTATTTTTGATCAACTAACATTAATTTCATTTAATCGTAATAACTGATAATCATAAATGTTGATTGATCAAGGCTAATGTATCAAATTGATCCTAGCAATTACACTTGGAAATCAAGTAAACCATTGCTTTAAATGTTAACTAATGTATTTATTTGAAAAATTACGAACAAAAAGGTCCTCGAATTGAAAAATTGTTATTGCAAAAACAAATGTTATATAACAGTGATGTAGCAGTTTCCTATTAGTTGTTTACTATGTTGATATGGAGAAATTATTTTTTGAACTACCACGTTATCTATGGTCTTCATCCACTAAAAATCATCCGATTAATCTTTTTTATGTCACTCATCCATTCATAATAAATTTTTATGTAACCACCAACTCCCTATTTCATGGCATAAAAAGGAGAAGATTCATCTTTGGTAAAAAATGACATAGAAAAAAAGAAATTATGTGGCTGATTTTTAATGGACGAGACCATGAATGACGTGGTAAGCCAGGAATATATAATAATTTTTCGTTGATATGACAACACTTCCTTGACAAAAATTTATTTTTTTAAATTTTTTTAAATGTATAATTATTTCAAATTATAAATAATTGATATTTTTTCAAAAGATCAAAGACCTATGATACCTTAAGCCTAAAATATTTTATTTTTGTATAAATAATAAGTTTATAGCAACAACAACAAAAGAAATATGTTATTTAAAGGATATATCAAAGTATATTGTTTATAGTATATTGTATAAATAGTATTTTTTCTTTCAAGTCAACATCTTTGTCTATATGACTAAAAATTATTAGATGGACTCGACTCACCACGTTACTCGTGGTTCAGCCAATAAGGTCCACCTCAATTTTGCTAAGGTGAATCTTCATCTCTGTAACACCCCATTCTCGTGACCGTACACCGGACACGAGTCGGAAATGTCACATCTTTTTAAAATAGACCTTTTCACCAAAATCTGGGGTGATTTATTTTTTTTAAAAAAACTTCTCAGTGGTCACCCATCTTAATATTTCTATAATTCAAGCACACTTAACTTTAATTAGTACTGATATAAAATATTTGGTAAAGCATGATACTCATGTAATGAACTTGTACTGTAAAATCTTATTGCCCAAGGTAAATATCAAGAGACGAGTAAACAAGTCGTATACTCCCAGAGTACTAGCCAATTCCCTTATGTGCAAACGGTGGACACAATTAAGTGCCAGATAACTATAGACACAATTAAGTGCCAAATAAACTGTTGACACAATTAAGTGCCAGGTAAACTCTTATGGTATACCACAATATTGTCATACTTAATATTATACTACCAAGGGCAAACATTTAAAACAATTCCTGCAAGATGACAAGCGATTCCCAGTTGCATTTTATATCATATCATCAAACCATTATTTTATTAATCAAATATACGTTAAGCTTTTTAACTTAACTGCCTATATAAATGCATTTCATGTATTATAGCCCAAAGTACAAAATCATGTGATGCTATGGTATGCGAGTCATCACGACACCGTAGTGTCTACAACGCCGTAGCGTCTGCATCGCCGAAGCGACTGAGATGAGTACGTACTCGAGGACGCTCTTTGATCCTCATATAATCAAGGACGCTCTTTGCTCCTTATAATCACACAATTTATGCTAACAACACTGAAGTGTCTGAACAGCGTTGTAGCGTCTAAGTCGACACCGAAGTATCTAAACATAACCTAAATGACTGAAATGCACCGTAGTGCTAGGACGTAGCTGCTAAGACTCTATGGATATCCAATTATACCAAAGATTCTCTCATGGGAACCTATGGTATACGAGTCATCATAACGACATCGTAGTGTCTGCAATGCTGTAGCGTCTGATGTTGAGTATGTACTCGAGGACGCCCCTTGCTCCTCTTTATCGCACCTTTTGTGCTAGTCGACACCGAAGTGTCTAAACAACACCGTAGTGTCTGCAACGCCGTAGCGTCTAATGTCAACACCGAAGTGTCTAAACAACACTGTAGTGTTTGCAACGCCGTAGCGTCTAATGTTAACACCGAAGTGTCTAGAATGCACTATAGTGCTGGAATGCAGCTGCTTTGACTCTATGGATATTTAATTATACCAAAGTCTCTTAAACTAGTACTTGGGCATAACAATATAATATTTTCACATTCAATATCCAATTCATCAATACTATCATCCATAATTCGATAATGGGCAGTTCATACCCAAATATCTAAAATTTGATTTACCTTGAATAAATCATTATGATACAACCATTGTATCAATATGCCATTTAATATTTCATGCTATTTGCATGAATAAGCCATCATACATTTTTATTTATACCAAGGTTGACTCATCACAAGTCGTCCTATTTAACAACATGTCATAAATACATATAATCCACTCACTCATATCACATATATAATAAATAAATAAATAAAAATGCCCTCACCTTGGCCTTGTAATGAAGTCAACTTTATCACTTGATCTCACTCCCGACCTTTTTCTTTCCATTTTTGTTAGCACGGTCCCAATTCGTATCGAAAGTTACATTATAAAATAACATATACCATTTTAAGTATATGTTAGAACATATTCACTCTAAATATAATAATGGAAAGTAAATAAAATAACTATCCATTAAATATATAATTGATCCGATAAAGTTTATTATATTCGGATCACATTTTTCTCATATTTTACCTTAAGCTTTCAACCTTTACTAAAATACTTATTTTAGTCCCTAAGGACTTTTCCAAGCTTCAAATAGTTAATTTAAGCTTGATCCTTACATTTTGGCATAAAGTAAAAATTAGCCCCTAACGTTTGACCTTTTGGTCACTTCAGCCCCTATTCTTTTTTTGGTCCAAACAACACCTAACGTTTCATTTAAGCATGATACTCATGTAGTGAACTTGTACTGTAAAATCTTATGGCCCAAGGTAAATATCAAGATACGAGTAAACAAGTCGTATACTCCTAGAGTACTAGCCAATTCCCTTACGTGCAAACGATGGACACAATTAAGTGCCAGATAACTATGGACACAATTAAGTGCCAGATAACTATGGACACAATTAAGTGCCAAATAAACTGTGGACACAATTAAGCGTTGGATAAACTCTTATGGTATACCACAATATTGTCATACTTAATATTATACTACCAAGGGAAAACATTTAAAACAATTCATGCAAGATGACAAGCGATTCTTAATTGCAGTTTATATCATATCATCAAACCTTTATTTTATTAATCAAATATACATTAAGCTTTTTAACTTAACTGTCTGTATAAATGCATTATAGCCCAAAGTACAAAATAATGTGATACTATGGTACGCGAGTCATCACGACACCGTAGTGTCTACGAAGCCGTAACATCTGCATCACCAAAGCAGCTGAGATGGGTACATACTCGAGGACGCTCTTTGCTCCTCATATAATCAAGGACGCTCTTTGCTCCTTATAATAACACAATTTGTGCTAACAACACCGAAGTGTCTAAACAACGTTGTAGCGCTAAGTCGACACCGAAGTGTCTAAACATAACCGAAATGACTGAAATGCACCGTAGTGCTAGGACGTAGCTACTAAGACTCTATGGATATCCAATTATACCAAAGATTCTCTCATGTGAACCTATGGTATACGAGTCATCATAACGACACCGTAGTGTCTGCAACGCCATAGCGTCTGATGTTGAGTACGTAATCGAGGATGCCCTTTGCTCTTCTTTATCGCACCTTTTGTGCTAGTCGACACCGAAGTGTCTAAACAACACCGTAGTGTCTGCAACGCCGTAGCGTCTAATGTCAACACCGAAGTGTCTAAACAACAACGTAGTGTTTGCAACGCCGTAGCGTCTAATGTTAACATCGAAGTGTCTAGAATGCACTGTAGTGTTGGAATACAACTGATTTGACTCTATGGATATCCAATTATACCAAAGACTCTCACACTAGTACTTGGGCATAACAGTATAATATTTTCACATTCAATATCCAATTCATCAATACTATCATCCATAGTTCGATAATGGGCAGTTCATACCCAAATATCTAAAATTTGATTTACCTTGAGTAAATCATTATGCTACAATCATTGTATCAATATGCCATTTAATATTTCATGTTATTTGCATGAATAAGCCATCATACATTTTTATTTATACCAAGGCTGACTCATCACAAGTCCTCCTATTTAACAACATGTCATAAATACATATAAGGCACTCACTCATATCGTATATATAATAAATAAATAAAAATGCGCTCACCTTGGCCTTATAAAGAAGTCGGCTTTATCTCTTGATCTCACTCCCGACCTTTTCTTTTCCATTTTTGTTAGCACGGTCCCAATTCATATCGAAAGCTACATTATAAATATGTTAGAACATATTCCATTTTAAGTATATGTTAGAACATATTCACTCTATAATAATGGAAAGTAAATAAAATAACTATCCATTAAATATATAATTGATCCGATAAAGTTTCTTATATTCGAATCACATTTTTCTCACATTTTACCTTAAGTTTTCAACCTTTACTAAAATACTTATTTTAGTCCCTAAGGACTTTTCCAAGCTTCAAATAGTTAATTTAAGCTTGATCCTTATATTTTGGCATAAAGTCAAAAGTAGCCCCCAACGTTTGACCTTTTGGTCACGTCAACCCCTATTCTTTTTTTTGGTCCAAACAACCACCTAACGCTTCATTTTTGTTCAAATTTTACCATCGTTGGAGGGAAACCGTTAGTCAACTAATGGTCAACGCTTGAGGCTGACATGGTATGGGGCGCTGACGTGGCATGCTGACATGGCATAGGGCACTGACGTGGCACTTTGCTGACGTGGCATTGTGATTTTTTTTAAAAATAATTATTTTTATATTAATTTTTAACCAATCAGACGCTGCCACATGGCACCATCATATGATGACACGTGGCATCATGATGATGCCACGTGGCAACGTCTGATCAAAGGCATAAGAAAGAACAAAATACAATAGGTGTGCTTGGGGGGATTTGAACCTAGGCCATTTGCTTGAATAGATCAACACACAACCTCCAAGCCAACCTACTATGTTGTTATCCTAAAAGCTTAAACCCTAAACGTTAAACCCTTAAACCCTAATATATCCTAAAACCTTAAACCCTTAAACTCTAAATTTGAAACCCTAAAAACTAAATCTTAAGCCCTAAACCATAAACCTAAAACCCTAAAAACTAAATCCTAAACCTAAAACCCTAAACCTAAACCTTAAACTCCTAAAAACATAAACCCTAAAACAATAAACAAAAAACAATAAACAATAAACCTAAACCTCTAAACCCTAAAACTCTAAACATTAAAACTTGAAATCCTAAACCCTAAATCTTAAAACACTAAAAACCTAAACCCATTAAACTGAAACCTTAAACACATAAAACCCTAAACACAAAAAACCCTAAACCTAAAATTAAAAAATAAAACCATAAACCCTAAAATTTAAAACCATAAACATATAACCTAATACTCTAAACCTAAATTTAGGGTTTAAGGTTTAGGATTTATGATTTGACGTTTAGGGTTTAGGTGTTTAAGGTTTAGTGTTTTACATGTTTAGGGTTTTAGTTTTAGGGATTTGGGTTTAGTGTTTAAGGGTTTTAATTCTTAAGGTTTTAAGATTTAGGATTTAGGGTTTATGGTTTAGGATTTGAGGTTTAGGATTTAGGTATTTAGGGTTTTGAATTTAAGATTTATTGTTTTATGTGTTTAGGGTTTTGGTTTTAGGAATTTATATGTTTTGGTTTTTAGTGTTTCAATTTTTAGGGTTTTAGGTTTTAAAATTTAGTGTTTAGGGTCTAGGATTTGAGGTTTAAGGTTTAGGGTTTTGAGTTTAGGGTTTAATGTTTAAGCTTTATGGATTTAGGTTTAGGGTTTATGGGTTTAGGTTTTTGGTGTTTTAATATTTTGGGTTTAGTGTTTTGAGTTTAGGGTTTAATGTTTTAGGGTTAGTGTTTAGGATTTGAAGTTTAGGGTTTTTTAGTTTATAGTTTATGGATTTGGGTTTATGGTTTATGGGTTTAGGTTTTTAGTGTTTTGACTTTTAGGGTTTAGGGTTTAGGATTTTAGGATATATTAATGAAAAATTTATTGAATCTTTATTCATTTTCAAACAAATAAAGCAATTAATATATAAAATAAGTGGTGGAAAAATAACAACATAGTAAGTTGGTTTGGTGGTTTTGTGTTGATCTATTCAACCAAATGGCCTAGGTTCAAATCCCCCAAGCACACCTATTGTATTTTGTTCTTTCTTATGGCCTCATCAGATGATGCCATGTGTCATCATATGATGGTGCCACGTGGCAGCGTCTGATTAGTTAAAAATTAATATAAAAATAATTATTTTTTAAAAAAAGCACGATGCCACGTTAGCGCCCCTTGCCATGTCAGCATGCCACGTCAGCCTTAGGCGTTGACCGTTAGTTGACTAACGGTTTCCCTCCAACGAGGGTGAAATTTGAACAAAAATGAAAAGTTAGGTGGTTGTTTGGACTAAAAAAAGAATAAGGGCTAAAGTGACCAAAAGGTCAAACGTTGGGGGCTACTTTTGACTTTATGCCTACATTTTTCATCATTTACACTTTAGGACCTAAACTTTGAAAAGTTCCATTTTTGGTCCCTAAACCTCAAGCCGATTTGTCTTATTGGTCCCAAAGGAATGTTTTTGATCCAATTAATCCATTTTCTAATTTCCACAATTTTTCCATTACTTTTGCTTAATAGCCGATTTGCCGTTTTTGATCCAATTAATCCCGAATTGGTCACATTTCTACTCTTTGTTCTCTAATTTGTCGAAATAGTCACCAATTTACAATTCAAGGATTCTAGCTTTAAAACTTTGCAATTAGGCCCTCAATCATCAACTATACATCATAATCATCACTTAATATAAAAAAATCAGAATTTGTCCTCTTCTTATACACCATTGCCGAATTGGTTATCCACTTTTGACAAATTGTCAAAATGGTCACTAGCTCGAATAATCACCAGTTTAGCATTTTAACTTCATTTTCACACCTCAAACATCACTAACAAAAAAATACATTTCAAACTCCAAAAATCAGAATTGAACCCCTATATTTAACACTTTGCTGAATTAGTCTTTTAGGGTTTTGATTTCAAACAACAAATCAAGCTTGCTAGGTTACTAACTCATCACAAAAAACCTAATTCAAGGTTGGATCTCTAAAACCTAATCTTTTTCAAGGCTACTAAATTGTTTGGGGTTTGAATCCTAATTCAAAAACATGAATCTAACATCATTCTTGCTTGATTTCAACATAAAATCGAACATATATTCATAAAACCCCCAAATTTGAACATAAATCCTAATTTATTTCTCATATCAAACCTCATCAATCAAGCATGAAATCATGAATAATTTACATCAATATATAGAGATTGAAGAGAAGAACAACTTTGTAGTTCGGAAGATTACCTAAAAATCGAGTTTTGAGGCTTAAATTGAGCTTGTAAGATTTCCTCTTCTTTCTCCTCTTTCTCCACGATTTGGAATTGAATTTTTGGATGATAACTCTTCATATATCATATATTTATGCCACTTGTATAAATAAAAATGAATTTTTAATTCATTTTATTCCAATTTACCAAAATATCCCCCAACTGAATTCATATTTACTAGTTTACCATTTTGTAAAATTCTAACTAAACTTATTTGGATTCCAACCAACCACTATTCATCCATTAAAGAAATCTCAAAATTTCTTCCATGTCCCTTTTGGGTGAAAAGACCAAAATACCCTTTACCTATCAACTTTTTTACAAAATTGCCATTTTAGGCAATTTTAGTCAAATAAATTTAATCCAAATATTTAACTCACCAAATATCCATAAAATAATATGTTATAACTCTTCCAAAGTCTATGGAATCATCTCTGAAATTTTAGCTTGATCTAATTTACCGATAAATGCCGAGAATTTTATCGGTTACTAAATAAATTCCTTAATCAAAATAAATCATAGGATTCATCCTGAATCGAACTAAAATATTTCAAACACTTGGAAATGAATTTTATAACCTTCCTCTATCATATGGTAAAATTTTATAATTTTTTAGTTCGATCCGGGGATCCGAATTCCACTTAAACTTTGACTGTGATTTCCCAATAATCGAAATATCAGATCAAACCAGTAATCCCACATTCAGTCCACACCAATAGGTGCTCTATCTATTTATGAAATAAAACACATAACTTTTGGGAAATTAAAACTTTGGTCCCTTAACTTTTCATATTTTGACTTGTACCATACAAGTTTTGAAAACTTATCATTTTGGCCACTAAACTTTAACCTTGAATTCCTATTCCAATTTTCCTTGGATTTTAAACAAATTTTGCGAGTATCCTATTTTACTTGTTCTCTATCACATGACACCTTAAAACCTCATAAATTTCTTTTCTACAGTCCATAATTGAGAAAATCCTAACTTTTGCATTTTTGTCATTTTAGTCACTAAGTAAGCTTTTAAGCAATTATCTTAGCACTAAATGACCCTTAAAAAGTACTATAAATTTTGGGGTATTACAATTCTTCCCCCTTAAGAAAATTTGTCCTCGAATTTTCAAGATGTACCTGTTTCGACTAAATGTGGGTACTGCTTTTCCATTGTATCCTTAGCTTCCCATGTTGCCTCTTCAACTTGGTAGTTGTGCCAAAGGACCTTCACCAACGGAAACTGCTTGTTCATTAATTCTTTGAGACCATAAGCAAGTATCTGTACTGGTTCCTCTTCGTAAGTCAAATCTGATTGCAAATATGTCTCCTCCAGTATAATCACGTGTGAAAGATCTGATATGTATCTTTAGAGCATCGAGACCTAGAAAACATCATGGATTTTACTCATCTCCGGTGGAAGAGTTAGTTGATACGCCACATGGCCAACTTTCTTTAAAATTTCTTAAGGTCCAATACACCTGGGACTTAGTTTTCCTTTGTGCCTGAAATGTATTATTTCCTTCCATTTCTTGCAACAAATCTGGCTTAATCAGCTTGCGATCATATAACCCAAACCAATTTAATGGTGATTTGCACTTTCGACCATAGAGGGTTTCATAGGGTGCCATCTATATACTTGTCTGATAACTATTATCGTAGGTAAATTCTACTAGTGGTAAATACTTTTCCCATGATCCCTCAAACTCAATCACGCAAGCTCTTAGCATATCTTTTAGTATTTGAATTGTTCTTTCAGATTGGTCATCTGTTTGAGGATGAAACACAGTACTGAAGTTCATTCGTGTCCCCAAAGCTCTGTGTAGTGCATTCCAAAATCTTGATGTGAACTTTGGATTTCAATCCATACTATAGATATTGGCACTCCACTTGTTTCATCTTTGCTATATAGTCTTCATCTTGTTGCTGACTTTCTTTATTTCAACTTGGCAATGAAGATCTTAATTGCATCTCTACTAGCAACAAACTATCATTTTCATGTCAGTTGAGCATTTAAAGTTCACAACGTAATAAATGTCTTCTGATTTAAGGTATCGATTACGACATTTGCTCGACCTGGATGGTAATCAATGATCAGGTCATAATCCTTTATTAGTTCCAACCTCTTTGTTGTCGTAGATTCAACCCTTTTGTGTCATCAAATATTTTAAACTCTTATGATCAGTATACACATGGTAGCGTTCACCATAGAGATAATATTGCCACACTTCCAAAGTAAAAACTACAGCCGCAAGTTCCAGACCATGAGTCGGATAATTCTTTTCATGTGGAGTTAGTTGTCGAGAAGCATACGTGATCACCTTCCCATCTTGCATCAACACGCACCCTATTCCATTATAGGATGCGTTACAGTACAGAGTAAACTCTTTTCATGACTCCGGTTGTACCAAAACTGGAGCTTCTGTTAAAATTTTCTGTAACTGATCAAAGCTTTCTTGACATTTCTTAGTCCATACGAATGGAACATTCTTTCTCAATAGCTTTGTAAGTGGAGCAGCTATCATCGAAAAGTTGCTCACCAACCTTTGATAATATCCAGCAAGTCTCAAGAAACTGCAAACCTCGTTAATATTATTAGGAACCTTCCATTCCACAATGGCTTGTATTTTTTTAGGATCGACGTAGATCCATTCGGTTAAAAAAATGTGACCCAAGAAAGCCACTTCTGATAACCAAACTCACATTTCGAGAGTTTTGCATATAACCCTTTTTTAAATCTGTAGCACTATCCTCTGTCTAGTAATTCTTGCAAATGAGACTTTAACTCTCTTAGTTCTATAGGTGCCATTATGTATGAAGCCATAGACACTGGCTCATTACCAGGAATTACATCAATCCTGAGTTGTCGGAATTGTACTTATGTCCTCACTATTCATCTTAGTATTCACTACGAAGACTAACTAATTCTTCAACCCTTACTTTAACAATCTTTTCATTTTATTACCAAAGTCACATTCCAATACTTTGAAATCCTTTTTACTTGATAAAAGAATCTAAACACCACTCGTGCTTCTTTTCAATCAATCGCTTTAAGCGACACTTCATTGAAATATTTTGAGCAAAATACTCATTTGCGCCTAATACTCTATCAACTTTTCATAGTAAAGGCTTTATAGACTTCACAACACTGATTTCAGTATATTACTATATCAGTCCCTTTGTTATTACCCCATTTAAACCGGGTACTAGACTTACTTAATCTCCTTACTCATTTTTGGGAACTCATAATGTTCCCCTTTTTAATTGTCCAACGATATTCATTCTCATTCAGACATTCATTCCTACAGTAACCCCTTTGACTAGTAAACAATTGCATTAATCATACAAGTATTTCTTTTCAGTAAATATGATATCCTAGTGGCATGTACACACTTTAACACTTTTATCGAGCTCGGTTTAAATGCAGAACCGGCTAAACCTGTAGCTCTGATACCAATAAATGTAACACCCCCTTCCCGTGACCGTACACCGGACACGAGTCAGAAATGTCACAGCTTTTTAAAATAGATCTTTCAACCAAAATCTGGGGTGATTTAATTTTATTTAAAAAACTTCCCAGTGGTCATCCATCTTAATATTTGTAAAACTCAAGCACACTTAACTTTAATTAATACCGATATAAAATATTTATTCAAGTTTCTATTATAAAACTTTTTACATAAAGTATACAAACATACTAAAATAATTTATTTTACAAAATGGTTTCTAATAAAATTATTCGATATCTAATTTATATAAAATATATCAAATCAGACTATTTAACACCAAACTGTAGATATAATAATCAATTTAAAACAGTTTAGCCACTATTATAAGCCCCAATAATTACTTTAACAAAATAGACAGATTTAATAAATACATGCCACTATTAAACATACAAAAGACGGATGTCATGATTACCGAAATACCTGTCGATTATCTTTTATACAGAATGATGATGAAGCAAAGGCTGTCATCTACTAGTCCCGATCACCTACGTGTATAACATAAATACACGCTGAGTATATCTCAGTGAGGCATATAAATATGTAACATGTAAAATACGGTTTAAGTTTTTTTGTAGATGAAATAGCTATATTAGACATGATATTTGGTAAAGCATGATACTCATGTAATGAACCTGTACTGTAAAATCTTATGGCCCAAGGTAAATATCAATAGACGAGTAAACAAGTCGTGTACTCCTAGAGTACTAGCCAATTCCCTTAGGTGCAAACGGTGGACACAATTAAGTGCTAGATAACTATGGACACAATTAAGTGCCAGATAAATTGTGGACACAATTAAGTGCCAGATAAACTCTTATGGTATACCACAATACTGTCATACTTAATATTATACTGCCAAGAGAAAACATTTAAAACAATTCCTGCAAGATGATACGCGATTCCCAATTGCAGTTTATATCATATCATCAAACCTTTATTTTATTAATCAAATATACGTTAAGCTTTTTAACTTAACTGTCTGTATAAATGCATTTCATTTATTATAGCCCAAAGTACAAAATCATGTGATGCTATGGTACACGATTCATCACGACACTGTAGTGTCTATGACGCCATAGCGTCTGCATCACCGAAGCGACTGAGATGAGTACGTACTCGATGACGCTCTTTGCTCCTCATATAATCAAGGTCGCTATTTGCTCCTTATAATCACACAATTTGTGCTAACAACACTTGCCCTTCATAATCACACAATTTGTGCTAACAACACCGAACTGTCTGAACAACGTCGTAGCGTCTAAGTCGACACCGAAGTGTCTAAACATCACCGAAGTGACTGAAACGCACTGTAGTGCTAGGACGCAGCTGCTAAGACTCTATGGATATCCAATTATACCAAAGATTCTCTCATGTGAACCTATGGTATACGAGTCATCATAACGACACCGTAGTGTCTGATGGTGAGTACGTACTTGAGGACGCCCTTTGCTCCTCTTTATCGCACCTTTTGTGCTAGTCGACACCGAAGTGTCTAAACAACATCGTAGTGTCTGCAACGCCGTAGCGTCTAATGTCAACACCGAAGTGTCTAAACAACACCGTAGTGTCTGCAACGCCGTAGCGTCTAATGTTAACACTGAAGTTTCTGGAACACATCGTAGTGCTGGAATGCAGCTGCTTTAACTCTATGGATATCCAATTATACCAAAGACTCTCACACTAGTACTTGGGCATAACAATATAATATTTTCACATTCAATATCCAATTCATCAATACTATCATCCATAATTCGATAATGAGCAGTTCATACCCAAATATCTAAAATTCGATTTACCTTGAGTAAATCATTATGCTACAATCATTGTATCAATATGCCATTTAATATTCCATGCTATTTTCATAAATAAGCCATCATACATTTTTATTTATACCAAGGCCGACTCTTCACAAGTCGTACTATTTAGCATGTCATAAATACATATAATGCACTCACTCATATCACATATATAATAAATAAATAAAAATGCGCTAACCTTAGCCTTGTAATGAAGTCGACTTTATCACTTGATCTCACTCCTGACCTTTTCCTATCCATTTTTGTTCAATACGACCCCAATTCGTATCGAAAGCTACATTATAAAATAACATATACCATTTCAAGTATATGTTAGAACATATTCACTCTAAATATAATAATGGAAAGTAAATAAAATAACTATCTATTAAATATATAATTGATCAAATAAAGTTTCTTATATTCGAATCACATTTTTCTCACATTTTACCTTAAGCTTTCAACCTTCACTAAAATACTTATTTTAGTCCCTAAGAACTTTTTCAAGCTTCAAATAGTTAATTTAAGCTTGATCCTTACATTTTTCATCCTTTACACTTTAGGACCTAAACTTTGAAAAGTTTCATTTTTGGTCCCTAAAACTCAAGCCGATTTGTCTTCTTGGTCCCAAAGGAATGTTTTTGATCCAATTAATCCATTTTATATTTTCCACAATTTTTCCTTTACTTTTGCTTAATAGCCAAATTGGTCCATTGTATTCTACAAATTACCATTTTGGTCCCTGAGTGAATACAAGCTTCTATTCACTTCAAAATCAACATCTAAATCACTTAAATAAAATTTTCCAACATAGTACTCTTCAAATACCTAATTGTCACATTTCAACCCTTTGTTCTCTAATTTGTCGAAATAGTCACCAATATACAATTCAAGGATTCTAGCTTTAAAACTTTGCAATTAGGCCCCTAATCATCAACTATACATCATAATCATCACTTAACATAAAAAAAATCAGAATTTGTTATCTTCTTATACACCATTTCCGAATTGGTTATCCACTTTTGACAATTGTCAAAATGGTCACTAGCTCGAATAATCACCGGTTTAGCATTTTAACTTCATTTTCATGCCTCAGACATCACTAACAACAAAAATAAATTTCAAACTCCAAAAATTAGAATTGAACCCCTAACTTTAACACTTTGCTGAATTAGTCCTTTAGGGTTTTCATTTCAAACAACAAATCAAGCTTGCTAGATTACTAACTCATCATCACAAACCCTAATTCAAGGTTGGATCTCTAAACCCTAATCTTATTCAAGGCTAATAAATTGTTTAGGGTTTAAATCCTAATTCAAAAACATGAATCCAACATCATTCTTGCTTGATTTCAACATAAAATCGAACATAGATTCATAAAATCATAAAACCCCCAAATTTGAACATAAACCCTAATTTCTTTCTCATATAAAATCTCATCAATCAAGCATGAAATCCATGAAAAATTTACATCAATAAACAGAGATTGAAGAGAAGAACAACTTTGTAGTTCGGAAGATTACCTAAAAACCGAGTTTCAAGGCTTAAATCGAGCTTGTAAGATTTCCTCTTCTTTTCCTCTTTCTCCACGGTTTGGGAATGAAATTTTGGATGATAAATCTTCATATATCATATATTTATGGCACTTGTATAAATAAAAAAGAATTTTTAATTCATTTTATTCCAATTTACCAAAATGTCCCCCAACTGAATTCATATTTACTAGTTTACCATTTTGTAAAATTCTAAGTAAACTTATTTGGATTACAACCAAACACTATTCATCCATTAAATAAATCTCAAAATTCCTTCCATGTCCCTTTTGGTGAAAAGACCAAATTACCCTTTACCAATCAACTTTTTTACAAAATTACCATTCTCGGCAATTTCAGTCAAATAAATTTAATCCAAACATTTAAATCTCCAAATATCTATAAAATAATATGTTATAACTCTTCCAAAGTCTATGTAATCATCTCTGAAATTTTAGCTTGATCCGATTTATCGATAAATGCTGAGAATTTTATCGGTTACTAAATAAATTCCTTAATCAAAATAAATCATAGGATTCATCCTGAATCGAACTAAAATATTTCAAACACTTGGAAATGAATTTTATAAACTTCCTCTATCATATGGTAAAATTTCATAATTTTTCAGTTCGATCCGGGTATCCAAATTCCACTTAAACTTTGACTGTGATTTTCCAATAATCGAAATATCGGATCAAACTAGTAATTTCACATTTGGTCAACACCAATATGTGCTCTATATATTTATGAAATAAAACACCTAACTTTTAGGAAATTACAACTTTGGTCCTTCAACTTTTCATATTTCGACTTGTACCATACAAGTTTTGAAAACTTATCATTTTGGTCACTAAACTTTAACCTTGAATTCCTATTCCATTTTCCCTTGGATTTTAACCAAATTTTGCGAGTATCCTATTTTACTCGTTCTCTATCACATGACACCTTAAAACATCAGAAATTTCTTTTCTACAGTCCATAATTGAGAAAATCCTAACTTTTGCATTTTTGTCATTTTAGTCACTAAGTAAGCTTTTAAGCAATTATCTTAGCACTAAATGACCCTTAAACAGTACTGTAAATTTTGAGGTATTACAATCTCTTTCCTATATGTAAAGATAAAATGGATAATTATTTAGAAGTTACAATGAGGTGGATGAGCCTTATTGGTTGGGACCACGGATGACGTGGTGAGCTGGGTTCATCTAATAATTTTTCCTATATGACATTGCCATGTAAGTGTGCATTGTCATGTAGGTTTGTCATGTCATTTCAAGTAATTTGCCGTTAGCTGACTAACAGTTTTCATCCGCAGATAGGTCATTTTAACCCAAAACAAAATATTAAGAATTAAATTGCTTCAAAAAAGAATAAGGGCCAAAATGGCTATTCTATCAAACATTAGGGGTATTATTTTAAAATTATTCCCGATAATAAAAGAAGTTAGGCTTATATTAATTGCGGCCAAATCGATAAGAAGTAGAGCTTGTAAGGTTTAGAGATTCAAGAAAAGAGATTTATTTATAGTGACAAACTTTGAGAAGCAAAAATCATAGGAAAAAAACACATGGGTTTGAAGCACTCGTGGAGGTTTCTTGCACTTGTCTCTCTACTTGTATTTGCTCTCAGTCATGCAGAAGAAGGTATGGTATCTAAAAATTAAAATTTGAATTTGAATTTGAATTTGAATTGCTGATTTTCAATCAATATTCACTTTATTATGTGCTTTAAATAAGAGTAATATAATATGCTTTTGCAGCTCCAAATTATAGCTTTATCCAAGAAGCAACCTCTGCTCCACAAGTCTCATTCTACGACTACATAATCATCGGCGGATGAACCGCCGGCTGTCCGCTAGCCACTGCGTTGTCCACACGGGATGCAAATGTTCTAGTCTTGGAAAGAGGGGGGTCGCCCTACGCCAACACCACCAAAATAAGGATGGAAAACTTCATCACCACTCTTACCGACAGGTCCCCGGATTCATTCTCTCAAGCTTTCATATCCGAGGACGGAGTTCCCGGCAACCGAGCAAGAGTTCTCGGGGGTGGAACGGCCATCAACGTTGGGTTTTACTCGCGAGCGGAGACATCATTCCTGAAACTGATAGGTTTAGATGAAGCATTACCAAAAGAGTCGTACCAGTGGGTTGAGAGGAAGTTGGTGAACAGGCCGGGTACGTTCGAGTGGCAATCCGCGGTGAGAAATGGTCTGCTCGAAGCTGGGGTTTTACCCGATAATGGATTTACGTATGCTCATATTAATAGGACTAAAACTGGCGGAACTATTTTTGATAGAAAGGGAAATCGACATACTGCTGCTGATTTGCTTGGCTATGCTAATCCAAGGAGGATTAAGGTTTACTTGCATGCTGTTGTGCACGGGATCACGTTTAATACTCAAGGTACTCAAATTTTTTCCTTCTTTTAAAAATTAAATTTATATTCGATGTACCGTTGTAAACTGAACTGAACGATCATACACCATTATAAATTTTTAAACTAAATTTATTTTACTTATTTTTAACGAGGAACAATAATTGTGTGCACTGACCATGCATATTAAAAGTGTATAATTATCAAATATAATAAAAAATTAAATATCAAGAATTTTAATTTTCAATAAAATGTATAAATAAGGGTAGTTCTAGGGTGAGGCCCCTAAGGTGCAGCTAAAATGAGGCGGACTCCTACACAAATTTTTACTCAATTGGTAGTCGAACCTAGCCGGTCATTTCCTCCAACATGACGTTGTCGAAAAACGACGAACGATGTATCAGCCGAACGTTGATTCCGCGTTCGCCGTTCGACGTACAACTTGCATGTCATTGCCGTTTTTTTATAATACCATGTTGGGAAAAATGATCGGCTAAGTCCAGTAACTAAGGAGATAGATTCAGGGGTGGCGATCGACGGTGGGAGTAGTAGCAATTTGAGGTTTGAATAATTTTTAAAAATTAGGGCATGTTTTGTAAAATTTCTAAAATAAAATGTTGCCACTTCCCATCCATTATTTTAGTTATTTGATCTTATAAAAATAAAATGAGTGGCAGATAGAAGGAGACCAAAAGCTGAGGGGGTGATCTTTTACGATGCGAATGGAGGAAAGCACGTGGCGTACTTGAAAAACGAGTCAAACAGTGACAGCGAGATTATTTTATCGGCCGGCGCCATCGGCAGCCCCCAATTTCTAATGTTGAGCGGCATTGGTCCCGCGGCTCGGCTCCGGTCACTGGGCATCAAGGTGGTGTTACGGTCTGATAATTCCTTATCCAAACCGCACTCAGCTCTCACTAACCACAATTGTGGGAATCGCAAACTCCGGCAAAAACTACATTTACACGTTCAATGGATTTGATCGGCCACCCCTTTCTGTTTCCCAGACATTCCGAGAAACAGCGTCGAATTCAACGGCAAACGTCGGGTTCGTGGTGGGGACGATTAGTGGTCCGATATCAAAGGGTTATCTCGAGCTTCGAAACACAAATGAGAGTGACAATCCTATGGTGAGATTTAACTACTTCCAGGCCGCAGAGGACTTAAGGAACTGTATCCAAGGCATGCAAACTATCATTGACGTCGTGAATTCCAAATCGTTGTCGAGATTCCGGTTCAGAAACACTACAACACGAGATCTTTTGGAGATGATGGTTAACATGCAGGTGAACCTGAGGCCAAAAAGCCCCAATGCCACGACTTCCCTGGAACAGTATTGCATAGACACTGTGATGACGGTGTGGCATTACCATGGCGGCTGCCGAATCGGGAAGGTTGTCGATAGAGATTTCAAGGTATATGGAGTGGATGGACTTAGGGTTATAGATGCTTCTACCTTTAGTTTCTCTCCCGAGACCAATTCTCAGGCTACAATTATGGTGCTCGGAAGGTAGTTCTAATTTCCCACTTTTTCAACAAATATATTTCAGTTTCTTACACTGAAACATGATTGCATTTTGTGGAGAAGGTGATCCAATGTTTGCATGAGAATTTAAATTTAGGAAAAAAACAGTGGAATAAGTGGAGAAAACATTTATTAAGTGTGATAAATTTAAATTACATATCTCAACCAATTTCTAATAATTTTGTTGTTTTTTCTAATTAAATAATTAAATTTAATTTTAAAATTTAAATCGATATTTAAATTTAGTTTTACATACAAATAAGTAATCTATTAATTGACGATATTTTTACTACATAAGCTAAACAAGCTAACATGTGCCGACAATAAACTAGCCCCCGATGAATAAGAAATGTATAGTAATACGAATGACTTAGTATCGAATTGTAGTAATAGTATTAGCAAAAGAACATTTTTATGTGCTTACAGACATGTTGAGGTCCACATATTTTTGTAGGGGTCGATTCCGTAAAAGATAAGACCGATAAACAAAAATTCACAAAAACTCAATCTTTGTGAGATCGTCAATATTATACTAAAAGTATTTTTTAGAGTATAACGAACTAGTATAGCTATCCTTTTTTCTGACACAACGCAATTTCAAAAAATGGGCATAGTAAATGTTATTATGTTAAGACCATCATACCTCAACCTGTTTAATTTTTTTTTACTTCTTTTTAGTGTCCCTATATATGCCCTAACATTAAAAAAATAAGTTTAGGGTTTAGAGTATCGGGTGTAAGGTGTATTTTTAGGGTTTAGAATTTAGAAGTTATAGTTAAAACTTAAAATTTAATTTTTAAGTGTTGGACATAAAAAGAGGCACAAAAAATGGACAGACCATTTCTATTCACCTCAATCTACCCATAAATCAAAGATATTAAGTGCTTATGCCTACTCAATCACATATATTCATGCTATACTGGTGTTATTTTCTAGTATCACATACGAAAAATATGAAGAAATATATGCGTATTGTATATGGTTATAGAAAATCGTTTAAATTGAGACTAATTAATACTATATCATTACAAATATTTATAATTAAATTTGAACAAAAATTCAAATAACTCGACTTGGCTCGACTAAAAAAATTTCAAATAAAATTCAAGTTGAAGTTTATAGAAGCAGTGTATATATGTTGATACCTATATACTTGACAATGGAGGTTCAAAAACGTAGGGTTGCAGAGGCAAATACCTAATTGGGTGATCCTATAGAATTCTATATTGTCTACACTGTACCTCAAATATAAATCCTTTTTAAAAAACCAATGTTCATAAAACAAACAGATTCAAACACCCAAATTGAATCCGGCATACAGGACAGCGGTGAGCCGGCTTCTTAGGGGAGTAGAAGTAGGTTGGCTCATGGATCCTCCTGGTGGGACCGTTTGTGAAAGCAGGGCCCTTGAGGAACACTCCTTTGGCGGGTGGAGCAGGGAGTCTGGCAGCTGCTGGCCTTGTGGTCATATTGAGCATTTGCCTCACCATGTATCGGGTCGCGTTGTTTAAGGAAGGGGAGCCGTCGACCGCACCTTTTTGACGTTGACCGAGCGGTAGAAGGAGCCGGATCAGCTGCAAACGACGGATTTTGGTGGGATTTCAGGTGTCACTTGGGCTTACGTCCTCCTTTATGTCTTGAACATTCTTTACTACATCAATTAGATTCTTTCCCATAATCCTTTTTCATATGTAAAACACAGATGAAAATCCATATGTACATTTGAATATCGTCATTTTGTTTCAATCAAATTTGTCCTCCTGATCAACAAGTATATATATATATAATATGATCCAAAAACGTGTAAAATTTATGTAACACCCCAAAATTGGGCCTAGTCGGAATTCAATTCCGGCAACCGAAAATTTTGCATCGGAAAATCAAACTATAACATTGACCTTTGACCAAGTGGTCAATTATTAGATTATTGAACCCTAATTAAGTATTGTTATTGATTAAGGATCTTATTGTAAACATTGAAGCTTGCTTTAGTGGTTAAAATGTAAAAATTGGAAGTTTGGAAAGTATAGAAAAAGAAGAGTTGGGGGACTAATCTTGTAATTAGCCCCTCCTCAAACCTAATCACCACATAGTAGAATTAGGATAATGAGTTCCTTTATTTGAAGGAAAGCTTAAACAATAAAATAGGAAAAAAGAAGAAAGAAGCAAAAGAATTTACCGGTGGATATTACAAGCAAGCACCACTCTTCATCATCTTCTTCCTTTTCTTTTAGCTAAGCACACACCTCTATTGGGGGATATTTCAAGCTTGAATTTTCTCAAATTTTTTAACCTTAAACTATTGCTAGCAATCGGGTAAGCTAAAACCCTCAAATTGATTGTCAATTCCATGGCAAGAACCCTAGAAATTCTCTAAGGATATCATAGCTTATTCGTTATTGTTTTTCATAGCTAATAAGTTGCTATGAATCTTTTGTTGATGATGAAATCCTTGTGATTTCTATCTCTTTTGTAGCTCAAGAGAATCAAGCTGAAGAATCACTAAATCCCTCAAATTCCAACAAGTTAAAGAATAAAGGAGTTGTCATTCGGTAGCCCTAAAAGCTTCAGGAGTATCAGTGAGTGTAGTCAGAGTCTCGGGATTGGCTAGGTGCCATTCCCGATTTTGTTGTATTGGTTTATTGCATTTCTATCATTGAAATCAAGGTATGGATACATGAAAACCTTGTTGAAAGTATCATTGGTGAGCTTTGGTAAGCTTATTGCATTGTTATATTGATATTTGATTCATGGTACTGACATTGATATCATTATAACATTGTGAAAGGCCATATTGATCATGACACATCGTTATTGACAAGTTAACATTGTTATTGTTATTGATATAGCTATTGTTATTGTTATTGGCCTAAGTATTGAATCATTGGATACGAATGGACATGAGATACAATTGGCATGCCATAAAATTTATGAGCTCATTGGTACGGAGTGGACTATGGTCCTTGAGCTAAGGCTCTATTTGGCGATGCTGGCGGGATGTGTTGGTTTTGGTCTTATTGTGATGTTGGTTGGGAATTCGCATATCCACATTCAAATATCGATTCAAAGAATTAAGTTATTGAAATTATAGTTAAAACATGATTTGAGATGCATTTACATTGATATATATATGCTATTGATGTTATTGGCATTCATGTTATTATTGTTAACTACCTCACTAGGCTATATAAGCCTAATGCATCTCATTTCCATGCATTCTCAGGTTAAAAGGTGTGTTGGATCAAGAATCGAAGCTAGAAGAATTTTGAAGTAAGTCACACAAGCTATAAGTAATGTAAACCTAGCCTTTGAACTCCTAGTATGGCGGCATAGGGTTTAGACATGTTAGTTTAGTCCCATTTTGTGTGTACATATTGCTCACCATGTTGAAATAGTTAAAATATAGAATATGGTATGTTGAAAGTTGGTAAAATAGGCAAACTTCTATAATGCTCTAATAAGTGAAATCTTGGTAAATGGATTCCAATTCCCATGAAATTTGACATGTAGGTAGATAAGTTGATTAAAAATTTGCTGGTAAAATTTGGTAATCATTAGACAAGGTTAAGACCCCTAATTTGATTAAAAACCAGACAAGAAATGTCATTACAGACCTAAGCGTACCGGTACGGGTGGTGTCGTACTGGTACCGATATGCAATTTTGGTATTGTAAATCAAGGCATACCAATACTGCTACAGTGGTACCAATACGCTAAATCAACACTGAAATTTACTGTAGCAAGGGTATCGGCATGGGTAGGGCTGCATCTAATGACTTAATTTAGGGATTTAGGGTTAGCGTACCGCCACTGTGATGGATCAGTACCGATACGAAAGATATCTAGCCATCGTACCGGTACAGTATAACGCGTACCGATACTGGATCTAGGTTTAAATTTTTTTAAAAAAGGTGTACTGGTACAGCCTCATGAGTACCAATACCAATACAGGTGAGTTGGTTAAAATTAATTAACTGGTTTTAAAATCTTGCAAAATGGTCACTGAATCTTATATGGATTAATTGAAAATGCAAATGATTTCCAAATCCATTGAAATTTTATACACAAGATAATCAAGCATTGAATTTCACATGGATAATCGTAACTTTTGATAAGGTCGTGTAATTTACTTAAATTGCAATTTAATCCCCAAAGTTGGAATAGTTACCAAATGACCCTTAATTATACTTGTAATTAAGTACAAGATGACCATTGCTAATCAGAGTTCCGTATTAATAAAATTAGCTCTATGTTCATTGCGTAAGTTATCGTAAATATTGATCCGATCACCGTATTGTTCACCGGTAATGCTTTCTGACCCAGATTTCTACCGGACCAGGAAGGGGATGTTACAACTTAAAAACTATTACATTGTGTAAATGGATCCGATCCCTATATATATATATATATATCGTTGGATGGAGAAAATGGATGGCTAAGATTAACTTCTTACTTTTTTTCCAAGTGATAATCTTAACATATTCTACTGTTAATCTCAGCCATCCGTTTCAGCAATCCAACGATAAAAAAATGTAAAACTTAAAATTTTTTACATTGTGTACCCGGATCCTATCGCGTATATATATATATAAGATTTCACTAATACCATAAAATTACAGAAGCCATGAAACAACTAGAAATGCAAACAAAAGGAGAGAAATTCCCATTTCAAATTTAACCATTTCATAAACACTTACATATGGTCATATCCCACACAAAAGCACAATCCTGTTTTACCAGCACAACAACAATGGTTTCTCAAATGACAGTTTTAGTTTTTCAAGTAGAAGCTTGAACAGCCGCACGTGTTTCTGTCGGTTCACTTTGCGGTGAAGGCAAAGTGAAGAGATGTCGAGGGGAGAAAGGATTCTGATTGTCCCAGCTGCCCATGCTCCTGCTCGGGCCGCTCGATTACGATTCATCCAATCCTACGTGCTCCACGTGCTTTACATCTGTTGGCAACCTTATTTCCATATCTTCTTCCATCTTCTCTTTATACACTAAAACACCCTCAAACAAGTATGAACACGTGATTTTATGTAAGAAGATACCAACTATGAAAGAGTTATATTAAATATGTTTTTTATTACCACCATACGTACTCTCTTCCTCTATTTAGGTTTAGGGAGATTTTTAACGAGGTATGTGGTGGTAATCCCCTTTTATCGAAAAAAATAGTTATATTAGATATTTAATGGTGTGAAATTACAAATTTTTAGGGGTACGAAATTAAATTATTAATAAAAAATACAAAATAAATATATAAACTATAGAAGAATTTAAAATTTTTAGGAGTACGGTTGGCTCCAGCACCCCATCGATCCATTCTTGGCCTCATATATTAAGATCACCATCACAAATGTAACATATGCTATGTATATGTGTGTGCATTAAATTGCAGTTGCGGTAGCAACGTCGCGGTTGCGGACGTCCCAACGTGATTTTTCTTTAAAAGATAATAGTAATTTTAAATGTGGTTGCGGTTTATGATATCGTGACGACCTCTAAAACTGTTACGATGCGGTCATGGTGGCAATTTAATACTAACTCTGTGGACGTACTGAATAATTATGAGAAAGTCTTGAAACCTTTGAATAGTTTATGAAACCCAGTTGATATGTCGGGCTTCATGGACAAACTTTCTTCATCTTCATCATCTTCTTCTTCATATCGTGTTCCTACAAAAATCGAAACCTAATCAGTGTCCTGTAAAAACAATATATAAAAGAAGACTATTTAAAGAAAAAGACTTGTTGCAGAAGATGAACTGGCATTTGTAGGCTTTGGATTTGATCTTCTAGGCTGCTAAACAGCTACCCTGTAGGAACTGCTTTCGGTTCCATTGTGGGTTACTTTCCCACCTTTTCCACAAGTTGTTTAAGTGGTTGAGATTCCCACGTTGAACGTGTTACACCCATTTTCACATTGCAGCTTACGTGAAGGTGGACATGTGTGTGAGTGGTCGGTTAAGGTTGATTGTGGCCGTGAGGTTAAGGGGCATTAATGCCCAATGGGTGGTTTTTGATGGGGAACCACCCCTATAAATAGTGATAGCCGAGAGGTCCCTAAGCACAGAAAACACAAGCAGTTCATTTTGCATAAAGTATTCCATCTAGTGAGGTTCTCAAGTGCTTAGAAGATCCTTGGTGTTTTGAGTTTTTTGTGTAGTCGAATTCGCTATATTCGACGGTGGTTCGAGGCATTTTTCACGGTGGTTTTAAGCATCTGACGGTGGTTCGACTTGCTCGACGGTGGTGCAACCACATCTCAATTTGGCATACGGTTTTGACAATGGCTGGAGGTATTTATGAATTTCGATCCTTCCTGCTGCGTTTTGCTCGATTTATGCATACATTTGGTATCCGAGCATGGTTAAATCTCTGCCTTGTCATTTTAAAGTTTGCATGATTCTCAAAATTAAAATGCCATGTTGATCTTTAAATTCTAAATTTTTGAGAAAAATTATGTTGCAGACTTTTGTTTTAAAATCGTTAGATTTTATTAAAAATAAATTTTAGAAATAATTATTGTATGTGCCTAAATTAAGAGATGATGTATAACTACCAAGTAATTAGTTATATACATAAAATTAGGTACATAAAACTTTAAGATTTATTGCATAAAGTATTAAGCAATAAGACTATAGAATATATGTCTAGGGATCCGAATAATTTATTTAATTAGAGAATTAGCCACAACAACTTTAATTAAATAAAATTACGGTAAGGATCTCATAAGGATTAGACATAAAATGTTGCATAATGAATTAGCAACAACTTTGAATAAAGTTTAGGGTTAATATCTAGCTAAGTGATTTTCATAATTTTATTTAGTTAAAGACTAGCCACAACATCTTTAGTTAAATGAAATTACTAAGGTTAAAAATCACATACGGAAAGCTTAGATATTAAATCACATTACATAACTTATTAAGATAAAAATTATTAGATGAGTTTTTATAATTACCCACAGGAATTATGAAAATAAATTTAATAATTTTTATATAAGGGAAAGAAAAATAATTCTATCATAAAATGGATATAATCGAATTAAAAATTTAGCCCACAAGCAATTTTTATGTCACTAGATTCATTATTTACATAATTTGCATTGGTAAATTATGACTTATGTTTGCTTCAAATTTATAGTAAGCATGTATGTCAATTTATTTTGCAGCATTACAACCTATGAATATGTCTGATAATAAAGTAGATATCCCTGAATTAATCAATGAGAACTTTAAATTCTGGAAGGAGGGTATTCTTCTTCAATTAGGGTGTATGGATATTGATTATGCTATAAGGAAATCTGAGCCACATATCACTGACGCCAGCAATCAGGCTGATCTTGCTCTATATGAAAAGTGGGAGCGATCCAATCGCTTAAGTATTATGTTCATTAAGAGCAATGTTCCTGCTGATGTTCGTGGCTCGATTGAGCATATGAGAATGTGAAAGAGCTATTAACGGCTATAGAGAAACAATTTCAGACTTCTCAAAAGTCATTAGCCAGCACCCTAATTATGAAGTTCACATCACTAAAGCTCACTATAGTGAAAGGTGTGCGTGATCACATCAATAAGATGCAAGATTTGGCAGCTCGACTTAAGGCACTTGAGGTTGAAATGTCTGAATCTTTCCTGGTGCACTATATATTAAACACTCTTCCACGTCAATATGGGCCATTCAAGATCTTTTATAACACACATAAGGATAAATGGTCTATTGATGAACTTTTGACCATGTGTGATCAAGAAGAGGGTAGGTTCGTACTGGAGATGGGAGAGAGTGCACTGACGGTTACTCAAGGAAAGAGGTCAGTCCAAGCCAAGCAGAAGGGGAAGGCTAAAATGCAACCCCAAGCTGACATAAAGAAAGAGTTCACGTGTTTCTTCTATAAAAAGAAGGGACACATGAAGAAGGACTGTGTCAAGCATAAGGGTTGGCTTGAAAAGAAAGGTAAATCAATCTCACGTGTTTTCTTTGAGTAAAATATGGTTGATGTTAATTATAACACATGGTGGATTAATTCTGGATCTACAATCCATGTCTCAAATTCCTTACATGATTAAAAAACCTATGGGAACCAGTGAGAGTTGAGCGACACATCTATTCGGGAAACAAGATGCAGTCGCATGTGGAAGCTATTGAGACCTGTGAATTAGTGCTTAGCAGTGGCTTTGTTTTAATTTTAGAAAAGACTTTTTATATTCCTAGTTTTTCTAGAAATTTAATTTCCATTTCAAGACTTGCACCCTTAGGGTATTGTTTTAATTTTTCAAATGTTAGTTTCAGTTTGTTTTATAAATCTGAAATTGTTGGAAATGGAATTTTATGTGATGGTCTTTACTCTATTGATTTACAAAATAATGTCACTCATAATGTCATACACATTCAAACTGGTACTAAACGTTGTGTTATAAATAAAGATTCCTCTACTTTGTGGCACCGGAGATTAGGACATATCTCCATTGAAAGGATTAAAAGATTAGTAAATGACGGGGTACTTAATACCTTAGATTTTACTGATTTTGATACTTGTGTAGACTGCATTAAGGGCAAGCAGACTAACAAGTCAAAGAAAGGTGCCAAGAGGAGTTCGACCATATTGAAAATCATCCATTCTAATATCTGTTGTCCAGATATGGATGTGCAAGGTCAGAAATACTTCATCACTTTCATAGATGATTACTCACGGTTCATGTATCTCTACATGCTTCATCATAAAAGTGAAGCGTTAGAAGCCTTTAAGGTTTTTAAGGCTGAAGTAGAGAAACAATGCAGTAAGCAAATAAAGATTGTGAGAACCGATAGAGGTGGTGAGTATTATGGTAGATACAATGAGGATGGACAAGCACCTGGTTCATTTGCAAAATTTCTTCAAGACAACGGTATAGTTGCCCAATACACCATGCTAGGCTCGCCTGATCAGAATGGTGTTGCGGAATGAAGAAATCAAACTCTAATGGACATGGTGAGAAGTATGCTTAGTAGCTCTAAGCTACCTAAGTCCTTATGGGTTGAAGCTCTCAAGACGGCTGTATATATTAAACTGGGTTCCAACCAAGGCTGTCCCAAAGACACATTTTGAGTTATTCAAAGGTTGGAAACCGAGTTTGCGACATATACGCATATGAGGATGCCCGTCTGAAGTGAGAATTTATAACCCTCAAGAAAAGAAACTGGACCCAAGGACCATTAGTGGGTATTTCATTGGATATGCCGAAAGGTCCAAAGGTTATAGATTCTATTGTCCATCTAACAGCACTAGAATTGTGGAATCAAGAAATGCAAAATTTCTTGAGAATGACTCAATCAGTGGGAGTGATCTTTCTCGGGATTCAATACCCGTAGGTCATCCATCCACTTCAAGTGAGAGATTGGTTATCATATATAACACTCCTCAAGCTCAACCGGGTGTTGAACAACCAATCAATGAAGTTCCACAGCCTGCTGAAAACACTCCAGTAGATCAAGTTGTTCAAGAAAATCCAGAAATTATTGAACAACCAGTTGAACAACATGATCCATAAAAAAATGTTGGTTCAATGTTAAGGAGATCTGTTAGAGAAAGATGATCAGCAATTTCTAGTGATTATTTTGTGTATTTACAAGAATCTGACTATAACGTTGGAGTTGAAAATGACCCTGGGTCTTTTTCAACTGCCATGAGCTGCAATGAATCAAAATTATGGTATGATGCTATGAAGGATGAGATGAATTCTATGAAAAGAAACGAAGTTTGGGATCTTGTACCGTTGCCTGATGGTGTAAAAGCCATTGAATGTAAATGGGTCTTCAAATCAAAAAGAGACTCAAAAGGCAACATAGAAAGATATAAAGCAAAACTTGTTGCTAAAGGATTCACTCAGCGAGAAGGAATTGATTACACTGAAACTTTTAGCCCAGTATCTAAGAAAGATCCCTTACGTATTGTGTTAGCATTAGTAGCTCAATTTGACCTTGAGTTACAAAAAATGGATGTGAAAACTGCATTTCTTAATGGTGACCTGGAGGAAGAGGTATACATGAAACAACCTGAAGGATTTTCCTCTAGTGATGGTGAAAATTTGGTTTGTAAGTTAAAGAAATCTATATACGGATTGAAACAAGCCTCCCGTCAGTGGTATTTGAAATTCCATGAGGTTATCTCTTCATTTGGTTTTGTTGAGAATATCATGGGTCAATGTATATACCAGAAGGTCAGTGGGAGTAAAATTTGTTTCCTTATTCTATTTGTGGATGATATTTTACTTGCATCAAATGACAAGGGTATGCTACATGAGGTGAAACAATTCCTTTCTAAAAAATTTGATGTGAAAGATATGGGTGATGCATTTTATGTCATTGGCATTAAGATTCACCGTGATAGACATAAAGGTGTCTTAGGTCTATCTCAAGAAACCTATATCAACAAAGTTTTAGAAAGATTTCGGATGAAAGATTGTTCACCTAGTGTTGCTCATATCGTGAAGGGTGATATGTTCAATTTGAACCAATGCCCAAAGAACGAATTTGAGAAGAAGCAAATGAAAAACGTTCCATAAGCTTCTGTTGTTGGAAGCCTGATGTATGCTCAAGTCTGTACAAGACCTGGCATTGCATTTGTCGTTGGGATGTTGGGAAGATATCAGAGTAATCCAGGTATGGACCACTGGAGAGCTGCAAAGAAAGTTTTAAGATACCTCAAAGGGACAAAAGAATACATGCTTACGTACAAACGATCTGACCATTTGGAGGTGATTGGCTACTCCGATTCAGACTTTGTTGGATGTGTTAATTCACGTAAATCAACACCAGGTTACATATTTATGTTTGCCAGCGGAGCTATATATTGGAGGAGTGTCAAGCAGACATTGACAGCCACTTCCACTATGGAGGACGAGTTCGTTTCGTGTTTTGAGACTACCTCACATGAAGTATGGTTAAAGAGTTTCATTTCTGGGCTGAGACTTGTGGATTCAAACTCTAGGCCAATAAGGATATATTGTGACAATTTAGCTGTTGTCTTTATGGCTAAGAACAACAAAAGTGGAAGTCGAAGTAAACACATCGACATTAAGTATCTAGCCATAAGGGAACGTGTTAAAGAAAAGAAAGTGGTCATTGAGTACATTAAAACTGAGCAGACGTTAGTTGATCCTTTGACTAAGGGCATGACACCACATAAATTTAAGGATCATGTTGTCACTATGGGACTTGTTCCCACTTTGTAAATTTTCGTTGTAAGAACGATTCTGTTGAAACTCTAATAAAGTTTGATATTTCTCATATATGTTGTGTACACATTAAGTTAATTATTTCGAGAAATGTCACTAAAGTTTGGACCTAGAATAAACATCGGGTTTATTTATTAAGTATATGGGCTAAAGCGTTGAGACTTGATGTATTGTGATACATGGAAGATACTACTCATATTATAAGAGAAAATATCGTCATGATTCATACATTATGTTTTGACTTTAAGTTCTCATGGACAATGCGAACTGAGTGGGAGAATGTAGGAACTGCTTTCGGTTCCATTATGGGTTACTTTCCCACTTTTTCCACAAGTTGTTTAAGTGGTTGAGATTCCCACGTTGAACGTGTTACACCCATCTTCATATTGCAGCTTATGTGAAGGCTGACGTGTGTGTGAGTGGTCGGTTAAGGTTGATTGTGGCCGTGAGGTTAAGGGGTATTAATGTCCAATGGGTGGTTTTTGATGGGGAACCACCCCTATAAATAGTGATAGCCGAGAGGTCCCTAAGCACAGAAAACACAAGCAATTCATTTTTCATAAAGTATTCCATCTAGTGAGGTTTTCAAGTGCTTAGAAGATCCTTGGCGTTTTGAGTTTTTTGTGTAGTCAAATTCGCTATATTCGACGGTGGTTCGAGGCGTTTTCACGGTGGTTTTAAGCATCTGACGGTGGTTCGACTTGCTCGACAGTGGTGCAACCACATCTCAATTTGGCATACGGTTTTGACAATGGCTGGAGGTATTTATGAATTTTGATCCTTCCTCTGCGTTTTGCTCGATTTATGCTTACACTACCGCCACACTTGATTCAGAGACGCATCCAAAGGGAAGGATAACGAGTTTATAAGTGATTCACTAATTGGCCAGTGGCTAAGTCCTAAAAAAACTTATATTGTTTCATCTTGTATGAATTCAAATCCCGGTACCTCTCTATTTAATAAAAATGAATTTATGAAAAAACATTATATATAATCTTTGTCAAACATGAATTTGATATTTAAATGTGTAATTTTTAATTATTTTATTTAAGACTTATTTAAAGTAAAAATGATAAAACCATTACCATAATAATATAGATTATTATTTATAAAAATAACATCTTAATAATATCATGATTGAGTTAGTCCTGAAAGGTTAATAATAACATTGATTAATTTAAAAGGAAAATAGATCCATGTCTAGCGCACACGTTTTAAATTTTTTTATCCATGTTAGGATAGACATTGATTATAAATTTTAAAATTGTTCCATGTTTAGAGTAAAAATCGAACCCTCGAACATTGATTAAGGTATA
This sequence comes from Hibiscus mutabilis, assembly GCA_019671005.1. Lineage (NCBI taxonomy): Eukaryota > Viridiplantae > Streptophyta > Magnoliopsida > Malvales > Malvaceae > Hibiscus > Hibiscus mutabilis. The sequence goes on from CM033719.1 coordinate 63,887,158, forward strand.
AGAAACCCTAACCATCTCAGCCTCATGGTTTGGTTTGTTATTTTTTTTTTAATTTCTCAAAAGTTAACTTGTATAACCTGTGGCTGAATTGTTAAAAACTTAAAATATATTGTAGAAAAAGTTACGGAAGTATTATAACTCAACTTTTACACTACAGGTTAGTAAAGTTTGCAAAGGCGAAGCAAAGCAAAAGAATGGTCTCCCAGTGTTCATATAACCAAAAAGCAAAACAAAAGGACAAAAATGATCTTTGGCAGCTTACAATCACAGGGGAGGGTAGAAATATGAAGACAGAGAAAAGCCCAGGAAGAGTAAGCCTCCAACCATAGCAACCGTGCTTTGCGAGATCTTGGCCGCGAGCATGCTTCCTCCCACCACTGCCAATGATGTACAGATGGTGTGTCCTATTGTCGCTCCTACCGCTACTCCGACTGCATTTTTATGTGTCGCCAGCTGCAGCATCAAAAATCATGGTTTTACAAACTTACCCGACTTATACAATAGAATGTTATAAATGGGTGAATGAGCATTCGAACGCATAAATATTAGCACACTGAGCACACAAATCTAGAAACCAAGTTGTAGTTGGGTAGCCAAATTTTGGCTCAAAATATCCACAAATACCAAACAATTCAGAAGTCACAGTTGCATATCAATCATGAAAATTCATATTAATTCAGTCACAGTTGCATATCGATCACGAATATTCATATTAATTCAAGTCTGTAAATGAAAAGAAAATAAATGAATTTGATGCCAGGTCAAATGCAGCTGTTGCAGAGATAAGTCTTACGAACACATAGAATTTTTATCGTTAATCATTGTATACTCATTCATTGTTGATGGTGATTAATAATATAACTATCATTTATTGGGCCGTCTCACCATCTATTGCAAATATCGTTCCTTTCCGTTCTTATAAAAAAAGCTGTCAGCCTTTGGTTTCAAGCTATAGCAGAAGGCGCTTTTCACCTAACCATTTAAGATTAGAGAAGTTCATGCATTCTTTTTGTTGCAAGTTGCAACTCAGATGATTTGTATTTTTAGAGGGGGGTAAACACATGTCAGCTTTTGTTTCTTAGAACAACTTTCAGGTAAAAGAACCCAAAGAATATGAGCAACCATCACAAACAAGGAGACAAGTTCAGATAATAGAGATAACATAAGGTCAAGGGCAGTGCTAATCTTACAGCGATTGTTGCAATCTGGCTTCTGTCCCCCCATTCTGCTAGAAATGTTAGAATGAATGACTGCATAGAAAGAGGGGGGGGGGGGGATAGTTAAGAAGAAACAAAAACAATTCACTTATAATAGATGATTTAAACGAGTGAAAATTAACTACATATAAAATACTTGAGACAAATGGTAAGTTGTGTGAAAACAAAATAAAACCTCCAAAAATATTGGAGTACAAAATCTGGAGAAGAAGCGCCGGTAAGATGTTTTCCCTTGCCCAGTCTCAAGCTTCTCTTCTACCTAAACTTTTTGATATTAACCAAAGGCAAACACACTATGAGATAATATGAAAGCTTTTCCATAAAGAAGAGATAAAAGACCTTCAGATGCTGTATGATGCAATTTTTAAATATCACTATCCTATCCAAAGAATAGATAGATAGATAGAAAGAAAAGATAAAAGACCTTCAGATGCTGCATGATGCAAGTTTTAAATATAGTACAAGTTATGTATGGATGGATGCTCGCACATTAACAAGTGGGCAAGAAAAGTTCAAAATACTTTTAATGAAATTGTGCACTTCCCTGAAAAGGACAGGCACTATTCTACATCCTACAATGCAGAAAACTGATAGACTCCTAGCTAGTCCGACTCACTAAATTTTAAGTATAACCGTCTAGGCTGCCTCAAAATTGGATCTGTTAGGGTACACCAGTTCTTTAGCATCAAATGTGCTAAAATGATGTATAAAGAAAATATGAAGACTGAATTGAGAGCCCTAGACGTACTTCTTCCATTTCCTTTTTCTGAGATGCCTTTGAATCTGATCTCCAAGCAATGTAAAGTAACCGGAGCCCAAAAAATGCGTAGAGAACTGCATACCAGAACAAAAGGAAACACCATGGTCATTTTATTTCTCTAATGAAATATTTTCTTTGTATTAGAATACTATGATAGAAAAGCATAAAAAGGGGATAAAGCAAAGAAACAGGTGGACAATTGAATCTCAGACGCTTAATCAGAAACAGCAACCGAAGAATCATTTTGCTAAAAACCGGGAACTCTTTTCCAAAAGTTTCTATGATGCAAAGTGAATTTTCACCATCTATATTCCTCCCCAAGATAATTAAAATCCTAGTCATAACTATACTTTCTGTATGCATGCTAACGAAAGGCAGTTATACCATGTAGCAATTATAATAAGCCCTTCTATAATAGATGCAATGACAGATCTATAATTTAAGCTGGTATAATATATAATGCTCCAACATATATGAATCCCACTTCCTAAAACTAGCACCATGGATGAAAGGCAAAATGCAAGACATAATTACGTTGACATATTGTCATGTGCCGAACCCATGCAAGACATAATTTTGTTGACATTATGTTTTGTGTCGCTTTGGATCACCCATGAGAGGCAACCCGTTAGAGAATTCATCGATTTGAAGCAAACAACTTCACTTAAGGAATACCCGCGGTGATACTAGCAGTTTTTGCTCAACTAGGGAAGGTGCACTTCAAAATTACCCCGACTTCAAGCTTAAGGAAAAGTTTTTCTCCATGAAGGGAATAACGTTTGGGCATTGATTCTGATTTGATTTCCCAGAATTTCCTTACGAGTTCAAATAAAACTTTACTAATAAATTACTCTCTCTGTCTCACTCAATATGTTTCTTTTGTATTTTAAAATTGTGCTACTTAAAATATATAATGCACATTTTTCTTTATACCTTTTTTTTAGTTTTCCAACAAAACAAAATTTAACTTTTCAAGGATAAAATTGTCGTTTCAATTATTTTACATCATCTTTCTTACACAAACTTTTTCTTCATAAAACTGTATGAAAAGTTAACAATTGACAAAATAAATAGGACAGAGAGAGTACGATATTTTGCTACCGAATTTTGTTTTTCTCATCAGTTTTATGACAATAGGGTTTTGCATCTTTTTAATAATTGCAAACCTCAATTTAAAAGGAAAACTATTCATGAATAAAACAAGTCGGAAGTCCAGTAAATTTAGGAAGGTGTTTCCCTTGGAGAAAAAGAGGAGTCAAAATAGCGGTAAAGACCTCTTCTTTTTTAATCTGATTTTTGTGCTGCTCGTCGAATGACTCAATCCCAGACTCAGCTATGTTGTACTGATACAGATATGGGGACGAAAATAAAAAAAAAGCAATTTTTAAAATTACAGAGTACGGATCCAATAAAAGTCTGACATATAAAATAAATTTTAAAATTATAAATAGATGTAAAAAAAATAAAGTCCATACTTCATAGGAAATAAAATTCATAGTAAACCACAATATTAAAGTGTCAAATCTCAAGACTCAAACCACAATATTAAGAAAAACAAAATCATAATTAAATAATTAAATAAATAATAATCCATTTCTTTGTCTATCCATGATTTTTTTTGGCTAAGCAATATAAATATTTTATTAAAAGAAGGTATATCCTCAATTAGCAGTACAACTTAAGCATGAGAAAACAAAAGTCAATGTGCTGGAAACAAAGTTTAAACAGAAATACTAGGCTAACAAATCACAACTCCTAACAAAATCCACATTACAAGCAGCTGCTTTCAACTTTAAACCAACTCTTCACCTGCTAAGGAGTTTAAAACATCTAGCTCAAAACAAAAATCTATTGACTGCCATAAAACAAGAAGACCTCAAAAACTCTGGTGAATAAAACGACAGCAACCCATCAACTAAAAATCATCAAACTGTGCAAAAGCTCCCACCGATACAAACAACTCAAAATTCGCCAAACTTCCTCAGATCAAACTTCCCGGCAAAAGAGATGGGTTTTGTTTAAGAACAAAGAGTCAGCAAAGGTTTTGTTAAAGATAGTTTTTTTTAATTTTTTAATAAAAATGTCAAAATTACCCATGGGGACGCATATGAAAGTCATATGCCGTCCCCAAAACATCCCCAACTTCATTCAGCCGTACCATGCCAACGTGGCACGTCCCCGATACGTACCCCAGCCGTACCAGTCCCGTACCAACGCAGAGGACGTATTGGGTACTTAAAACGGCCCTCCTTAGCTGTACCCGTGCTTCCTAGAGATTCGGGGCCATAATACAGATACCACCATTTAAATCAATAATTATATGCCAAAAACAACATAATTTGAATGGAATGACACAATCACTAAGTGAACACACTCCGGAAGAAAAATTCAACCAGAAAAATTCAACCAATGAATGACCATAAAGGAAGCCATAAAAAACTGCACACATGATGAGCTAAAAACTAAAAAATAACCTAATCAGAAATTTTATGTCCCGAAAAACGAAAAAGAGAAAGCCATCATGTGTTACCCGTAGCTGCACTATTGGTGTGCTTCCTTGATATCAAATTTGGCACAATCCTACCTAGTCCAGTGGAAAGTACCTAGGAGACAAGAAATTTTAAACATTGACAACATTAAGAATTTAGCAAAAAATTATCCCAAAAGCATTTCATCTTAATACCATGAAAAGCATAATGCTCTTTGGGGGGGGGGGGGGGATAACAGATTTCATAGGTCCAAGAATGACAAAACATTTAAAATAAATTCTTACTGTCATAACAATCAGGGCAGTGAGCGCACCAGATAAAATAATTGACTTCGGGTGCCGCATTGCCATAAGAGCTGCTATTATAAATGTCTCGTCTCCAATCTACCATTGCATTTAGAACACACCAATTCAGCATTTACTTTAGATTCCATTTCCATCACTAATGATATATGTGACCAACTTCAGAAGAAAAATAGTTAAACATGTTTCATAGAAATAAACTTCCCTCTAAAGCACATTATAGTAAGAGAGATGGAAAACCATCACCGTTTCTCAAAGTCAAACATACATTTGTAAAATAGAATTGAATGTGCAAACCTCACTGATAATTATCATGGACAAACTTGTAAAGAAAGCATCGAAGACTCCAAGACCAGCTGAATCAAAACCAACACTGATACCAAGTGAATGAATATCAGCCTTCTCCTCTAATTCAAAATTCTTCGAAACAGTCTGTGCAAAAGAAAAATCAACTTCATCAACATAAACGAAAAACCAACAAAAAATTGGACGAACGAAGAAGTTACATAATGATAACGTGGTAAGTTGTATCAGTTCCAGATTAAATATCAAAACGAAGCTAATATTTAGACATGCATGTAATTAACTAACGCCCAGATTTAGCAATCAGCACAGTTTTAATAAAGAATTGCTCTAAACTCTAAAGCAAAAGACAATGGAATAAAGAAGCAAAACTAACTACCAAAGGACTAATAACTAAAGTAACCATTTAAAAATAATAAGTAAAAAAATGTGAAGTCTACATATTATTAAGTATCTCTCGATAACAAAACAGAAAAGAAGATACATAAAAAAAGAGACCATGCCACGGCGGCCGAGATCTTTGACTGAGCCATCCGATTCCTCGTTCTCAAGTTCAAGTCCAGACTCCTAATAAATGATAAAAATATTTAAAAAGAACAAAAACATCGTTTCATTATTTTACATAAATTTGAAAGAATACGCTTCCTTTTCTAAAAAGAAAAGAAAATACCTGAGCAGAAGACATGGCGGAAAGAGCAAGGAAGATGAGGAAAGCAAGGAAGAGAAAGCGAGTGGAGGTGGAATCCATCAGGAAGGAAAAAGAGAGGGATCTGGATCAAGGGGGGAGAGATCTGATACAAGTGATAGGGATCCTAAGGAGTCAACGAGACATGAGAGAAAGGGAGAGATCCTGCGAAGATCTCTTCCTCTTCTACAATTTGCTCAGTGGAGAAAGCGCGGTTTTTACATTACGAAGGAAAGGCCTGAGGAAGCTCCAACCCTGCTTTTCCGCGGAAATAGTTCTGTGTGGGTAAATCAGACTCCTTCGTTATCTCTTATTGACTTTTTATATAATTTAAAAAAAAAATTGTGTAAAAGATATATTATAAAATAATTAAAATAATAATTTTATTATTAAAAAATTAAAATTTATTTTATTAAAAAATTAAAAAGATGGTAGAAAAAAGCGTGTTTAGTAAAAATTGTTGAATTTTTTAAAAAGATAATTTAAGCGAGACAATTTTAAAACACAAAAAAATAATTTTTATGAGACAAAAAATATATATAATTATATTACTGAACTTTAATAAAATGTTAAATCATACCACTTGTTGGTTATCAAATTAATGATAGGATGACGTTAATAACGACTAAATACGCATATCCTAGACTAAAATGAGTTTATTTTGATATTATTGTTTTAATACTTAAAATAACTCAAAATGATGTTGTTTTATTGGAAGGAATTTAAAAAAAAAACATTGCACTAATTAAGATAACCAAAACACCCCTTGAGTGCAATGCTTTTTACTGTCTTTTTTATTTTTTTAATAATCTTCGTTTAATATAAGATAATATATGTTCATACTTCTTTGATCTAATTAAAATTTTTAATTAATAAACGGGATATATAGAAAATTTTTAATATATAAACTAAAATTTATGTGGTAAGTTTAGAGTTTACAGGCTTAGATTATAAAGTTTAAAATTTAAGATTTAAGGTTTAGTGTTTAAGATTTTAGGGTAAAAAATTTAGATTTTAAATTTTAAGAAAAAATTGTGTAAATATTTTATGGGTATAGATTTTAAACACTAACCCGTTATATATCAAAATATAATTCATATAATATATTAAACTAGACTAAAAATTGGTTAATTTTTTTTTGTAAATAAATAAGAAAATATTATTCGAATCAATCGATGACGTGGCATGTTAATAATAACAATCCATATCTAATTTGGTTTAATTTCAAACATAACTGCATTTGGTTAATTTAAACCGAAGCTTCTCTGTTTAATTCTGTGATGGTACAAATTGAATCAGGGTTTGGTGGGACTTCAACATATAGTGGTTCAATGAGATCCTAATCGACTAGAAGGACTGTGATCGGAGGAGGGTTTGGATATGTATGATAGGAGCGATCGTACAGTGCCTTGAAGAGAGAGACGCCCAAAAATAAAGAATTTAAATTAAATTAAATTAAATATTTGTAAAAAATATATATAATTATGTATATATATATATAACAATAAGAGAAAAATTTCAATACACAGGCCGTGAGTTTTTTTAATTTTAGGGGTTAGGATTATAGTTTAGGGGTTTTAAGTTTTAGGGTTTAGAATTTTAAGGTTAGTGTTTAGAATCTAGGGTTTAAGGTTTAGGATTTATGTTTTAGGGTGTTAGGATTAGGAATTTAGGATCTGAGTTTTATAATATAAAAACACATGTTGTGTTTTACACAACATGTGTATCAAAGTTTTACCCTAACAATAAATTTTAGGGGTTAGAGTGTGTTTAGGGTTTTAGGTTGTAGGAATTAGAATTTAAGGTTAGCGTTTAGAATTTAGGGTATAAGGTTTAGGGTTTAGTTTTTTAGGGTTAGGGTTAGAAATTTAGGATTTGGTTTTATAGTATACATATGCAAACTTGTGTAAATTTAGTTTTACACATGTGTATCAAAATTTTACCCAAAAAGAATGACACTTTTTTAAGTGAAAATATTTGATTTTTAGACGTTTATAAGTCAATTTTTTGCCATTCAAAAGGATAATCTAATAATATTTTTTGTATTAAGGTAATTTTTTTGAAAAAATTTTTATATCTCTTACTAATTATAAATTAAAGACCCTATTTTAATAAATTACACAGGGCCCTCAAAATCTTTGAACTGCCCTAACTTTGATCAGCTGAATCGCTTAGGAAGTTGTATTTGTCTGGTTTGAGTCTTTTATGTTGAATCCTCTTCAGTGGCAGCAACGTCGGAGACGAAGGTGGGGGATTGTAGGTAGCGGAGAGAATAAACCAAGTGAGATATTAACTATTGTTGAAAACATATCACATCATCGATCTAATGGTAGTTTGGACAAATTAATTATTTTGTGGTTTATCTATAACTTTAGTGATCTTAATGTAATATCCGTGAGACTTGAGGTTGGTCAGTGATTTCAACTGTATTAAAAAAAAACAATTAAAAAAAATTTGGGTTTGGGCAGAGATTTTAACTATACAAGTGGTGATAATAGAGTTAGGGTTAGAGTTTAGATAAGAGATTGTCGGTGGGACCAACAACTAATGACGACAATAACAACAAGGCGACAATTGATGATGACCGAAGGTGACGACATTTATGAATAAAGGGGTTAAAGTTTGGAATATAGATCTTTTGTGAGAGAAAAATAATTTTTAGATTATTTTGTTTAAAATGGGTGAAAAAATAAACTTTCAAAAGCTTAGGAGTTAAAATTAAAATTAACATTTTTTATTAACGGAAGTTGACGGTCAGGTGACCAAAGCGTTATACATCAAAAACGCAAGTGCCTAACTTAAAAAATTTTCTAATTCGGTGACTAAAATAAAATACCCCTAAATAAAAGTGACCTCCCGTGAAATTTACCCATAAAAGAATAAAGAGTGGAGGTGACAAGATAAACGGGTTTTGCGTTACAATCAAAGAAGTCTTAAGTTCCCATTTTTTGTAACATAAGAAAAACTTATATCAAGCTGTGCTAATTCACGAAATTTAACATGGACTTTTTAAAGTGTAGATCATGAAAGACCAATAATTTTCATCTTAATTTAGCATTTATTATTGATTTTTAATTTATTATGTCTGTTTTACTGTCTATATTTGAAAATTTTCCTTCTAATAATATTACATTTAAAATTTAAATCAAATTCTCTCTAAAACTCAAACATACTTCAATTTGAGAAAAAGTCCACTACCTTTTTCTATCAATAAATCTCACTTGGATTCCAAATAAACATTACTTACGAGTAGTAGTGGACCTACATGGCCACCATGGGGCAATTACACTCCCATTTTTGGGGATTTTTTTAGTGTAAATTTTTTTTAAAAAAATTAATTTAGTGTGTAGAGGGGTGAAAAATAAAAATTTACATACTCATTTGAGAAAAAAATTATTTTGGACTCCATTTTTGAATTCCTAAATTCGTCACTGCTTACTAGTAACTAAGCCTAGAAGAGTCTGCTTAATTACCATTCTTGAATCCATTAATATAGATAGCCACAAGGCTTTCAGGGTTTAATTTGATATTTGTGATTAATAAAAGTTTTTGCTACAATTGTAGAAGAAAGTTACTATATCATTCTGGTATAAGTAGAAGCTTGTGATCTAAGCTTGACAATCCCTGTACTTGAAGGATTAATTATTATAGTTTTTTTACATATAAATCCTAGTAAAAACCTGCAGTTTCTTCAACTTTTCCTAGGATAAATGCAGGCCTGCAATGGAGTTTTCATCACCACAGTGAACTCCTGCTTCTCCTCCAAGCTCACATCATCTCCATCCATGGCTTTCCATTCGAAATTCCACACCAAGTTCGCCACAAAATACTCGAGATGAAGCATTGCCAAGGCCAGTCCAGGGCAAATCCTCCTCCCCACCCCAAACGGCATCATCTTGATTTCCTTGCTTCCTGTTATATCAAACACCACTTCTCCATTCTTGCTATTGCTTAGGAATCTCTCGGGTTTAAATGCCATTGGATCTTCCCATACTTCGGGATCCCACCCCAATTCTGCTACCATGAAATTAATAGTGGCATTCTTAGGCACCAAAAAACCTCCTAAAACTGTATCTTCTCTCACTGTATGAGGCAACAGAAAATGGCCCGGAGGATGCCTTCTTAGCCCTTCTAAGATCACAGATTTCAGATATGGCAGCTTCTGCAAATCATCTTCCTTCACCTCTGTCTCTCTATTTTCCATTACCCCTTTGATTTCCTTGAATAGTTTCTCTTGAACGTGAGGGTATTTCACCATGTTTGCCATGATCCATTGCAGAGCAGTGGAAGTTGTGTCTGTTCCGGCGTTCAGAAACTCAGAACTTAAGCTGATGATTTCTTTTTCCGATAGCTTCCTCTTTTTCTCTGGGAGTTGAAGATCGAGCAATGTATCGACGTACGCCAAGACGTGTTCGTTGTTGTCGTCGACTCGATTTTTATTCGACAATGTTCCGTTGTCTTTCGCTTTCTTTCGTGCTCTTATCAGATGAGCCAACACCTTCTCTTGGTCTTCAACGAGCTTGAAAAACTCCTTCCAACGTTTTCGAAGCAAAATGCTCGTCACCTTGGGCCACAGATTGAGTATATTGAATCTTCCACCCGAGTCTACCAGCAAACGCCGCTGCACAGTTTCGATCTCTTTGATCTGTTCTTGATTAAGCTTGTCACCAAAACACATCAGCACTAATAAGCAGAACATGGCATGTTGAAAATTATCAATCACACGAACTGGTTCTCCAATTTTCGAGCTCGACATGAAAGAATCTAATAAAATTCGAAGAACCCATTTACGAGCATGAGAATATAATTTGACACGCGAAGGGTGGAGGATTTCGGATGTGAGATTACGCCTCAAAAGTCTCCAAGTTGGACCGTATGAAGATGAGCTTATACTATGTCGGTTGCGGCTTATAATCTTATTGATCACAGTCTGAGCATCGGGGCGGTCAGCGAATAAAGCTCCACTTTGGACTAAGGCTTGATGGGTGAGGGAACGATCAGAGACATAAATGGCGGGGCGAGAAAGAATATTGAGAGTGACCATCGGACCGAGTTTTCCGTGGAGGTTATGGAGGATGGGCTCAAGCTCAGAAAAGTTTCGCCTTAGCCATATGATGGTGGAGATAATGGGAAAGTTGGGAGGGCCTGGAGGGAGAATTTGAGAAGGTGTTTTGGAGGTAGAAAAACGAAGGTTGAAAAGAGCTCGAAGAAGAAGAGAAATGATGATGGCGATGACGATGTTGACGAAGCAAGTTTCCATGTTTGGTTTTGGCCTTTGGGGTGAGAGTTGTGGGTGTGGGGGTGATATAGGGAATAGCAAGAGAGACTTGAATCATAGTCAGTATTTAACTATTTGGCTTATTAATATATATCAAGTAATGCAAAGACTCATAGATTATCTCTCTCAACCCAATTATTTCATTCGCAACAGTAGAATTTAAACTTTGACCATTGCTTAAAGAGATTCATTTACTGGACCAACTTTAATTATATAATCAATTTAATGTTTTAGTCCAATTTCATAACCATCAATTTTTTTATATAAATACACGATACTTTGAATCTAAACTTATAAAACGAATATAAAATATAGTATACTAAAGACGGACGAAAGGGTTACGAAATGTGTTATAAATTCCATGCTTTTCGGTTGATGATAAAATGGCAAACTTTTGTGGGGGTGTAGAGTTTCTTCCTACACGATTAGGTAACTTTAAAAAACCTTTTATTTAATTTTTAAAAAAATCATATAGATATCCGATATGTGATTCTCTAGATATTTTTACTGAATTTATATCGTTGATTGTTATTCACTTTCAAATTATCTTTTTTATTAAAAAGAGAGAAAAAGATATTTATCGGCCAATAATAAGTTGTTTTTTGATAATATATTAATAAATAAAATCGTTAAAAATAAGAAATACTGCAAAAGCTTAACCCACAAATTAAAAAAAAACAAAAATAAAAGTGTCCAAAGAAAGAAGAACGGGGTTGGAGGGGATTTAATAGAGATTTAAAAAGTTTTTATTATGAATATTTATTTATGGTGAATATCCATGTATTAAAGGAGACTTAAATGCACTTTATTATTAGGGTTTAATACCCATTGTAATTAAGGTTTCATTCCTTTATCTATAAATATAAAGATTAGAGAAAGCATTGTATACAACCCTATATTGAGAATATAATACAAATATCTCTCTTTGTCTCTCATCTTGTTTTTGTTCATCTATTTTGTTCTTGCTCTTTACTTTTATTCACAACACGTTATCAGCACGATCTCGCTCAAAGAATCGATCTCTCAATCGATCCAAATCCATGCCTAGGGGATCGTAGGGGAGAAGATGATCATCAATCTCCACGTTATCTACATGGTGACAAGGAATACAAAACCAATCAAAGGTCTCCAAGTCCTTGGAGAATGGCCGCCACAATCCACATTATGAAAGAGATGTGCGCAACATGTCTAAAAGTCCAAGGCATGTCAATTGCAGTCCTTCAAGGTCTCATTCACGATTCTTGAAGTATATTTCCAGATAAGTATATTTTTCTTTATGGACTCATGATATATAATATGGTGAATATTTTTTATTTAACCATGTTTTAAGTATGTAAGTTTAAATGGCTTGGAAAGAAATAAGACATAAAGAGATTATAAGAAGCTATCTTGGACATTTGTTATGTCTCCATTGTCCTCGAGAGGAAAATCAATATAGGTAAACTCTATTTTTATTCTTTAAATTACGATTTTAATGTGCGATAAATCATGGTGGTTTTGAATCTACAAGAAGACTGTTATAAAGTCTATATTTGCTCGAAAGCAATAATTCTTTTACGTTGAAAAACTCGACTATAGACTTCTCCCAAGTCTAGGTTAAAAAAATTCATCTTTATCTAAGAATTTTTGTGGGAGGCATTCCCTGAAGCGAATGCAAGCATGATATTTATTTCATGAGATTATTGGATTTGTTTCATTCCCTGAAGTGAATGAAAACATGATAAATTTAAGACATAATTCTCTGATTAGATCTGCATTATTTCGTGAAGAGAATACAATCATATTAAATTTAAAACATAATTATTCTGTGGATTTGTTTTATTCCCTGAAGTGAATGCAAACAATATTTTATTATGTTTATTCGTGAGTTTATAATTTTATTTGTTACTTCGAAAGAACCATATAATATTAAATTTACTATATTTCATTCCCTGAAGTGAGCGCAAGCATAATGCTTATTCCATGCGATTATTGAATTTGTTTCATTCCTTGAAGTGAATGCAAACATTATAATTCACTATATGGTTAGTGAATAAAACTCAGCTATGTGAATGTTTTAAATTAAATTAAAATTTTGTGGTCGGAGTATCACTTTTGAGGATATGTTAGAAAAACATACCCTATTTTCACACAATTAATGTTATCCTGTAGACACAATATCGTGAAAAGGTTTTTAAAGACTTATTGGCTCCGCTCCATTCCCTGAAGTGAATGTGACATTTTAAGCGGAAAGAATAAATGTCACATTAGTAATTATGGTCACAATTGAGGCCATGAACATAGACATTGGCAAGATAATTATTTTAAGAATGCATATAACTACCAGAAGTGGGTTTATAGAGATGACAAGAATAAATTAAGAAAGTAAATTTTTTATGCAATGGTACAAACCATTAATCTCGTACTTGTCATATGTCGAAGTATTATGAACCTTTATCCACAATCATGAATGATAAAGGAGAAAAAATATAAACAATTTTTTTTACGAAAATGGCAAAAATAGTTATGGCATTATTGGTCCAACTCAATTAGATATTGTTGATTTACTCATAACCCTTGAAGGGAATAATTCGCAATTTATTTTATTTCCTTATAATCTCTAAATGAATTATTGATATTTTAATTTATTTTACTTTATGTTAATTTATTTTACATATTATTTATTTATGTTTTTATATTATTTATTTAAATATGTTCAAACATTTATTTATTTTGCTTTATGTAATTTGTGTTACATATTATATATTTTAAATATATTAATTTGTTTTACATATTATCCTTTGAAGAATATGTTTACTTCCGGAATGAAATATGCAATGAATTGTGACGATTTATGCTTGGCAAATAGTGCAAGTATTCATACTATACAAAAGCATAAGAAATTTTTTTACATTTAAATGCAAGGGAAAAATATGAGTACTATATCTCAAAGTACTAAAATATCAATGCTCCGGAAGAGCAATAAGTTCTTGAGAGATTATCTTTGATAGATAATCGATTTTATATGATGTGCTATATTTAATATTTTCATTCCCCGAAGTGAATGGAACAAAGCACATATTGAAAGGTGCATAATTACGCATATTTTTCCCATTTAAAATGCAAAGGAATAATGCGAGTATTATATCCGAAAGTACTAATATCATAGAAGGCTCCGAAAGAGAAAATATGCTAGTGCCAAATGGAACTCAATTCCATATTCATAATGCAATATACTCGTCAAAGTCGCAAAGAAGCTTATTGAATTTTAAAGAAATATATATCATATTGAGATTATTAGTCAAGAGGATGCTGACTATCTCCATATTACGAGTATAACTCAAGGCAATAAGAAAATCTTAAAAAATTACATGCACTATCATCTGGATTGTACTACACAAGAATTAGTACAAAATTGAAGCTCATGCTATTGTAAACCATAAGTTTATTGATAACTTTATTATTTGGCATGACCGGTTAGGCCATCCCAGTTCAATTTTGATGCGAAAAGTTATTGAATCTTCATGTGGTTATTCATTGAAGAACTGGCAGGTTCTTCAAAGTAATGTTTTTTCATGTGATGCTTGCTCTCAAAGTAAATTGATTATTCAACCATCGCCAGCTAAGATAGATTGTGAATCTATTAATTTTCTGGAACAGATACATGGTGATATATGTGGGCCCATGCACCATTCTTACAGATCATCTAGATATTTTTACAGTTTTAATCAATGCATCAACTAGATGGTCACATGTATCATTATTATCAACTCGCAACCTAGCGTTTGCGAGGTTACTTGCTCAGTTGATTAAATTACGAGCACATTTTCCAGATTCTCCTATAAAGATAATTCGTCTTGATAATGCTGGTGAATTTACTTCACAGGCTTTTGATGATTTTTGTACGTCAATTGGAATAAATGTTGAACATCATGTAGCTCATGTTTATACACAAAATGGTCTTGCAGAGTCATTTATTAAAAGTCTTCAATTAATTGCAAGACTTATTGATGAAGTCAAAACTTCCAATTTTTGCTTGGGGACATGTCATATTAACATGCAACATCACTAATTCGCATCAAGACCAACAAGTTATCATAATTTCTCTCCATTACAAATGTTTTTTGGTCAGGAACCAAATATTTCCCATTTTAGAATTTTTGGGTGTGCGGTATATGTTCTGATTGCTCCACCACAACGCACAAAGATGGGTCCTTAAAGGAGGTTGGGAATATATATTAGATTTGAATCTCCTTCAATAATTAAATATCTAGAGCCTTTAGAGGGAATGAATAGATGGGTAAAGAAATAAGTTAGAATGAATTATCATTATCTCATTTTGATCCACGAAACCAATAGTGTGAACTAGAAGTTCAAAGGATAATTTATTTACAAAACTTAGCAAATAAATTGCCAGATGCTTTTATTGACCCTAAAAAAGTGACTAAGTTGCATATACCAGCTATGAATGCTCCAATTGAAAATTGATGTCCCGGAAAGACAAAATCTAGTTGCTAATGAGTCTAACTCATGCCTAAAGCGTGGTAGACAAGTAGGTTCAAAAGATAAAAAAAAATCCTCGAAAAAGAAAAAGGATTTAGATTTTTGAGGAAACATACTCCTCGATGGTAGATGCAATTACTTTTAGATTTTTGATTAATCTGGCAAATAAAAGAAACACTTAGTTTCTGCCTAATGGATGTTGTTACATCCTATTTGTATAGGCCTCTTGATAATAACATTTACACGAAACTTCCGGAAGGATTTAGACTGTAGATGCAGTTAATTCAAGTTTTCGAGATTATATTCAAAGTTTCGTCCCAGTGCATAATCTAATTCAACATTTGAAGATTATATTCAAGATTGAATTATAAAGATTCACAGATCTTATGTGATGCTTTCATGAGGGGGAGTAAATACGCATTGCACTCTTTTTTCCTTAACTGAGGTTTTGTCCCAATAGGTTTTCCTGGTAAGGTTTTTAATGAGGCAACATGTTATGCGTATAAAAGATTTATGTACTTATTTTCCTTCACTAAGAATTTTTTTTCCCACAGGGTTTTTATCTTAGTAAGGTTTTAACGAGGCACATTATCTTCATGGATATTCAAGGGGGAGAATTATGAATATTTATTTATGGTAAATATCCATGTATTAAAGGAGACTTTAATGTACTTTATTATTAGGGTTTAATACCCATTGTAATTAGGGTTTCTTTCCTTTACCTATAAATATAGAGATTAGAGAAAGCATTGTATACAACCCTACATTGAGAATATAATGCAAATCTCTCTCTTTGTCTCTCATCTTGTTCTTGTTCATCTATTTTGTTCTTGCTCTTTACTTTTATTCACAACATTTTTAAAGCTTTAAAAATTTTCATCGTTTTCCACAAAATGTCAACGAAATGAACATATCGATGTTTCTTAATTTCAAACGGTCCTATGTTTTAATTTGGTTGGGGTAGTTAGCCACCGCCATGATTAAACGATGAATTCAACTGGGGAGCTATTGAATTTTAAACAAAATAGAGGGTCTGATATTGGTGAAGATTAGTGGTCATGTAATAATGTCAACTCTCTCATAAAACCCTAACCTAAAATAATTTAAGAGACATTTATTTTTTTATAACCCTAATTAAATTTAACAGAAATTTAATTTAAGAGCAAAAAAGATGAGAAATTTAATTTAAGGGTAAAGTACACCAATGGGCATCGAACTTTTAGGGCGCTTTTATTTTGGTCACCAAACTTTTAAAATTTTTATTGGGGTCACCTAACTTTTATTTTAGTCCCTCATGTTACCTTCCGTTAGAAAATGCTGACATTGTCCGTTAGAAAATGCTGACATTGTCCGTTAGTTTTTCTTTTCCTCAAAGGTAAACTACATAAATGGTCATCGAACCTTTTCGTCACTGAAATTTTAATACTTTTTGGGTTCACCCAACTTTTGTTTTGCTTTAAAGCAACCCCATTGGTTTAAGAAAAAACTCTTTCAATGTATAAAAAATAAAAGTAAGAAGTAGATTTACCTTATGATTATCGATGAATAATGCCTTTTTTATAATAAAAAACCATTGTGTAGATTGATGTATTTAGCAGCATAAAATATTTTTTATATATCATGTTCTTGAATATTGTCTGTAATGTAAAACCATTACTTTGATCTATAGATCACATTGTATGCAACCTCATCTTCAAGCTACTTCAAGGTTAATAAGTACAAGGGAGATAAAAAACAAACATTGAGGTTAATTATTGACCAAGAGTATAACATTTTAGTTTACTTCTGAAAGTTGTATCCAAACGTTGTTCCACAAATTTCCCAAAATATGCAAGCAGATTTGATGCACCCCATGTTTAATTTCAAACATTAATCTACTTTGCCATTAGAGACGGAGCTAGGATCAAACATTAGGAGGGGAAAGAATCAATTAAACCCTTAAATATAAAAATCGGGAAGGAGAAAAATCGTATTTGATTAGTAAAAAAACTAATAAAGACCTAAAATACTATTATACCTAAAATCAGGAGGGGCAACCCATACATTCCTCTGTCATTGTTTGTCATCATTATCAGTGTTGTTTGATAGATGCCTTTGTGTTTGGTTGCAGCTTGTTCTTAGCCGTTGGTTTTCTTTTTTTACTCTATTTTCATCGCAACTTGTATCTTTTCTCCATTCTCTTTTTTAAAGTTTCATTATCTTTTTTAACCTTGCCGACGTATTTCAACATCTATGCTTGTATATTTTGTCTATAAGCCAACACTAACAATGGATCCATGATGAATTCATTAAACAATGCAGCTAAATAAATGTAGCAAAAAAGAGAATGGAGAAATAATACAGTAAAACGATGGAAGGGGGAATCAGAAATGTGTGACCCAAATAAAAGTTTTAAAAGTTTGGTGGCCAAAATAAAAACACTCTAAAAGTTCGATAACTATTTATGTAGTTTACCCTTGAGGAAAAGGAAAACTAACAGGCAAGTCAGCATCTTCTAGCGAAAGGTAACATGAGGGATCAAAACGAAAGCGAAATAAAAGTTGGCTGACCCCAATAAAAACTTTGAAAGTTGGGTGACCAAAATAAGTGCCCTAAAAGTTCAGTGATCATTAGAGTATTTTACCCTTAATTTAATTTAATTTATGGGTTTAATATACTTTAGCCACCGCTAGTTCTTTCTCAAACCCAAAGAAACCTTAGCCGCATTTTCCCAACTCAGCTATTTTGTTTTTCTTTTTGATTTTGTTTTGGTTGACGATCAGCGACACCAGTCTTGTTGTTGGTCGCTGATCGCCGGTGTTTAACTTTCTCCATGTTTTTCTATATCTCGATTTATTTTTTATTTTCTAGTTTTTTTGTTTTTAATAAAATTTTATAGGTTTTGGTTATTACTTTTTGCAAATCTTGTTGCGTTTGTTTTTTCTGCATTTGTTGTACTTTTTTTCTCTGTATTTATGGCACGTCTCTGTCTTATGGCATGTCTTCTGGAAACCTTTACGGCCTTTTGATGCTCATATAGTGTTCCTCACGACGTTTGTTCTTGATTTTGGTTTGTCAGTGGTCTTGGATAGCTTGATCCCCTTTTGTGGTTGTTTGCCAATATAATCGTAACTACGTAGCCGATCGGACCTTATGGAATCGACGTAAAAGGTATTTGTAGTTTTCTATTGGGATTTTCATTTAGTTCATGTTTTGACAGCTCCTAGGGGATTCTTCCTACAACGTACTTTAGAGATTTGTTGTGGTACAAAGATGAAGTGTCTATTTGGCCGGAGAAACCCTTTAGTTTTTTTTTTGATTTTTGATTTTTATTGTTTTTTAGATGTTTAAAACCTTTGTAAGGTTATGTTCTTAATTTTCTTTTGTTTATTAATAAAGTTGTTTGGTTTTAAGTTAAAAAAAACTATTGTAACACATAGGTTTAGACGCTTACCATACTTTTCTCTTTACACGACTTTTTTTCTTTTCATTTTGCTTGGCTGGCAATGTCACTAGTTTTAGTGCTGATTTTCGACCGTCGGTACTTCTTATTTTTCCTTTGCCTTCTATATTTACTTTTTCTTTATTTTTTTAATTTTTATAAGAATAATTTTGTCTTTATGACACATTTTTCTGTCTTTATATCATGTTTTAGTGTGCTTTTATGGCACGCTTTTGTTTTCCTTTGTCCATCGTTTGGTCGTTCTTTTTGTTTTTTTCTTGGTTGAATTTGACGTCGCCTCGACTGATCAAGATGGCGTTGATTTGTTATCCTGATGATTTTCCCTGCTTTGGACGCTCGAATTGGATTTAGATACACGGTTTATGTTCGTGGATAGCTTTCTCACGACGCTCGCCTATGATTTGCGATTGTCGGTGGTCTTTCAGTAGTTTGATCCTCTTATATGGTTCTTATCTATCTTTTGTTCTAGTCTTTTGGTTATTTTTTTGACAATGGCAACTGAATTTTATTAATGACCATAGAAGATGTCCCGAATACAACGCATCCAGAAGGGAGAATAATGGGGACTACTCCACCAAAATCTCATACAAAACCCAAAGGTGCAAAGAAAAGTAAATACTTCCATAGAGATTAGCACACATACACAATCCAAAAGCCTTCCTGAATCTCCTTATCTCTATCCAAACGAGACGCTTTACGGGGTGAAAATGAGTGATGAGCGAACTAAACTATCAGAAATATTGCCCTGTTACATAGGTCTGATTACATCATCAAACAACCATCAATTGATTGAAAATCTATCGTATGGTCCTTGTATGATCTCATATGACTAGTTTCTTTTGAGTTATAGAAAAATATGTGTAACACCCCCTTCCCGTATCTGTACACTGGATACGAGTCGAAAATGTTACGACTTCTTTTATCAAAATCGAGGGATTTTTAAATTTTTAGAAAACTTCTTAATGGTCACCGATCCTGAGCACGGTTAACTTTTTTTAAAATTGACTTAAATTATTTATTCGAACTTCAAATCATATATCAATTATTTTAGCATGCAACTCATCGCCTAAGGTTATTCTTAACCTTGAATCTTTCCAGAAACGCCAATTATCTTGAAACCATATCAGCTTTAAAGGTCAATCAGAACTCCATTGTGTGTAGTAAGTATACATGCCACTGTAAAAACCAAATCTTAATTACGATGTCATTACTGTGATTACCTGTTGAGCTTTCCAATATTGATGCAATGCTCCTCTCACTCTCAGCTTGATTTACCTACGTATGCACAATCAACACACGCTAAGTACAAACTTAGTGAGGCATAAGATGATAACATATATAAAATACTTTGTAATGCATGATACTTTCAAAATCATGATAATCATTAAATCATATGATTCTGTAATGCAGGAATATCTGTACTAGAAAGCATACTGTGATCATTCTGTGAAATCATATAGCCCAAGGTAAATATCAAGTGTCTAATATTCGAGTCGTGTACTTGAAAAAGTACTATCCTTGACATACTTGTGAGACACAATCAAGTGCCTATAATTTTATAATACACATTCAAGTGTCTGTTACTTTATAATACACTTGAAGTGTCAATAACTTTATAATACTCTTAATGGTATGCCACAATATTATCTTACTCGACATTTTATTACCAAGGGCAAACTTGAAAAACAATTCCTGCAAATAATGGCAAGTAATCCAAATTCCATACATATATACATATCATGTAAAACATCTTCATACTGGATCAGTTCATACTCCAATATGCTTTATAACATTCATGGTATACTGCTATTTAAAAATCGTATCAAATAACTTGTCCATCACGTGTCATGCTATACAAACATTTGTGATCATAAAATATGCCATAATCTTTAAATCAGTAAAATAAAGTACCATGCCAAAAACATATTATGTTGTTTATAAAAATTCTTTACCTTTTTGGGTGACTCATCGCAAGTCTCTCTATAGTATGCTAATAAACATACATTTAAAAACATGTATGCACTCACTTGTGCCATTTATTAGCTTGCCTCACTAAATTCTACTCGATCCTTTCCTTTATAGAACCTCGAACCTTCTTTGATTCAGACTTGACTTCATTTATCACATGAATAAGATAAAATATTTGTTAGATTCAAATCTAACATCACCATAAACATGTTGTCTTAATATAATCATTCGAATATAAATTTTCCAAATATTTTTCCTTTCTTCTTTTTATTGTTCAACAACTCATTTTGGTCCTTAATGACCATTCAGAACTTCCAATAATTCTTCTGAGCTTGCTAACTCACATTTAAATACAAAATGTTCCAAATTTCATTTTCTGACAGCTTGAGTTACCTTCAAAGATTTTCTTATACCGGGCAAAATACATACCGAATATTATTTCCTTTACATTGGAAAAACTAGATTCGATAACGGTTCTAACGGTATAGGCCACATAAATTAATAAAATCTACAAAAATTATGAAAATTCTTCAAACTCCCGTCACAGTGTTGTCCTGACCCAAAACTGCACTGTAAATTTTCTAACCTTTATTCGATTAAAAATTCATATCTTTTAGCTCGGAACTCGAAATCAGTTTCCGTTTGTTGGAAAAGAAACTAGACGAACACGTCTTTACAACAGTATAAAATTCATCATCTAACCATTTTTTTAAAATTTATGGTGAATTTCCAAAGTCACTGTCAGATTTCAATCTTCTACATAACTTTCCATAATAAACTTCTAATTTATACTAACTTCTTATTTTCCTACTTGTCAATTTAGTCTCATCACTTGCTTCAAACCACCAATTTATCATCTTCTTCGTCAAATAATTTTTCAAAATAATTCCCTTTAATTTTCTTTATTTACCAAAATAGTCACTAAAATGCAAATGTAAGAATTCAAACTTTTTAACTTTGCAATTTAGCCCTCAAATCAACACTATAGCTTAATTCTATTATCTTAACTAAAAATCAAATTTAATCCCCATCCAAGAGTTCATTTCCGGTTTGGTCACTTGATTTTGACAAATTATCAAAATGGTCACTAATTCGATTCAACATCGGTTTAACATTCTAACATCAATTTCACATCTCCAACATCATTAATTACATAAATACACTCCAATTTCATAAAATTCAGATTCGTTCCTTTAACTTTGAAGCTTGCCGAATTGGTCCCTATACATTTAACTTAGGGTTTTGCTTCCAAACAACAATTCAAGCTTACTAGATCATTAGTTCAACATCACAAACCCTAAATTAAACTTGAATCCATAAACCCTAATCATCTTCATAATAATAAAAACATGTAGAACTTAAATCCCACTCAATATCATGATTTTAACATCATAGTAGCTTGATTTCAACTTGAATTCAATTATGGAATCATAAAATCTCAAAAGCCCCAATTTGATCCATAAACCCTAATTTCTTTCTCATGTAAATTCTCATCAATCAAGCATGGATTCCATGAATTATTGATATCAAAAGATAGAGCTTGAAGAGTAGAACAACTTTGTAGTTGAAGAGATTACCTGAAAACCGAGTTTCGGGGCTTGAATCGAGCTTGGAAAATTTTTCTCTTTCTTTACCTAGCTCTCATTTTTTGGGCTGGAAATGTTCATCTTTTTACCATTACTTTACACATATTTCTATTAAATGAATATTAAATTCATTTAATATTGAAATTACAATTTTGCCCTTTTATCCAATGGTTAAGATTGATTTTATCATCAATCAAGGGCCAAGATTTAATCTTCAAATTTCTTCTTCCAAAAATAACCTTTGTAACTTCGAATATTTCAAAATTTCCATCCTTGCCAAATGACTAATTTACCCTCCAACTAGTTAGTTTCAAAATTGCCATACCATAAAAATCTAACTAACTTAGTTCCTTTTCAACCGACCACATGTCAATTTATTCATCCAATGGTAAAAAATAAACCAATAAGTTGGAAGTTACCAACTTTACCCTTGTAATTTTTCCAAAATTACGATCTTGCCATTTTTCATCCAACGGCTCATATTTAACATGGAAAATCAACTTAAATCCAAGGTTTCATATTCTTCCAACACAAAGAAAATATCTTAGACATGTAAAATGACATAATCAACCTTGGCTTATCATCCTTCAAAATATCCTGGATATTTGATTCGATCCGATTATCCGAATATTCTTCCAAATTTTATCGCTTTATAGCCAATAATACAAGCTCCGTACAAAAAATTCGAGTAACACGGAAAGGACACTCTTGGGGTTGAACTATTCATTTACAGGATCAACTACACAACTTTTGAAAATTACACTTTGGTCCCTAAACTTTTCCAAAGTTTACACTTTAACCCCTAAACTTTTAAAATTGTCATTTAGGTCACTGGCCAAAAATTGGGATATTGCAATTCTCCCCTCTTAAGAAAATTCATTCTCAAAATTTCAATGCGTACCTGATTCAAAAAGGTGAAGAAACTACTTTCTCATATCCATTTTCTCTTTCCCATATCACTTTTTCGACTTCATGATTTCGCCAAAGAACTTTAACAAGCGAAATTATCTTATTCCTTAATCCGTTGACTTCATGTGCCAAAATATTTACCGGTTCTTCCTCATAAATCAAATTCGGTTGAATCTCTATTCCCTTCGAGGTAATGATATGTAAAGGATTTGGTCGATACTTCTTGAGCATCGATATATGAAATATATTGTAAATCTTGTCCATTTTCGAAGGCAAGACTAGCTAATAAATTACCGGACCAACTTTTTCCACAATCTTATATGGTCCGAAAAAATCTCAGACTCAACTTCCGTTTTTGTCCAACCCATAACACCTTCCTCCAAGGTGAAACTTTTACGAAATACTTTATTCTTAACTTCATATTAAATATCTTTTCTTTCAAGATCAGCAAATAATATCCATCATTCTAAAGCAACTATAGATTGCTTCCAACCATTCATATTTGATTCTCCACATCCTAAACTGAATCGAATCAGATTCAATCACCTCTTAGTTCTCTTTTCATCATCCTCGGGAATATAAATCACTTTCTTGATAACATGAACATTCTTTAAACTTAACACCAAAATCTTTAAATTTTTGCTTATCCCGATCACTTAGCGGAACTATGTAATAAATTTAGTTTGATATCTTTGTCGGGATTCCTCACCACTTTTTTAGAAGCGGTTATCTTGATTCACTATTTCTTTTTATGAGTTATGGCCTTTGTTTTAGATATTTTCTCATTCTCAACCCTTTTCATTGCATTCAACATAATTTACTGCTTCATGAAATTTTGAAATACATATGGCAGTCAGTACTTCTTTGTACCTGACCTCCAGCCCTCTATGAGCTATCATAACAAGCTCTATTTCTGTCTATAGGAAGCAGTTTAGAAACAATTCAACTCAGTTTATTAAACTTGCACTTATACCCGTAAATGATCCAATTACCCAAATAAATATGTAAGAAACTCTGTTGCATCTGTAGGATAAACTTTGTTACGGAATCCTCAAAGAAAGAACTTCTAGCTAACAGACTTTTGGGTATGTACCGTAACATTACTTTATCAAATATGGGTCTAATCCTTTCAAATGAGATACTACTTTATTTTTAGTTTCCTCTAATCATCAATACAGAGTTCCTTCAACCTAACCTTTATATCATTAATCCATAGATTAACAATCATAGGATCTCCATTAATATCTTTCCGAAAATGTAGTGGGCCAGAACTCTCAATTCTTTTGCAATCGGTGTCTAAGTAGGCTGATTCATGATCAAATCTAATGTTTGGAAGAAAAATCTTAATCTAGAACATACACATCATGTTACCCTGGTGCCTCTGCACCATGCTAAGCTGAGGGTAGAATATTATCAATAACTTTATCACTCTTGTGAATCTCTTGTTGATTCACTCACGTAAACACCTGACACAAATCTTTTACCCTCACACATTGGAATTTAACATTATTATCATAATGAAGTAAGCAATTGCATCAATTCCAACAAGTAAAATCATCAGTAATTCTCACATCCTAGTGGCATGTATAAACTTTTGACCTTTACCATACTTCGTTTAATCTCCAAAACCGGTTAAACCTATAGGTCTGATACCAATAAATGTAACACCCCTTCTCGTATCCGTACGATGAGTACGAGTCGAAAATGTTACGATTTCTTTTAATATGCGTTTAATTTACTATTATGATTATAAACCCTCATTATATTTATTTTTTAAATAAAACTAACTGTCTCTATAAAAAAAACTATTTTAACAAATAAATAAACATACGGAAAATTGAAATATACCCATACCTAAACTAAAATAGTTTTGAATAATATTTTTATATAATAAATTTAAACAAAAACAAATCTGAACTGATATATGATAATTTCGTCAACTATATGAGTTTTAAACCGAATTATTCGACTCAACTCGAGGCGGAAAAAATCGACTAATTTTGACTCGACTCTTAATTTCATAAACTCGACTCGACTCGAAAAAATTTCAAATAAAGTTTGAGTTATGAAATGAAAATTTGAATAACTCGAAATTTTTAGTATAGTTGATTAGTTTTCATATTCGAGTCGAGTCTGTTAATTCTGCATGATTTATTATGTATATCACATGTGAAAATATGAAGAAATATATATGTATATATATCTTACATGCATATAGAAACCCGTTAAAACTGGAATCAATATGTGCACTGCTCAGCCCTAAGTATATGCATATAGAAATATATATGTGCACCACTACGTATATGCATATAAAAATATATATGTACAATTAAATTTGTTCATAAACTCGAAAACTCGATTCGAAAAAAATTCAAATAAAGTTTGACTCGTAAAATAGGACTTACAAACTCGAATAACTCAAAAATTCTGACACGACTCAAGTCGACTCGATCGAATAACCAGCCCTAATATAAAATCAATTAATATGTTCGATTATTACACGTTTTATATCCCGAAAATTATGTCTCAAGAACTGCTTGTTCGCAGGATTAGTGGATCATTTCTTCTTTATTTCAAAAGTTTGTTTGAAAAAAATACTACTTTTTAAAGCTAAAACTAAATTTTAAAATATCTAATCAATATCAACAACAATTATTAATTTTGATGGAAGCAAATATATAATGATTTGGAATTGTACCAAAGAAGTTAACTGTTATTCGAATTTTTTTTGTTGAGGCGGAATTTACATTAGTATATTATTCCGGTCGAAACCTAGTTTAATTTGATTTTGAAAATTATGGTAGATTTAATTTTGGTATTATTTTTTTATATATATATATGTGTATTTTTATAGTACATTGATATAATTAATTTGCTATAAAATGTGTTTATATATATTTATCACCCGTAAACTTATAAGATGTTATAAAAAGTTTAGGGGTTAATTTGATAAATTTATCAGATTCATGAGTTAATCTAACTAAAAAAATTCAGGGTTAATTTAATCAAACATATAGTTTTGGGTCGTTTGTGTTTTATGCATTACTTTATAAGTATTGAATATATATAATAAACATGTTTGGAATATTAATAAAAATAAAATGTTGAATGTAATTATGTTATTTGATAATAATAAATTCTTATTTATGAAAATTCATTATTTAATAATCTAAAACTTATAACTTTAATATTTTATATATTTAAAATAGTTTTCGATAAAAGAGTAAGATTTAATAAAATAATTTATTAACGATAATTACCAATCTATTTATTTTTCTTATTCAACTTTTTTTGAAACAATTGTATAAAGTAAAAGTTTAATATGGATTATCAATTATAATTGAAAAACTATTTTTCAATAAAATGAGAATTTTCAATATTTACTGTCTCAAAATAAATTTTCATCTCATTCATAGCTTCATACATTGAAAATTCTCACTAGGCCCAAAGGCCAAGCCCATCTTTATACAGAGTTTGGTATTGTCACCTTTTCCCCATTTACCCGACCAATATTGAAAATTCAAAAAATGAATTTAAACAAGAGATTAAAAATGTAGAGAACACATATGTAAATGAACAAAGCATTTGATGAATTATTTATGAATCGTTCGTTTATTAAGTTAAACAAGCGAGTACGAACAAAAAAATTTATGTTCATTTAATAAACGGGCGAACACGAACATAGATGTATTCGGTTCGTTTATGTTCATGAACAAGCTCGTTGATTTACTCATTTATAAGCTCGTTGATTGACTCATTTATAAGTTTGTTTACACAGTTTTGCTTTTCCTTTTTTTTTACATTTTAAATATTAGTGAATATAAAGACTAAATTGAATACAAGATGAATTTTGGAGTTCAAATTGTATAGCCTAAAGAGCTTATAGTTTAATGGTGTAATTTCACCATTTTGGTGAACATATAAATGAACATGTTGTCAGACATAAACGAACATGTTCGCGAATGCTAAACAAATAAACACAAACAACTTCAAAAACAAATAAATGAACATGAACACGATATTAAAATTTTAAACAAATATAAACCGAGCATAAAAACTTTCAAAAATAAATAAACTAAAACAAACAAAACCTTCAAACTCAACTAAAAACCCATATATCACCGCCCTTGTTTCTCATGAAGGTTCCCTCGATCTTAATGGTCATTCTTAGGGTGGAGCCCTTTGTATGGTGGGAGGCTCCTCGATCGAGTCAAATTTTCTTTTATCTTTTTATTTATATAATTTTTAAAAATGAATTAATTACAAATTTACCCTACTTTGAAATATTTAAGTCTTGCTCCCATTCTCAACCTCTAACTCTAGCTCCATCCTCATATTGGTTTTGTTTTTATTCATTAAATCTGAATATATTTTTTTCTTTCTCTCAATGAGAAACATATGATTTTTTTTAGGAAGAGCAAGCGTTGAGACAAATTGATATGAACATGACAATTGGCATCATAATATTAAATTACGGTTGTAACGTCGTAGTTGCGGTTTGCGGTGTCGCGGAGACCTCTAAAACTGTTACGATGCAGCCGTTACATTGCGTTATGGCTACAATTTAATAATACGATTGACATATGGACCATGCAGTTGGGTCATTGGGAAAGAGCTCAAAGGTTGGGGTTAAGCCTTAAAGAAATCCTGATGAAGTTTGTTGATTGCCAAAGTGAATAGGAGACAGAGATGGTGGTCCGATGGTGGTCTGGACGATCGTTTCGAGTCAGAGTTTGTATATTACTCATGTTTTGTGGACGATGATGTCTCTGGTCGTGGACCCCCTTTCTCCTGCTGCATGTCTCATTTTATACTACTTGGACATGTGTCATGATCGGGTTATCGTGGCATTTTGATTGGACTAGCTATGACTTGACATCTTGGGTTATCTCTTTCGTCCGTGGCGATCATGTGCGTAGTCACGTGATCGTCGGATGCAATGTTGTTTGTAGCTTTGCTTGTCCTTCACATGTTGCGAAGAGCATCGTACAATTCGAGGGCGATCCTACACGTTGCAATCCGCAGTGATCAATCATGTTGATCGCTGAACGTGTGTTGTATTATGTTGTTCGTAGTATGTTCATTCTTCATGGGTCGTCTGGTCTTGACATGTGACGGTGAGTATTCGTAGGCACTAACAATTTCCCCCAAGTGAGAGAAGGTTATAAAGTGACCTTGGCGAACATGAGGGATTTAGAGGAAGATTCCTTGAGCATGAGTTTTTTTATGGCGAAGTAACCTTGAGATGCTGAGAGTATAGATGATGAGCCACGTAATAAGGTTTTGTGACGAACCGGCTGGTTTTCCTTTTAGGATTAATCACTATATATGAAACATCACACAATAAACCTCTTTATCTGCTAAGCATGTTGAGGACGATACGGCTCTTGATTATAAACAGGCTTTATTGTTGTTTTCTAAGTTTTTACTTTGGTTATCTCGTTGGCCGCTCTCTATTGGTTTTTGAAGAGAATGCGATATTTGCTTTTTTTACTCTGATGGCTAGCTCGTCTATTATGGTGAGTGATGAAGTAGTTTGTACTATTGAGGGGGTGAAGTAGTTTGCCGCAAGGTTTATATCGTCTGAGTGCTTGTTTCGATGAAGGAAAATCGTGGTGTTTGGTTTCTCTTTATATTTTTGAGTCCGAGTTTCATCTATCACTGTATTATTTTTTCTTAGATTGGTTGAACTGGTTTGATGTGATACCTGGTCAATTGGGTGGTGCTAGCTGGTTAACTCTGATGGCCTATTTTTTAAATTGTAAAATCCATGAGGATAAGCCCTCTATTAACGTTTTTCGTTATTGTTATAACGTAATGGCCGGTCATGATAAGAATGTGAGGGGCTTCATAAGCATTGGTCATCGTACAAGGAGGGCATTGGTGATGAGTAATTATGCTGTGAATCTTTGCCTGGATAGGACAAAGTATATTAAAGTGGAGTATGTTTTTGGGGGTTTTTTGTGTCCCCTTGTTTGGCGTCGGCCGTCGAAGGATAGGGTTACCCCGTCTAACGTGCAAGAAATGTCTCATGCTGAGTTGAGACTTCTCATGAGGTTAGAGAGTGATCCTTTGTTGCGCTATGAAGAAATATGCACTCTTAGGAATATCTGGGTGCATTGCCTAGAGGGAAAAAGTCCTAACGATTGGGATGAAGTAGATTTGAATATTTTCCCCGAAGGTTCTAAGGTGGGTGTGCCCATTCGCGCGGAGGCTTGGCCTTTTGGTGAAGGGGTGATAAACGAGTAGCAAGGGTTTTGCTGGCTATTGATGATGAACCAAAAAATTTTTAGTACGTTGGCGTTCGCACTCGCCTTTGGAAGTATCATGCTGAAGATGCTCTCCTATGTAGGGTTAGCGGAGAAGCCGCTCCTACTACTTTGAGGGGTTATGTTAGCGTTAGCCCATCTGGATCTGGTCTTGGTAGATAAGGAAAGAAGAAGGTAGTCTCGAGTTCGTCCGTCATGTCCGATTCGAGGGATAAGGGAAGCTGCATGTGTTTGGAGAGCATGACAAAGAGGCGAATGGGTAGAGGTATTGGTTTGCGATAGTCTTTTAGGGAGAACAAACTTCCTCTATTTATTTGTATATGTCTTTTTTATTTATTATTATTTTTTATGTACGTTTCTCTTTTATGTGTAAGAGTAGTGATTTCCCCTTCGCAGTCTGCTGAAAGCGAATTGAAGGGTTTGGCTGTAACGTCGGGTATGTCAATTTTTGTGTCTGTTGATGAACAATTGGGGGGTGTTGGGCTCGATTTCCTTCAACCGTTTGTGTTGCCAAGTGGTGGAGAAGATGTATTTTGGGTGATGGTAGTGGGAAGTAAAAGATAGAAAATTGACATGATGATTTTAGAATGGTTCGGTTTCTAACCAAAGCCTACATCCACTACCTTAGCCTTCCTACTAAGGATTTCCAAAATCCACTCTTGAATTTCTTCCTCTTTTCTAGGCTTAGGAGGAAACCTTTACAACACTCAAAGCTTCTACCCCAAAGCTTGAGTAAACCCTTTTTACAAAGAGAAAAACAAGGCGAACTGAAAATCCCTCTCACTAGGTTGATGTTTGCACAATTGAAGCACTCACCCAATCCTAAAACACTTGAGCATATATAAACATTTGAGCTCACAAGTGTTGTCTATACAAGAATGGAAAAATTAAGCACTAAGACAAATTTTTATTATAATGTTGTTGACAATAAGATCATTAGTTGTTGCTGAAGCTTGAAGGTCCCTTTTATACTCCCAAAAGAGTTCCTACCCGTTGGAGACCGTTGGGATTGAATTGGAGCTATTGAAGCCTTTATTTCCCATATTAAATGTTGTTCTGGTGCTGTCGGTATCGGTACTCGGGTACCCGTATCGATACACACCTATTTTGGGAAATAGCCGTTGGAGGCTAAAAAATAGGGCAGGTTTCGAAACCACCAGGCTAGTACCGGTACGGATCAGTTGCGCCATTTGGTTTCTGAATGGTTTGCAAACGCGTATCGGTACGCACCAAAGGTGTACCGCTACGTGGCTTTAATTTTTGATATTTTGGCCATTTAAAATTGTTTTAAAGTATGCCAAAAGCCTATAAAACCATTTCAAACATATTTTCAAGTTTTTTGGACTTTAAACAAAATTTTAAAATATTCAAACAAGTCCAATTTTTTTTTCAAAATATTATTTCAAAACAAATATCCTAATAATCTCCCCCTTTTTGATATAATAAAACCAACTTGAAAAATCATTTTTGAGATTCTCCTCCTTCGTAAAAATAAAATTTGAATAAGAGATTAATTGTTGGAAATCTTATAAGCTCCTCTTTATTCATTTGAAAATTCAATTTTTCAAAACATTCTCCCATTTTTGTTATATCAAAAATGGTTCAAACTTTAAAGACCAATAACAATAGAGAGTTAAAAAAATTTGACAAAAATAAGTTTTGTTTTAAAATTGGCTCCTCCTTACTCAAGCATCATTCAAATGTTAGTCCAACAATTATGATAAACTAGTTGAATAAAAATATAAATCAAATTAAAATAAACAAAATTCAACTAATTTTTACCATACTTGAAACAAAGGTAGGATGTGAAGCCTTTATTCTTCAAGTGTTCTTTCTAGTGTGTATAGAGCTCCCCCTTAATTTCATCACTTGTTGATTATGCTCCATCACACCTAAAACAAGACAATCAAGTAATTTTTTGTATCCAAATTACTTTGGATCCAATGACGTTAGAAGCACATATTTTAGTCCCTTTAGGAATCCATTTTTCAATTTCATCCTTTTTAGTTGAAGTAATTAGTCCTTTTGGGACCCAAATACTTATAAAACATTTTCCTTTAATAAATCTAATGGCACTATATTTTCTTTGAGAAAAATTTGATTTTCCAAAATTATTTTTCTTTTCTAGTTCTTTGGAAATCAAATCTTTTTCTTTCTTAAGATCATCTACTTCAATTTGATGGTCTTTTTCTTTCTTTTGAAGCAAAATTTCTAAATCCAAAACTTTGAGTTCAAAATCCTTCAATTTTGTTTCAAATTCCAAATTGGTTTTCACAAGCAAATAATTTTCATTTTTCAATTTAGAAATTAACTTTTTGTTCTTAGAAAATGAAGCTTTGAATTCAAAACCCAATTGTCATAGGCTTCTTGTAACTCATCAAATGTATATGAATTTGAATTTGAACAAGATGAGTTAGAAGTTACCTCACCCTTTTGGAGGGCCATAAAGCATAGGTGGGCTACATCATCTTGATCGGTGGAGTCTTCATCACTCCATGTTGCCACATATGCTTTCTTTGAAGTTGATCCCATTTTGTTGAAGCAAGGGCAATCATATTTGGTGTGCCTCGTCTTCTTGCATTCGAAGCACTTAAGGGGTTCTTTCATCTTCTTCTTTGATTCATGCTTGGATTCTTCTATTTTGTTCTTCATGAATCAGGTAAATCCTTTGAAGAGACAGGCCATCTCTTCATCTTTATTTTTCTCCTCGCTTGATTCTTCTTGGTGGCTTGTGGAGGATTGAAGAGCAATGATGTTGACATCAACTCCTTGCTCTTTGCTTTTCTTCTCTTTCTCCCTTTTCAAGGGTTGAGACATCATCTTATGGGTAAGAATAGATCATACGAGCTCGTCAAGCTTGAGATTCTTCAAATCTGTGGCTTCAATGATGGCCGTCTTCTTGTTTTCCCATGATTCGGGAAGTGAATATATCAACTTCCGAATGAGTTTATCCTCTGAAATCTCCTCTCCAAGGCCTTTTAGTTCATTGACAATTGTGGAGAATCGATCGAACATCCTCTTGATGTCTTCATCCGGGTCCATCTTGAAGTTTTCATAGTTAAGGTTGAGTAGACCAAGCTTTGTCTCCCTCACCTCGTTTGTGCCTTCATGGATTACTTTAAGTATGTCCCGTACTTCCTTGGCATCCTCACAAGAAGAGACCTTTGCTTATTCATCGGGGCCTAATGCACAAAGTAGGATGTGCAAGGCTTTGTAATTTAGCTCCATCATTTTCTTGTCGTTGGCAATCCATTCTGCCTTGCTTCTTGTTAGCACGAATGGTCCATCTTCAACAAGATCCTATAGACGATAATCTTTAGCCTTGATGAAATACATCATCCTATTCTTCCAATAGGCATAATGTTCACCGTTGAAGAATGGTGGCTTGCCGATGGATTACGCCATAAAAACCGTTAACTTGTTGGTTGGTCAAGCTTGCTGGATTTCCTTAATAGGACATTAATCCCTCTCGATTAAGCCTCGCTCTGATACCAATTGTTAGGCTCGATTTCCTTCAACCGTTTGTGTTGCCAAGTGGTGGAGAAGATGTATTTTGGGTAATGGTAGTGGGAAGTAAAAGATATAAAATTGACACGATAATTTTAGAGTGGTTCGGCTTTCTAACCAAAGCCTACATCCACTACCTTAGCCTTCCCACTAAGGATTTCCCAAATTTATTCTTGAATTTCTTCCCCTTTTCTAGGCTTAGGAGGAAACCTTTACAACACTCAAAGCTTCTACCCCAAAGCTTGAGTAAACTCTCTTTATAAAAAAAAACAAGGCAAACTGAAAATCCCTCTCACTAGGTTGATGTTTGCACAATTGAAGCACTCACCAATTCTAAAACACTTGAGCATATATAAACATTTGAGCTCACAAGTGTTGTCTATACAAGAATTGAAAAATTAAGCACTGAGACAAATTTTTATCATAATGTTGTTGACAATAAGATCATTAGTTGTTGTTGAAGCTTGAAGGTCCCTTTTATACTCCTAAATGAGTTCCTAGCCGCTGGAGACTGTTGGGATTAAATTGGAGCCGTTAAAGCCTTTATTTCCCACATTAAATGTTGTTATAGTGCTATCGGTACTCGGGTACCCGTATCGATACACACATGTTTTGGGAAATAGCCATTGGAGGCTGAAAAACCGGACAGGTTTCGAAACCTCTTAGGGGGTTTCGAGACCACCAGGCTAGTACTGGTATGGATCAGCTGTTTCAGTACACCATTTGGTTTCTAAACGGTTTGCAAACGCGTATCGGTACGGGCCAAAGGTGTACTAGTACGAGACTTTAATTTTTGATATTTTGGCCATTTAAAATCGTTTTAAAGCATGCCAAAAGCCTATGAAACCATTTCAAACATATTTTCAAGTTATTTGGACTTTAAACAAATTTATAAAATATTCAAACAAGTCCAAAAACATTTTTAAAAATATTATATCAAAACAAATATCTTAACACTAGGCTTGGTGGAAGTGGTATCCTCATAGGCTTTAAACAACAGAGGGATTAGTTCGCACTGCGTGTTAGCCTCAACCACTACAGCGACGTCTTCTATAGACGTAATTCCCATTGCTCCTTGTTTAGGGGTTTCCCCTGTTATTTAAGATGTCTCTGCTTTACCTATAGCTCTAGGAGGCGCCTTTTGGATGTCGAGGATAAGACGTTAGGAAAAAGACCGCATTTGATGTTGTGATTGTTGAGGATTTACTGAGGCTCAGATCCGATGCCTCCCCCATTGCTCTTGAACAATGCGGCTCTCCTTGTCTAATTGCAACTGATGCCATTGGGGACACTATTTTTGCTGGTTTAGTGCTGCTTTACCTATTTTCTGTGCATCTTCAAGTGCGTTAATTAATGTGTTGTTGCATTCGATTTGGTACTTTCACTACTTGATTTTGCAATAAATTTTTATTCGTGGGTATCTGTTAGAGTATGTCCAAAGACCAATCATAAGATAATTGTAAATGACATTTGTTTTACCTTGTTTTTTAATACAGAGTCATTGCCATTATTATTTTCAGTTACTATTCTGCGTGAATAAATAAGCAGAATTATAATAAAGTCCTTAGAATAATATGGTTATTCTTAAATGTCCTTAGTCTAGTATTATTGTGGGCATGGACAAAAATAATGCATTAAGACTAATTTGTAGTTGATGGATGACAAAGTGTTGTCATTAACATGGGGATGTCAAAATCAATACATAAGTATGTGTTAGAGAATGACAAACTGGATTGACCCGCTATGAGCATGTTTCTTGGATTATTATGTGACAGTCACAATATTGCTTATAGTGATAACTACATGTATGATCCTCAGACTTGAGATCATCATTATTTCAACATCGTGAGTGATATATTTTGATACAATCAAACATGTGTCGTAACTGACTACACTATAAAGGCTGATAAAGGATATGTCACAATCAAACGTGCTCGAATAAGTTGGTATGAGATATCATAGTTATTCGTTTATAATAGTCTACTCAAGATATCAAGAAATATTATATGGACTATACAAGTGTGATTGTTCCATGACTTGTGTCCAATCTAGATATAAATAACAAAAGGATGTAATACATGAAAAAGAGTTAATCACGAAGAGGTTATGTCGAATTATGATTTCTTGTAAATTAGGTGACAATGGCATATTGCTAGATGTCACTCATTGTTTGTAATATTAGAAATGTTCTAATATTTACTACTAACGTTACAAAGAACCTACAGGGTCACACCCACGGTTGAAATGGGCATCTATTAAATGAATTATATATGAACAAATTTGTTATACACAAATTTAGTTAAATTAATATATATTTGATATATATAATTTAACTACTGGATAAATATTAAAAGAAAATAATTATTGTAATTATGACTCTTTTAATATATAAATAATATAATTCGATTTAAATCAATATATATATATATTAAAATCCTAATCAAGTTAAATTGAGATTATATATATTTAATATATATATATTGAAATCCTAATTAAGTTGAATTTGGATTATATATTTAATATATATATATATATATTGAAATCCTAATTAAGTTGAATTGGGATTATATATATTTAATATATATATTGAAATCCTAATTAAGTTGAATTGAGATTATATATTTTAATATATATATATTAAAATCCTAATTAATTTGAATTGGGATTATATATATTTAATCTATATATATATATTGAAATCCTAATTAAAGTTAAATTAGGATTATATATTAATAAATATATTGAATTCCTAATAGGAGTTGAATTAAGATTTTCAAAGGCTATATAAAGGCATAAGAGATCTAGCAGTCATTAATGCTTTTTGGAAAAACCCTCTAAATAGTTTAGAGAGTTTTATATGCTCGTTTCAACTGGGTGAACTAAGTAGAGGTCGGAGCGTTATCGTTGCGGCTTAGGAATCGACATCGTGGTAGCGTGATTGGATATCTATCTTCTCCAAATTTAGAATCCAGATTTTAAACACGTAATTCTTCACCCTTTTTCACCTCGATTCGTTCCTTGTACATGGATCTCTAGTGGTGATCGCCGGATAATATTTTTCCTGCACCATGGGGTGTACTGGCGTGACCCAATAGTGGTATCAAAGCCACTTGTACGTTACGGATTCGGGTTTTTAATTACTTGGGTGATGTAATTGTATGGATACATGTTATTTTTCGATTTATTTAGTGAATACATGATATTTGTATGAGCAAATTGTTTCAATCACGGTTAACCTGTTAATCCATTTAAAAGATGTTCATAAGATCAATGGTTAAAAGTTAATCATCAAGATCTTTTTTGATAGGGTTTGAAATATTATATGTTAATTGTTAACATACTCAATATGGAGTTTTAGGGCTGGTAGTATTTTGCACAGGAACAAAAGTTGTTCCAAATGAAAAACTGTTAGGAGGCTCATACGATCAACCGAAATAGCCAAGAGGGGGTGAATTGGTTTTTAGGTGTTTGAAGTGGAAGCTATGAAATTTAAAAATGAGACACAAGGATTTATAGTGGTTCGAGCTTCTAACCAAGCTCTACATCCACTACCTTAGCTTCCTACTAAGGATTTTCCCAAATTCACTATGAATTTCTTCTTCTTTTCTAGGCTTAAGAGGAAACATTTACAACCTCAGAGCTTATACCCCAAAGCTTTGAGAAAACCCTCTTTTAAAAGAGAAAAGAATTAAGCAAACTAGGATAAACCTCACAAGGCTAATTGTTTGAAATTCTAAGCACTCACCCAAAACCTAACACTTGAGCATGTATGAAAATTAAGCTCACAAGTTTGTTCTACAAAGAAGTTGACAATTAAGTACAAAAACACTTTCTCTTAATCATATAATGTTGGCTTGCTGTGTATTTTTTCTTTCATAGATGCCTAGAGGTGTCTTTTAAACCCTCTAACAACTTCATGGTCGTTACTAGCCGTTGGGGGTTGTCTGGAGTCGTTAGAGCCTTTATTTCCAACAATAAATAAAATTTTAAACTCCTCGATATCGGTAAGCGGGGACCCGTATTAGTACTTGTTCTTCAGAAAACTAGCCATTAGAGCATTTAAAATACAAGGGTATCAGTAAGTTGTACAAGCGTATTGGTACGCACCTACTCGTATCGATACGACTAGGCCTGTATTGGTACAAAATTTGGCTACTGAAATTTGGAAAACTTGGGTATCAAAATTCGTTTCGATACGCTCAAAACTATATCGGTACGCGGTCCTCTGGGTAACAATACGGGTAAAACTGTATCGGTACTCAGGCCCAGTTTTTGACACTTTGGTTATTTAAGATCATTTAAATTGTGTCAAAACTATTTGAAAACATTTCAAACATATTTTTCAAGTTTATGGACTTTGAAATATTTTTGCAAATTAGTTTAAGTCCAAAAACATTTTTCATTAAGTTATATCAAAATCAAATATGTTTTACAAAAACCTTATGGATTAAGAATCCCGAAAACACGAATCTGTTGATAAAACTTTTCAAATCGTGAGGTTTTTCCCCACAGAAAATATACGTGCAATTTTAAATTTTACCCCTTTAACCCTACGAAGGCAACAAAGGTCATAGGAACATATTGGTAATTTTAATAATCAAGATAAAACAAGTACATGTTATGATTGATATGCACGATGTTTGGAATGCATGGTTATATCCCAATAGCCCATTGAATTTGATTTATAGGATTTTATAAATACGGCCAGCGTGTAGTGCCTCTCTCTACTTCTATTGTAATTCTCTTCTCATCTTGCTCCCTCGTATGTAAAATGAGTTTATGAAATTGTAACCTATACGAAGAAGCATAGACCAGAGGAACGAAAAGATGGGCCGACAGAAAGATGCTTGAGAACGATTTTATCCTTAAAATAAATTGGTTCTCCCATTGGCTTGGGACATGCCACCTTAAGATATGGGCTATAACTATTGTATTTATATTTACTGCTTTTCATGTATGTGGTAAAATGAATGTATGAGATGCATGCTAGTTAATTGATAAGATCAAATGTTAAATGGTGAGATAATATTCACAATACCCCTTAATAAAATATTTAGTTTTTTATTGCCTCCCAATGTTAACCCTTGTTAAAGTCTAGATCGATACAATGTAGGTTCTACCAAATACGAAGAATAAGTAAGTGATATTCGCTGGTTGTAATATTGGTTAAAGACTTAACTACGTTACTCTAATAGGATTAGAAACCTAAAGGCTAGTTATTTGGAAAATCATAAGATGGTTATAAACAAGAGTTGTTCACCAAATGAAGGAGTTACATAAGATGTAATTAGCAAATGTTTCTTACCTAGATAAACCATAATCTTAAGAGAAAAGTCAAAGCTGACTTAAGAGAATGTGGATTTTGGATCCTTACCCACTAGGAAAACTTTACATAAAGTATTTTCAACATTAATATTTGAGGGTTATAAATTTTAATAAAAGTAGTGGGAGTATAAAGTCCTTTATAAACAAACTTGGTAAACGTACTCAAAAATTCATATTTTATTGTGGTAGACTTATTATGGCAAATACAAATTCGTTATCATTGCGATTCAGTCCTTGAGAAGGACAAATTGAACGTGAACTTCCTTGACAGGTCACTGAAAGAAAAATGTTTTCATTGTAATAAGACATGTCATAGGAAGAAAGACTACCCCATTTATCTTAAAAAAGTGAAGAAGGCAAATAAAAGCGGAGTGTCTGCCTTAGATATTTATGTTATTGATATTAATTTATCAACGCCTACTTCTTGGGTATTGGATACCGGTTGTGGTTCTCATATTTGTACATCTGTACAAAGACTACAAAAGAGTAAAAATCTGAAGAAAAAAAAGATGTGGACCTACGGGTTAGTAATGGAGCAAGAGTTGCTGCATTAGCTATAGGAACATATACTTTATCGTTGCCTAGTGGACTTAATTTATGTTTAGAGGATTGCTATTTTGTGCATAGTTTGACTAAAAACAACATTTCGATTTCTTGTTTAGACAAGATTGGTTTTGAGATAATTATTGTTCTTTTTATCTCAATAATGTTTTCTATGTATGGAACAATTAATAAATGGTCTCTATATTTTGGATCAAGAGAATTCCATTTATAACATAAATACGAAAAGATCAAAAACAAATGACTCTAATCAAATTTGTCTTTTGCATTTTCGCTTGAGTCACGTAAGTGAAAAATGTATTTCAAAACTTCATCAAGATGGATTTTTGGATTCATTTGTTTTCGAACAATTTGATGTATGTGAGCCTTGCTTACTGGGAAAGATGACCAAAGCTCATTTTGATGGTAAAAGTGAGCGAGCAAGTGATTTATATGGATTAATATATAGTGATGTATGTGGACTAATGATTACACAAGTCAGATGAGGGTTTCAATACTTCATTATTTTTACAGATGACTTCAGTGGGTACATTTATGTAATGCATCATAAATCTAAAGCCCTTGAAAAGTTCAAGGAATTTAAAAATGAAGTACAAAACCAACTAGGAAAAAGCATTAAGACTCTTCGGTCAGATCGATGAAGAGAATACTTAAGCTTAGAGTTTGGTGATCTTCTTAAGGAATGTGAGATTGTCTTACACCTTACACCTCCTAGTACTCCACAATGGAATGGAGTTTTTGAAAGAAGAAATCGAACATTGTTAGACATGGCTCGATCAATGATGAGTCACATTGATCTCCCAGTTTCTTTTTAGGGACATACGCTAGAAATAGCTGCTTTCACACTAAATTGTGTTCCATCTAAATTAGTTCAAAAGACACCATATGAGATATAGACTAGAAAACATCCTAGTATCTCTTTTATGAACATTTGGGGATGTGAAGCTTACGTTAAACATCAGATGTCTACAAAGATCGGACCCAAATCTCATAAATGTAATTTTGTGGGTTATCCTAAAGAAACTAAAGGATATTATTTCTTCAATCCTACCGAGAACAAAGTGTTTGTTGCTCGAACATGAATCTTCCTAGAAAGAGAATTTGTTTTCCAAAAAATAAGTAAGAGAAATATTGAACTCAATGAAAATCGAGATCAACCACAGATCATTGAACTAGAGATTGAATGACAACAAGTTCCATAAGTTGTTGAGGAACATTCAACAGTTTTGGAAACACAACCACTATGAAGATCATTGAGAGAACGCAATGCGCCTGAGAAATATGGATTTCTTGTCACATTGCATGGTGATGTTCTCTTCATGGATCAAGATAAGCCTAAGACTTATCAAGAAGTAGTAACGGGCCCAGATTCTGAGAAATGGCTAGAGGCCATGAAATTTGAGATGGATTCCATGTCATAAAACTAAGTTTGGACCTTGGTTGACCCACCTAAAGGGGTTAAGCCCGTGGGTGCAAGTGGGTTTTCAAAAAGAAAACTGACATGGATGGAATTGTACAAATATACAAAGGCGATTAATTGCTAAGGGTTTTCATCAAATTTATGGTATAGACTATGATGAAACCTTTTCACCTATTGCTATGTTTAAACCATCCAGATTTTACTTGCGATATCTATATTTCATGATTATGAGATATGGCAAATGGATGTTAAACCGTTTCTCTTAATGGAAAACTAGACGAAGATGTGTACATGACACAACTTGAAGGTTTTGTTGATCCAAAAGATGACAAAAATATGTAAGCTAAACAGGTCCATTTATTGATTGAAGCAAGCTTCTCGAAGTTAGAATCTTTGTTTTAACGACGCAATCAAAGAGTTTGGTTTTTATCAAAAATAAAGATGAGCCATGTGTTTTCAAGAAAATTAGTGGGAAAATGTCATATTCTTGGTACTATATGTGGATGACATATTGATAATAGGAAATGGCATTCTTAGCTTACAGTTTGTAAAATCTTGGTTAGAAAATTATTTTTCTATGAAAGACTTGGGTGAGGCAACATACATATTAGGAGTCAAGATCTATGGAGATAGATTCAAGGCGACTCCAAGGATTGAGTCAAAATGCATACATAGATAAAGTATTGAAAAGATTCAGTATGGAAGAATCCAAAAAAGGGTTCTTACCTATGAGACATGTAATTTCACTCTCGAAGGAAATGTGTTCTTCAACACCCCAAGAAAGAGATCGCATGAGTAAGATTCTATATGCTTTTGCAATTGGATCTATCATGTATGACATGTTATGTACTCGTCCAGATGAATCATATGATTTAAGTATGACAAGTCGTACCAGGTAGATCCTGGTAAAGGTCATTGGGTCACAGTTAAAAACATCCTTAAGTACTTAGGAAGAACTAATGATACATTCCTTAGATATGGAGGTGGGGAAGAGATAAGTATAAAAGGTTATATTAATGCCATATTTCAAACTGATAAGGATGATTCACGATCACAATCGGGTTTTGTGTTCTGCCTTAATGGAGGCATTGTGAGATGGAAAAGTTCAAAGCAAGATACAGTAGTTGATTCTACAACAGAAGCCAAGTATATTGCAGCAAGCGATGTTGCAAAAGAGGCTATTTGGATCAAGAAGTTAATACCTAAACTATGGGTTGTGCCGAGCATATTGAATACTATAGATTTATGTTGTGATAACAACATAGCCATTGCAAAAGCAAAAGAACCCAGATCTCACCAACGATCCAAACACATACTTAGGCGTTACCATCTCATTCAAGAAATCATAGATCGATGAGATGTGGAAATATGTATAGTACCAACAGATGATAACATTACCAATCTACTGACAAAGCCTCTGACACAACAGAAGCATGATCGTCACACTAAGTCACTTGATATTAGATACATGAGTGATTGGTTTTAGTGCTAATGGAAGATTGTTAGAGTATGCCCAAAGACCAATCATAAGATGATTGTAAATGAAATTTGGTTTACCTTGTTTATTAATACAGAGGCATTGCCATTATTATTTTCAATTACTATTCTACGTGCATAAATAAATTAAATTATAATAAAGTTTTTAGAATAATATGGTTATTCTTAAAAGTCCTTAGTCGAGTATTATTGTGGGCATGAACAACAATAATGCATTAAGACTAATTTGTAGTTGATTGATGACAAAGTGTTGTCATTGACATAGAGATGTCAAAATTAATACATAAGTATATGTTAAAGAACGACATACTGGACTGACCCGTTATGAACACGTTTCTTGGATTATTATGTGACAGTCACAGCATTGCTTATAGTGATAACTACATGTATGATCCTCAAACTTGAGATCATCATTATTTCAACATTGTGAGTGACATATTTTGATACAGTCAAACGTGTGTCGTAACATACTACACTATAAAGACTGATCTTGGATATGTCACAATCTATGTAGTGGGATATGGTTGATCAAGATAGGATTTGTCCCTCATACATAATAGGAGTAATATCGTAGGCTACTTAATTAAGTGAGACTAGAAATGCATGGCCATGCTTGAATAAGTTAGTATGAGATATCATAGTTATTCGTTTATCATAGTCTACTCAAGATATCAAGAAATATTAGATGGACTATACAAGTGTGATTGTTCCATGACTTGTGTCCAATCTAGATATAAAGGACAAAAGGATGTAATATATGAAAAAGAGTTAATCATGAAGAGGTTATGTCGAATCATGATTTCTTGTAACTTAAACGACAATGACATATTGATAGATGTCACTCATTATTTGTAATATTAGAAATGTTCTAATAGTTACTACTAACGTTACAAAGAACCTACATGGTCACATGAATTTAGTTAAATTAATATATATTTGATAAATATAATTTAACTACTGGATAAATATTAAAAGAAAATAATTATTGTAATTATGAATCTTTTAATATATAAATAATATAATTCAATTTAAATCAATATATATTAAAATCCTAATTAAGTTGAATTGGGATTATATATATTTAATATATATATTAAAATCCTAATTAAGTTGAATTGGGATTTATATATATATATATATTTAAATCCTAATTAAGTTGTATTTGGATTATATATATTTAATATATATATTGAAATCCCAATTATGTTGAATTGGGATTATATATATTTAATATATATATATATATATTGAAATCCTAATTAAAGTTAAATTAGGATTATATATATTAATATATATTGAAATCCTAATATGAGTTGAATTAGGATTTTC
Source organism: Hibiscus mutabilis (assembly GCA_019671005.1). Taxonomy (NCBI): domain Eukaryota; kingdom Viridiplantae; phylum Streptophyta; class Magnoliopsida; order Malvales; family Malvaceae; genus Hibiscus; species Hibiscus mutabilis. The sequence continues at coordinate 63,930,487 of CM033719.1, forward strand.
AAAGGCTATATAAAGGCGTGAAAGATCTAGCAGTCATTAACACTTTTTGGAAAAACCCTCTAAATAGTTTAGAGAGTTTTATATGCTCGTTTCAACTGGGTGAACTAACTAGAGGCTAGAGCGTTATCGTTGTGGCTTAGGAATCGACATCGTTGAATCGTGATTGGATATCTATCTTCTCCAAAGTCAGAATTTCATATTTTAAACATGTAATTCTTCACCCTCTTTTACCCCGATTCGTTCCTCGTACATGGATCTCTAGTGGTGATCATCGAATAACTTTTTTATGCACCATAGGGTGTACCGGCATGACCTAACAGTATCTTTGCAGGGGTAACTATCACAAATTTTGTTCTTGTTTATTATTTCACAAAAAAATGTACCCATGTGGTCGCGACTATTGAAGCTGTGAATTTTCCAGAGGCTGTAATGACTCATTAGATTCCAGCGTTTGTGGTTGTTTCTCTTGGCAAAGGTTGTGAGCCTCTGGCTCCTTGAGAGGCATTATTTTATTGAAGGGGTATTTCAGAGGCAAAGTGGTGGTTTCATCTTGAATATGCTTCTAAGAGGCTGTCTGAGTTGTAATCCGATAGTTTCGGTGCCTTGAAACCTTGTAGCAGTATCAGGAGAACTTTTGAAGGGGTTGGTGTCTTATTCAGGAGTTGGGCTATGTTTAGTTTAACATAGAGAGGAACGTGAAGGCTTTCCTTAAACAAAACGAATGGTTACTCTTAAAAGTGGAAGGTTATGTTGTCCTTCTTGAGGAAAATAAAAAGCTACAGTCAAAGGTTAAGGGTTATACTTTGTATTTGGAAGAGCTACAAAAGAAACATGAGGCTGACATTTGGCTGTGTATAGGGGAGTTACACAGGCAACATGCAGAGGAGATTTCTAAAAAGGAAGTTGAGTTTGATCACGCTCTTAGAATTAAGAAGAAGATTCACTAGACTGCTTAACAAAGTTTAAAAACTGAGATTCAGGGCTTGAGGGAAGAGCTAGTATTGTCAAAAATGCAACAGATGAAAGCTTTACGAATTTCACAATGAGTTTAATTGAGTTAAAAGAGTCTCATAAGAATAAGATTATAGTGCTGAAAGCTACCCACGACATTGATGTGGCCGAGAAATTAAAGGCAGCTACGGATATAACCTCTGTCTTCATGATCAAAAGAATAAACAAAGCACGCGATGCTGTTATTCTCAGCTTTAAGTTAGCACATGGCCCATTGGATGTTAGCGCTGTGGACTTTTGATGTCCTTTGTGGAGTAGTTGCTGATTTCGATGTGATGAATCCTTCGGGGCCTTCGTGGGAAAATTTTGCTACAAAGTGTATGGATGTTGTGGTTCCTCTTGCTTCTGATCCAAACGCAGCTTCCCTTGCTGGTGATCGCAGTGATGCTACAGGTTTAATAGATGGTAGCAGCATGTCGGGCGATTGTAGTAAAAGTATGTAACTATTGGTGACGCCTATATTTATACGTTTTTGTATAAGGTGGTCTTCTTTTGAGTGCTAAAAAATTATTTTGCTACTTTCTTTTTATGTTTATCAGAAATTTCTTTAATTTCTTTAACTGCGAAACTCTTGGATATCTTCTCGGTACTGTTTGAGCTAGTAAGGTGTTTGGTTAAAACGTGACAAATAGGTCTGAGGTGGCTCTGACATCATCTTAGCTCTAACCTGAACTTGCTTTATTTTGTTCATTCTTCTTTTGTAGAATGAATTTTGTTGCTTGAGGTTCGAGTTACGAAAAGTACTATGACTATCTATATAGGCTGAAATTGTTTACGCTGTCATTTTCCTTGCAATTCATGATGCTTTATTTAGTATTTTATTGGTTATTATGCAATGGTGTCAAAAAATAATTACCCTTCAATTGAAAATGGATTCACAAAAAGTAACTTCATTGTTTGGCGTGCGATGTACGGTAAGGTTTCTACCCCCAGGGTATGACGTTTCTAATTGACGTTGTACTTGCTTGCCATCCCCGTTATTTGTAGTCTTGAGTTGCTTAGATAATTGTCATCCATAAACTATAATTATGTTTTTGAGATTCGTGTATTACACTTGATGCGTGTTGGCTCTTTATGGTGATTAGACAATTCGAGGCAGGCCTTGATGAAAAATGAATGTTTTAATTGGCTTTGGCAGGTGTATGTGGCTATTCATGCATTTATTGATTAGAAGTTTGAAAGTTGAAAATCTAAATTGACTGCTCGAGATTTCAAGATTTGGACATTAAATGTTCACCTTAATATTTTTTCATATTGGGAACCTAAACGGCTTGGTCTAGTATTCTCACTATCCTACTATAAATAGGACTCTTTTAAGTATATGTTGTGGCGAATTGAATTAGGAGTAGGTTAATCATTTTTGTGCAGACTTTCTTCTATTTTTTTTTGTTTTGCCACTTTGTTTGTTCTGATTTGAGGGGAAGAAAAGAAAATATATCTGTAATGATGGGGAATATGGGGGAGTTTCATTTAGCGTATGGGTTATTTGTATCAACGAATAATAGTATTCATAAGGCTATCTGTAGCCATTTGTGGTGAAAAATGCCAACAGATGATATATTCGAGGTATCTTGATAGCAAGGCTCTCTGAATGCCACTGGGTGTTGGTGTTTGGAACTACATTGGGACGCGGTGACTGCAGGTTAGTTTTTCAAACCTGTGAATGTGATGGGCATTTTCCGTGTTACCCATATATATATGATCAAGGTGGCTCTTCGTTCATTGGTTGTGATTTTTGTGGCGTCACCAAATGTGATAATTAATCGTTCGTGTCTGACGATCCCTACAGTGGAGCTGAAGTGGAAATAGAAGAGATATGTGTCATCTCCATGTATTTTGGTTGTTGCATTAAGGGGCCTGCTTTTCTTTCTCAACAGGAGAAGTTGCTCTCGATTTATGGGCTTCTCTAGATTGAGCTTGCTAGAAATATTGTCAAATGTTCTCCCTTTTCCCCTACATGGGTCTATGATTGTAATATTTTATTTATTCTCATTTGTATAAGAACGTATGTTTTATCAGTATTGGGGGTGTTATGGTCGCTTAATTTATATCGACTTGTTCATATGTGAATTGGTTTTTAATGGATAGATTTTTATTTTCTCCGCATATGGTATTTGTTAGTTGCGATGTTTCTATTTGCGTACTCGAATTCATAGACATGAATATTTTCTTTGAATAGATCATTCTTATGTTATTTTTTATGAATCGCGCACTTGTTGTCAGATGTGTGGCGTTGGGGAGATCAAGAATGAGAGCGAAGTTGCGGGTCATGTAGAATTTTGTATTTTTGCAGTTTCATATTTGTCATGTTGTCTTTCTTTAGGATAAACTCTTGCCCTCTAGTGGCGAAATAATGTATGGAGAATGGGTAGTAAATTTGGAATTATGCTTATACTCTAATGTGTGTATCGCGCCTTTCTCCCTTTGAGATGGCGATATGCGAATAACATCTTGCTCCCTTTAGCGATGAGTTTGCTTGTAGGTTTGCTTTGCATTGCTTTTCATGGAGCGATATTAACATCTTAGAGCGGGTTACATACTGACGTTGTTGTCCAGGGTTGAGAGGGCTCTTACCCCCCGGGTGAGATAGTTTTGGCTATTATGTATTTTTTGTATATTTGTCAGTCTTGCATATAAATAGCTTGATTCTTTGTTGTTATGAGCATTATAAATCAGTGTCTGCTTTGAGGATGAAGGTTATTCATATTCAAGTTATACTACTGAGTGTTGTAAGAGCTTTTATTAATTTTAGAGCGACTTTGTTAATCTTAGTTCTGGTGTACATTTTTTGTTGTTTCATGTTGCTTACTTTGGAAGAAGCTGTAACACCTCATTCTCGTATTCGATTACCGAATATGAGTCAGAGATGTCACAGAATAATAACATGATTTTTATTCAAAATTTTCATAAATTTAAAACCATTGAAAATATTTATATCAACTAATACACAAAATCGGAGCTCCTTTACTTAAAAAAAATAAATTTGACTGTTTGAAAAATATTGGACGTTGAACTAAAATAGAAAAAATTATTCCATTTATACATGCCACTAAAATAAATTAAAAACCTCAAGTAGGATGTCATTATTATGATAGCTTGGTGAACATTTTTGAACTTGATGCAACGCCTTCCTAACTCCAATGATTCGAACCACCTACATGTCCACAATCAAACACACGCAAAGTACAAACTTAGTGAGGCAATAAAGGAAGTTAATAACAATAATTTAAAATTTATTCGACTTCATGGCTACATTTATATAACATGATATATGCCAATGCATCAACTTTCACATTGCATTAGTAATGATTTACTATATGCCAATGTCATAAGACTTTCATGCTTCTCCATTTGTCATAATATGTCTTATATGCATAAATGCATCATGATCACTAGACATGTAAATTCATCATGTTATTCATATATTAACATGATATAAATCACATATAAATTTCTTAGCAATATACTTTCCATTTATTCCAAAAGCTCATAAACTTATTCATCTGTTTATCATTTATTAATCAATAAACCATAGCCCAAATATAAGCCTATGAGGACCCTAGGTACACGAGTCAAATATGCACCGAAGTGCTAATACACATAAGGTCGTGCCCACCATATGCACTAAGTGTTCTTTATATACACTATAGTGCTAAACCGAGTATGCAGCGTGCTGCTGGACTCTATGGCATGCCAACTATACCATGTCCCTCAATGACATACTTGGGCATATATTCCATATTTATTTCATCCATGGCAATGTATATCAACATAATTTAACTTTGGGCAGTTTATACCCGAAATAACATTCATAATATAACATCATATATAACTAGTGATCCATGCATTTATATTCAACTTTTGACATATTTAAAATATGTCAATCATATGCTCCATGACATAACTATAATGACAATAAAATTTGGGTAGGCTCATTGCAAGCCATTCCAATGATGTATAAAACATCAATGTGTCATGATATGTATACAATTGCACTCACCTTGACACTTCTTATCCCAAACAAAATTGAATAACTTAAGAAAAGTTCAAGTTTGATCCTTTACTTTATCTACTGAATTTTTGATTTCTCGTGTTTACTGGAGTTCTTCGCATTCATACCTTACATGCACAATTAATAATACCAATAAGACACTCATTTTATAATATGTCAGTCTGCTCTACCTTCAAAGAAATTTTTCTATAAAATAATCTACAACTCGAAATTCAATTCCATTTGTTTTGACAGAAACTAGATTTGATAAGCTTTTCAACCATATAATTTAATAGCCCAAATTCAACTCGTACGATTTATGACGAATTTTCAAAGTCAATTACAGTGCTGAATTTCGGAGCAAACTGGTACTTTGTTTTCTGACCTTTCATCACTTAAAAATTCATATCTTTTGATATACAAATCGAAATCAGTCACCGTTTGTTTTAAACGAAACTAGACTGAACCAAAAATACTATGATATAAGGCTCAATTTCTAATTATTTTTGAAGAATTTATGGTGAAATTCCAAACTCACTGTCAATGACTAAAATTCTGGACAGATTCATAATTCACATCTTTAGCATCCTTTAACTATTCCAACACATCAAATTAACTTTCAATTACATAATCAAGCATAAAGGACGTCATTCAAACTATTTCCTTCTCTAAAATAATTTTTACAATATTTTCCCCTCAATTTCTCTATATAATCGGATGGTCTCTATACCATATACCATAGGATTTTTATCACTTTAAGCATTGAAACAACATCACAACAACATTTCCAACATGATTGAACCTTAAAACATAAAATTCCAACATGTTCTTCATCAACCCTAATCACCATCTTCAACTTAGAAGCAAGAAAACCATGTGAAAATTATATCAAATGAAAGAGAATTTAAAGGAGAACAATTTTGCATCTAATGAACTACCCTTGAATCCAACTCTAAATGCTTGAAATCAAGCTTGAAAATTTCTTTTCTTCTCCCCAAATATCCCATTTTAGCAAAGTGATACAAAGACCATATTTTCTTTCTTTATTTTGCTTTTATTTTATGTCAAATATCTTAATTTTCACTTATTTAACTTAAAATATCTCTTAAATAGCAAAATGACCATTTTACCCTCTTGATCCAAGTCTCCAAAGCTTGACACTTGTCAAAGTATTCATCCAATGGTCAAAAATAAACCAATAAGTTAGTAGTTACCAACTTTGCCCTTATAATTTTCCAAAATTACGATCTTGCCATTTTTCATCCAATGGCTCATATTTAACATGGAAAATTAACTTAAATCCAAGGGGTTCATAATCTTCCAACACAAATAAAATATCTTAGACACGTAAAATGACATAATTAACCTTGCCTTACCATCCTTCAAAATATTTTGGATACTCGATTCGATCCGATTATCCGAATATTTTTTTGAACTTTATCGCTTTATAGCCATTAATACAAACTCCGTACGAAAAATCTAGCTAACACGAAAACGTCATTCTTGGGGGTAAACTATTCATTTACGGGGTTTAAAATACATAACTTTTGAAAAGTATACTTTGGTCCCTAAACTTTTCCAAAGTTTATACTTTAGCCACAAAACTTTCAAAATTTACATTTTGGTCACTAGACAAAAATTAGGATATCACAACGGCAATCGTTGAGCTGGTTCTTTTATGCCCACTTTTTAAAAGTGGCAGACGCTCGTACAACTCTTTGTTTTATCTTGGCTTGCTTGTTTTGGAAGCAATGATCGTTGAGCTGATTTCTTTATGCACACTTCTTGAAAGTGGAGGACGTTCATACAACATTTTGTTTTATTTTGGCTCGCTTGCTTTGGAAGCAGAGATCGTTGAGCTTATTCCTTTATGCACACTTTCTAAAAGTGGTGGACGCTCATACAATAGTTTGTTTTATCATGGCTCGCTTGCTTTGGAATATTAGACACCAAATGTAGCTAATATTCTGCGCAGATTGTTTGTATTAAATAATCCACAGAATTTTTAAAGATAAAATTTTTTGAGGTTCCTGGCATTCCATATTCTTATAACATCTTATCCATCGAAGTCTGCGAGTTTATATGCTCTAAATTTGATCATCTTGCGGACTTGATACGGTCTTTCCCATATGGGGGCCATCTTTTCCCTCTCGGTTGGTGGTTTACTAGCCTCTGTATTCCTTAATACTAGGTTGCACGGCCGTAATTGCTTGTTATTTACGCACGAGTTATAGTAGTTCGCGACAACTTGGCTCCTTAATTCTAACATTATCTCCGATTCAGCTCTAGCTTCTTCAAGCATATCGAGATGTATTCGGAGAGCTTCATTGTTTGTATCAGCATCATATTGCATGGTTCTATATGTGGGGACCTCTATCTCTGCTAGTATGACAACTTCTGTACCATATGTGAGATTGATTGGTGTATCTCTTGCTTTGGGTTAGCTAGGGATTTAATATAGGTATCTTTACATCTATGGAAGAGGAAATGATATAATAGTGACATCGTGAACATATGTTTAAAGTATTTGTTACCTGTACCACTGTAGGAAGTTGTTCGAAGCGCCCATAATATTTCTGGCAAATTCTATGCCCACGCTCCCTTTGCATCGCCAACCCTAATTTTAAGCACTAACAATATCTTCTTGTTAACCGCTTCAGCCTGACCATTCGTCTACGGGGATTTAACTAAACTTTGAGTCCCATTGTTTATAATTATTGTATGGGGAATGCTGAAACTGCAAATTATGGATTTTCATAAGAAGTTCTTTATTTGCCTTTCTGTTATCATTGCTAGCTGCTCTGCCTCTATCCACTTGGTGAAATAATCCATCGTAACTACCAGATATTTTTACTGACCTATTGCTAATGGAAATAGGACCAAAATGTCAATACCCCAAGTCGTGAACGGCCAGGGACTTGTGATGGAGTTAAGCAATGTTGTTGGTTGTCTCGGGATTGGGGCAAAATCTTAATAAGGTACGCACTTGCTTACGAGTTCTTTAGCATCTCTTCGCATTATGGGTCAGTAGTAGCTATGTTTAATTGCTTTCTAGGCTAAGGAATACAAACTCGGATGGTGTCTAATAACTCATTCGTAGATTTCTTATAGCACCAACTTGGCATCCTCAAGTCCTAAGCATCGCAAAAACAGTTGCATAAACCGTTTCTTATATAGAGTGTCATTGATAACGACGTATTGGGTGGCTCGTCGCACTAACTTAAGTTTTTAGGTCCTATCACCGGGCAACTTTTTCGTCTTAATATATGCCATAATTTGAGTCATCCAAGTATCTTGTGTATCAAGTTGACGCACTTAGGTTTCTTCTGCAAAAGATGGGTATTCTCAATATTCCATCAAGAACCTCCCCCTCCTTTGGTTTTTGAATGATGTTGTTAATCTTGTCAAAGCATTCGCTCTAGCGTTGTCTTCTCTAGGTATTTTTGTTATGGAGTAGTGACTAAACTGTCCTAATAGTCCTCTATTGTAGAGGATTAGTTTCACAAAATTTTGTCGTATATGAAATAAAATAAGATAATTACACATAATATGATGCGTAAGAATAAATAGACTTGGTGTAACCTTTCACCCTCTGATGATATTTGAGGAGTGTTTCATCGTAAACTTCATATTCGCTTGACAGTTGTTTAGCCACCATCTGAGAATCGATGAATACCTATAGTGAATTTACCTTGAGCCTTGCTGCAAGCTCTAAACCCACTATCAAAGCTTCATACTCTACCGCGTTATTGGATAAGGAGAACATGAAGCTGAACACATACTGCCATTCCTCTCTTGCGTTGGGTACGCTTAACAACGCACCTAATCCACTAATAGCTACTAACCCATCGACATGTAAAGTCCAGGGCTAGGTGCTTGTAGCCTGTTCATTTTTGACCCCAAGAAGAAGCTGTTGTACCTCCTGATCCTTATTACCGGTGTTGGCATTTTTAGAAAGAAAGTTGCTTGAGCTATGAACGTGCACTCTGCGACAAACACAGCCAAAACCTGAGCCTTGATCACTTTTCATGGTCGATACTCAATTTTGAATTTACTAAGTTCCACCCCCATTTTAACATCAGCCTTTGAACATCCACATTTTCTAACATATCTTTGAAAGGTTGATCTATGAGGATGACTATCTGATGTGCTTGAAAGTAGTGGCGAAGCTTTCTAGCTGTTGTTACCAAAGCGAAAACCAACTTTTCCACTCTTGCATACCTCTTCTCTGCTGGCTGTAGGAATCTACTGATGTAATAGACTGGCCTTTTAACGTTCTCCTCTTGTCAGACCAATATTGCTGCTACAGTTTCGTCGGTAGCCACCAAGTACATGAGTAAGGCTTCCCCCTCTCTAGGTACTGCTAGCATTGGGGAACTAGCCAAGTATCATTTCAAATGGTCGAATGCTTTCTGACAATCCTCTGTCCACCGAAAAGGACCTTTCAAAGCTTTAAAGAACGAGAGGCACTTATCTGCTAGCCTGGACACAGATATGTTCAACGCAACCACCTTGCCATTGAGCTTTTGGATATCTTTGGTGTTTGTTGGTGGTGCCATATCCAGAATTGCCTTTATATATTTTGGATTTGCCTCGATGCCCCTTTCTGAGATTAAGAAGCCTAGAAACTTTCCTGCCCCTACCGCGAAGGTGCACTTTTCAGGATTGAGACACGTTATTTATTAAGCGTAAAATATCAAAGACTTTCTGCAGGTCTACCAAGTGTTGCTCAAAAGAAGTACTCTTGGTTAGCATGTCATCCACATAGACTTCTATGTTTCTTCCTATTTGATGTCGAAAAATCTTATTGACCAACCTTTGGTATGTTGTTCTTGTATTTTTTAATCCAAACGCCATTACTTTGTAGCAATAAAGGCCATCTTCAGTAATGAATGCTGTTTTTTCTTTGTCCTCCTTCGCCATTGCGATCTAGTTGTATATAGAAAAAGTATCTATGAAGCTCATGAACTTATGAACTGCCGAGGTATCGACTAACCTGTTGATGAATGGTAATGGGAAACTATCCTTGGGGCACACCTTGTTCAGAAATGGGCGACCTTCATTTTATCTTTTCTCATAAGAGGTCTTCCGAGGAGGGCGTTGAAGGCAGATGGGTTATTGATGACCAAAAAAATAACCATTTGCGTGGTTTTATTGTCATTATCTCCCATGGTTACGGGGAGTTGAATGGAACCCTCTACCTTAATGGGTTGGCCTCCAAACCCGTATATCGGACCTGCTGGCCTCAATTATAAACTGGGAATTATCATTTGCTTAAATGCGTTCCAAACTAACACTTCCACAGCGCTGCCCATATCAACCAAAATTCTTTTCACAGTAAACCCATTTATCACAATCGTAATGATGATCGGGTCGTTGCTTTCTTCACCCAAGATGTCGTCCTCCTCTTTTTTGGAAAACGAGACTTGTCATGATTCTTCATATTTCGGCCCTTTTAGTCATTTTGCCAAGAGTGACGCTACTCCCTGCATGTACGTCTTGTATTTGGAGCTTAACTGATTCCACTATTCATTCGTTTCGATTTACATATGTATAGTACCCTACCATTTGGCTTGCTTCCTTTGTTTTCTAGCCCCTCAAGGTGTTGCCCCCGATTTCCTGTTGGGGAAAGTTTTCTCCTCTCGGACCGCTTTACCTTTATTTTTTCTGGGCAGTTGCCTAATTAGTCTCTCGTTTTTTAAACTACGACTTTATGTCGTTCAGCCTGGTCCTACATAAACTTTCGTTGCCACTCAAACTGCTGTAATTGCTGCACGGTCTCTACCGCCGGTTGATTCACTAGGCCACCATTCTCTACTGTTTTTTTCATCCGGGTTGCCTTGGTTATCACCGCCCATTCTTTAAAATCCTCGAGTTCAATAAAAAAATCTGAAGGCTGTGTGCTCGATTCACGCTTACTGCACCAATTGTTGATTGCCAAAGTGAACAGGAGTCGGAGACGGTGGTCCTACGGTGTTCTGGACGGTCGTTTGAGTCAGAGTTCGTATATTGCTCCTGTTTTGTGGACGATGATGTCTCTGGTCGTGGATCCCCCAATTTCTCCTGCTGCTTGTCTCCTTTTATACTACTTGGACATGTGTCATGATTGGGTTGTCGTGGCGTTTCGATTGGACTAGCTATGACTTGACGTCTTGGGTTCGCTCTTTCTTTGGTGGCGATCATGTGCGTAGTCACGTGAGCGTCGGATGCGATGTTGTTTGTAGCTTTGCTTGTCCGTCACAGGTTGCGAAGGGCATCGTACAATTCACGGGCGATCCTACGCATTGCGGTCCACAGTGATCAAATACGTTGATTGCCGAACGTGCTTTGTGTTATGTTGTTTGCAGTACTGTTCATTCGTCATGGGCTATCTGGTCTTGACATGTGGCGGTGAGTGTTCGTAGGTACTAACAAAGTTATTAATTGGATAAATATATTCAGATTTTAAGTGTTACAGATGATATTTTTATTAGTGGATTTTATATCATGATGAAATGATAAAACAGAAAGTTGAAAAAAAATACAACATTATGAAAACCTACTTTACTTGGACGTAAATATTGAATATACAAGTTTTTATCATGTACTTGGAAGATGTTTAGATGTTATATCCTCCTGTTCATGTATCGAACATAAATGCCGAAAATGAATACTTCAACAAGATGAAGAGTCGAAGTAACATAGATAAAAACAGTTACAATTTGATTTCTTAGTTAAACTTTTACGAGGCAAATACTTGAATATGGATACAGGGTATGATCTCCTCCGTTATTTTCCGGTTTGTTCTTCTTCTTAATAGTTGAGTAGATTCTACACATGAATGATATTGATCAAGTGTCTTGTACACTAGTAACAAACCAATTCATAAAGATGCATCAAACATGTTATGCTAGTATTCTACCGAAGCAAACGAATAGAGACTGAAACTGTCTATATTTGTTTCACCTGCATTTAATTTGCAGTACAAACACAAGCATTTCAGCTACATTCCACCTAAATTAGGTAAGAAGAAGCTATCATCTCATTCTCACATCACATTACATGCCATGCCACTACGTATAGCGAGTTTTTCAACCACGCACGTGTTAAAATATGCCGTTCACTCGCTATAACAAGTCCAAAGATATCATCTATTTGAGGCACCTATAATGAAGTTCCTAAAATTACCTGTAATGGTTCTTATTGTTCATATGTTCATAATATATATTTCTGTGGGAAAAAAGGTGTTAGTAAAAAGTAATCATTTTGAAAATGAAAGGAGGCAGAAACTGCACCTTGGAGCTATGCATTTCATACCGTTCCTGAAAGCATTCAACATTATTTACTCTCTTCTGGTTTTCGATTTCTGAATATCAGGTATCCATGACGAAAATAATATCGGCAGGAGGGTACAATCTGCCTGAATTAGAAGGCCTAGAGGAAATCCAGAAAAATCGTGTTCCGTTATCCCCATGTACGATGCCAATGCAACGCCGAGGTATCCACTCAGAATTAATGCAAGGGCTAAAGCTGACATTACGAATGCCATAAGAGACCCTTCACACCCCGGAGGGCAGAGTTGAGCTATCAGAACATTAAACGGTAGGATCTTGAAGTAGAATAGAATCTCTAAGACACCAGAGAAAAACACAACGTAGATAAGTCTTGAACCCCCATCAACCGATAAGTCCCTCTCACAAACAACACATCTGAAATCATGAGTGCAGCCATTGTTGCCTGAATAGCTTGAAGAAGCTTCCTTGGTCGGACCGACTTTAAACTACGATTGTATATGACACCCCATAATAAACTTACTACCTGTCCAAACACCTTGGAAATTCCCAATACAGAGGTGTCAATCTTCAAATACTGTGTTTGGTAGAAGAACATGGTTCCTGTCAGTACTGGAATTACAGCATATGATGAAGCAAACCATGCTATTGTGTAAGCTATCTCAGGTTTTTGTAATGCAGCTGAAAGCTCTGAAAGTTGTTTCCTAACCCCAACATTTGATGGACTTTTTGGAAGGTTAAGAGAGCGCTCCAGAACCGTGATAGTTATTAGAAACTGGAGCACGAGCAGAAGTCCGAAAAAGAGGAACAATGGTTGGGGCGAAAATCTGTCAATGGCAATGCCAACTAATAGGTTTCCAAGGACTCCACCAACAGCTGAAGCCATCCATACAAATGACTGAAGCTCACCTGAGGATGCTGATTGCGAAGCTTTGGATTTTGTCATCTCAGCAACAATGGCATCATTAGCAACCTCAGCTATTGAAGCGCCAAAGTTACTGAGGAGAAGAAATAGGCTCATTGTGAAGATTGAAATGTTCGATTGAGAAAGTATTACTATTGTTACCCATGACAGTGCTTGTAAGAAAGCTGCAACAAGGAAACAGGAAAAACTATTAATCAAGATGAAAATAAGAATTCAATTGAAAAAAAGGGTACAGCAATACCAAGCCATTGCTTTCAACAAGAAAACAATGGCTCAAAACAGAAGCAGCCACAAATAAAGAGTGAACCCAAGGACACCTTTGCCTCCATTGAAGTTTTCTGTTTTTAAGACATATCAAACGATCTGTCATCCGTAAGCCATATTGTCTGAATAAGCAATTGTATTTCCAGAAAACTATGGTGTTCAGGTAAATTAACAAACTTGACACTCTTATTTTGAGTTTCAACGTCCAGCAGCTAATAAAATCCAAGAACTCATACTCAGTTCAGGACCACATGTATACTTCAGCTGAAGTTATTCCATCCCTCATTGCTAATACTGTTGCACTGCATCTGCACAATACCTTTGCTTGTTCGAAAAGAAATGCTCGAAAATGACACCAAAAGAAATTTGTAGAATAACACACACCACAACAAGGCTTGTCAGTTGCAAAATCTTAACTTTTGCATAACAGTTCAATTTTAACCTACCTTAGTCGGATTCAGCATTGTGTCCAATACGAGTATGTTCGAATTTCTAAGTTTTTCCGTATAATACCACGTCTAGAACTGCATCGGATACGGGTACTTAAAAGAAAAATAAAGAGTAGAGTAACATGGATCTCAATTAATAAGTTAACCCTTAATTCTTTTTCCCATGCAAACACACTTTCCACCATTAAAGTCAGCCCGTGGGAAATTACACGTAAAACTAAGTTAATCCCAGATTGCTCTAATGATAATACTTATAAACATATAATTTAAAAATTCCCATGCAAATTAACATGCCTAGAATCATAGAAAATGGAAAATGATGATCATTAGAAATTAGAAAAGCATTTCCCATTTTCCAGAATGAAACAGAGTGTAATTATTGGATATTAAACCGAAAATACAGCGATGAAAAATGAGAAAGAGAATTAAAGCTTTTTACCACCAATGGCGATATAAGGAACGCGGTGCTGGCCATAGATATAAACGGCATCGGAAACGACACCGTAGGGGGGCTTCCCAACCATCGGGAGATCAGCGGAATTCTGAAGAATCTGAAGAGTTGAAGGGTCTACTTTAACACTGTCTTTCAGAAAAAAGTTAACCGCCATCCATGGAAAGCCCCTGAATCCTTGGAGCCAATATCTGACTCCGAGAAGGCTCCGGATCCGTTTTGCCTTCCCTTTCTCAGGTCGCCTTCCCTTTCCTTCTACTTTAGCTGATATCAAAACAATGATAACGATTCAACAGAAAAAAGGTTTATATTTTGTGAGTTTTCTTTTCTTTTATGGATATTAACGTCTTGGTTATGGGAAAGGTAAAGGGTGGCGGAGATGGCGGAGACGGAGATGGTGACGGTGGCGGTAGCGGGGGGTTAAATTGGTTTTGTATTTATAACAAGGTGTTTTATTTCCTTTCCGTAGCATTTTTATTTTGCACTGACCCACTTTTTCTTCTTTCACCTTTTGTCCTTTTAAAGAAAATTAACAAAAATTCGAAATCTATGGCTAATAGTAAAATTCAAAATTTATCAAATAATTATATTTATTTTTTAAAATAATAATAATATTATTAATAAATTAATTAACAAAATATAGTTTAATATCTTTCATTAATCTTAAATTGATTCAGAAGTTAATATATGGATAACTTTTTACTGCATCACTTTTAAATATGACAATAATGAAAGAATAAAATGTTAGATTACTTTATTGATCAACATAAAAACAACTTATAAACATCTAAAAATCTAACAATTTCATTTAAATAAAATGTTGTTCTTTTTGCATGTTTTGAAGCAAAATCATCTACAACGTTTTCAATATCAACTTCTTTCAAAAGATCGTTCTCAATTGTCATCAAAATAAGTCTATTTAGCCTTTCTTACGAGTCCATAAGTATGACTTCAAAAACTTCAATTTTTAAAAGCTTCGTTCTGTAAAAACAACAATAATAGGAATAGTCAATAAGACTCTATGCAACTGTCGCATTCGAAAAGTTGATGAAATTGAACGGTCCTAATCACAATTAATATTTGGATTAAGATTTCTTCTTAAAAAAATGGTTACATATATTTTATAGTACTTTTTAAAAATATATATTATACAACTCATTTAGAGCCTCTATTTTCGGGGGCAAGTTCGGTTAAATCTATTGAACATGCCTAGAACCATCATGTTGTTGCCGACCGTAACTGAGAGGCCAAAAGTTGCATTTCACTACATCGTATAATACTTTGGAAAACATAGGTTACAAATTGTATTGTATTTTATTTCTAATAAAATGCTAAATAGAACCCTAGGTAAAATATTGACTTCTATTGTATCTATTGGGTTCATAGCTATTTGTTTATAATACTAAAATATATTGACTTTTATTGTAAAAAAAAAAAAAAAAAAAAAAGTTTGGTTTCAAACCATCATTGTGTAATCGTTTTTTTACCGTCGTTATTCCATAACATTATTGAAACCATGAAAGACAATTACATTAAACTTATTTTTTACAAATATATTTTTATCTCAAACAAAATTTATTAAATGTAAGTAAATTCTTCAAAAAGGTTTTTATAAATATACACAATTTTAAGAACTTCCCAACATTTATGTCAAAGTAGGTATGAATTACCATCTTCAGATTTCGGCTCATTTAAGCATACCTAATAAGTTTTATAAGGTATAAGAGGGGAAGGATTTTAAATGCAAGCTTCATCCCTTTTTTTTAATTTTTTTTGCTACAATAATTTTTTTTATTAAATAGATAAGTATTATATTTTTAAGACAAATGTTGAGATTCAAATACATATAAAATAGAACAATATGAACATCATTGGACACTGGACCAATAACTGGATCTATGTTACAATAATATATATATATATATTACTATAAATTAGTACATTTTTGGTGTTCCAAACTTCCTACTCATCCATGCTTGCATTAATTTTAGTTCTGAAAAAGGTTTATTTACTCTTAATGTGTAGCCTACTAGTTGATTTGGGTTGGTATTCCATCACACCATTACTTTTAATGCATGCTTGATTATCATCTCTCCGTATATTATTTTTTTAGAAAAAAAATCAAAATTGCATCTGTTGTGTATATTTCAACTCAAAAACATGAAAAGAAAAAAACTTGAACATTAACATATAATTAAAAAGAAGAAGAGATCAAGGAACTCTTGGTATATAATGTGTTCTGTTCTCAAAAACATAAAAATTACAAACTTATCCAGCTTGCCAAAAGAAGGAGAAGAAATCACTTAGACCATCTGTAGCTGAAGCCGAACCGTCACCGTCGATGTGGCCGTTGTGTCTCCTCGATGGACCGGAAGGTGGAATGGGAGCACCCTTGGTGAGAAGACTGAAGGAATTTGCTTTCTTGAAGTTCACCACCTTATTCTTATTATTACCATCTTTCTGTTTGTTTCCGAGGCTTAAATCATGGATTCTGTACAAAGCTCCATTGCTTGAAGGAAACAGAAGGAAAACAAATGACAGAAACAAAACAAAAATGGTTAAAATAATCTGTCTGGTAGCCATCCAAATGAAAGGAAAAAAAAGAGATTAGTATTGAATTGTTGTGGGGTTTGCTGGTTGTTGGATTTTGTGTAATGAAAATGCTGGGAGAGAGGTCAATTAAGATTGATTTTGATTAAAGGATGGAAACTATATACATATATATATATATATATATATGTATTTAATATATACACGTATATTATTTGTATGAAAAGCAAAGTAATGTGAGAGGGTTTGCAGAAATTGGGATATGTAGGAAAATGTCAAAGATAAAAGTTGCAGAGTAACGGTCGCTTAAAGAGAAAGCAAAATACTCCATATATTTACAAAAAGCAAAAGGAAAAAAAGTGGTTAACTTGAGTTAGATTGTATTCTGTTGATCGACTAATGAATATATTTTTTGAAATTGAAAATAATATTTATTATATTCTAATAAACTAGTAATTTATATTATAAAATTAAAACATGTTCATATTTTAATTTTTTATTTATAAACTCTTTTGTTTTATATTATTTGTATTATAAAATTAAAATATGTTTACATGTTTTAATTTTTATTATGAAATTAAAATATGTTTGTATTTTAATATATTGGGCCAGATTAGTCAGGACAAAACTTTAAGGAATCGAAAGGACAATAAAAAATGTTCATATTTTAATTTTTTATTTATAAACTCTTTTGTTTTATATTATTTTTATTATGAAATTAAAATATGTTTATATATCAGTATAGTTCACGAGGATGGAACCCATCCCATGTAATATTTTGAAGTTTTATACTGTTTTTGAACCGTTAGCTAATGATAAATGGGTTATTGAGATTAATAGTAAGAAATAAAAAGATTTTTATGAGAAAAAATAAGATAATCTCAACCATCTATTACTATATTCCAACAGTCTAAAAAAAATTTTATAATATTATTTTTCCTTTGGTTTTTAAGGTGAGGTAATATGAGAAATTGTATTGCATGCAAGGTTGGAGGCAGGCAGGCAAACAGTTATAAAGAAAGTCCTTTTTTCATTGTTTGGGGAAACACATTTATACTTTTATTACCTCATTTTTTGGACTCTCTGTATTGCCTTCATTGAGTGAAAGCATATAGAAGTGGTAATACATAAAATATTATTAAAATTTTAATAATTTAATTTGTTTAAATTTTTATTTTTATTTTTATTAAATTATTCTTTTATTTTTTATTTATTAATAATTTTATTTAAGTACAAGTTATTATTAATATTGTGTCTGGTTTCAAATTTGAATAAACTCACACACACATACAAACTAAGCAGCAAGAATCCAGGCTACCTAAATAGAACGCGCCATACTTTATCATTGGAACACTATTTGAGTCCGATTTTTATTATACCTTAGACGTGAGATTCTAAGATAGAATGAGTTTATTTTGAGTTCATGTAATAATGATTATGTTATTTGAGATTGGGCTTAAGATAATATATTTGAGTTTGGTGATAAATATTTTAAATATTGGTTTCGGTTAATTTTAGAATATTAGTATTTCATTTATTAATTTAGTAAAAATATTTTTCTAACACTCGAATTTTTTTAAGTTTGTATAATCTTATACATTAAATTTTAATTTGATTCAATTTTCACAAATTATTTAGAGCATTATCACTTAAAATCATTTTATGTTTACTTATTGTTTAGACAGATAATTATATTTCCAATATAGGAAAAATATTGATGTTTTTATTTTTTAAAAATGTGTGAAATTGAATTAAAACTAAAGTTTTATGTGTACGATTAACCGAAATCAACATTTCATGGGTATAACTGCGTTAAATCAAAGTTATGCGAGGACTGGTTGTTGAAAATTGTTAAATGAGTTGAAGATCCACTAACATCAACCAAGTAAACAGAAATGATATAAATCATGCTCCAATATTCTTGCATTGTATCAGATATTGAGGGTTGTCCACACAAAACTTCACTAGTTTTACACTACACTTTTGCCACTCATATTTGCAACATCATCACGACTTTCCCTTGATGCTTCAACAAGGAACTGGAAAGGCCTAGGAGGCATTTCAAAGGGCTCGACATCGGTTCCGAGCATCTCCAGCACTGGCCGGTCATTGGGTTTAATTGTATGCACCAGAAGGCTGTTATCACCATCTTCTTTACCAATATCTTCTCATCGTGTGTTGCATATCCTAACTCTACACAATGGGAAGTATTCTTGACTTGATTGTTCGGCAAATGTGTTTAAATTCCTTCTCTTTCCTATTATTTCCAGTAATAACATTCCGAAACTATAAACATCGGCTTTATAAGAGACGCCTCCAATATTTTGATACACTAGTTCAGGAGCAATATAACCTATTGTACCTCGAGCTGCAGTGAGAGATACACTGTTATCTTTTATTGGATATAATTTTGCAAGGCCAAAATCCGAAACCTTAGGAATAAAATTCTCATCTAAGGTTTGATATCGAAATGAAGAATTTGCATATCACATCCTCGATGCAAGTATTCAATCCCTCGAGCTACTCCCAACGCGATATCAAACTTCTGTTGCCAACTGTAATCACTCATTTTTGTACGGATTTTTAGTATTTTTAGTATTATTGTAATAATATATATAAATAATAATAATAATAAAATTAATAATAAAAAAAAAGCAAAAAAAGAAGAGGAAATTTAATAATAAAAAAAGGGGAGGGGAGTGGAGCACAAGGCTCCACGTCACCCTCCTCCCCTCTATAAATAGGAGGGCATGAAGCAAGAATTGGAAATTGCAAGCAGCAATTTGAATCGGCAGGGGCAGGCCAATTCGGCTAGCCCAGGACCGGGGTAATATCCTCGGTCCTAACCGGTTCGATCGATGTCCTATTTTAGGTCCGATCTAGTTAATATTTTTGGAGAGGACGTGGTAGATCTCGGTGGGGTCTAGTCGGGGTTCGTCATTCGAACATCTAATTAGGTATATTTTTTTATTTATGTTGTAATTTTTATATTTTAATGAAGTAGTAGTTAATTTAAAATTGTGTTTTTAATTTGTATGTTTATCTATGTTTTAGATTAGGATGTTTTAAATTTATGTTTTATATTAATATTTTATTTATGTTAGATATGTTTTTATAAGTTAGATTAATATTTATGTATGCATGTTTTAGATTAGTATTTTATTTATGTTAGATATGTTTTTATTTATGAGTTAGATTAATATTCATGTATGTATGTATGTATGTATGTATGTTTTAGATTAGTATTTTATTTATGTTATATTAGTATTTTATTATGTTAGTATTTATTTATATTTTTATCGTAATGTATTTATTTATATTTGCCATGTTTTTTAAGTTTGCATAACGAACATATATTTTGTCAATGCGGTGCCCTTTTATTCGAGCGTAAACGGGGCCAGTATCAGGCGTAGTGATAGTGGTTGGACGTTTACTCTCGAATAACGGGGCCTTTAAAATTTACTCGCACATATAACCAAATTTTAATTTAATCATCACTTTAATCCGGAAAGTTTAATATTAATAAAGCGATAATTATTAAAGTACCAATTTTGGGCGGTGTGGGGGTGCTAATCCTTTCTCATCCGTAACCGACTCCCGAACCCATCAATTTGAAATCTCTGGTTTTCTACGGTGTCCGGTCCACCTTGAGTGGCCGGTGGCGACTCCAATTTTAAATAAAATGCGGGTTTTCTAAAATCCCACGCGGAAATCATCATTTTCAAAACAAATACAAAAACACTACATCTTTTTAGCGGAAAAAAAAACATCGCTACAGATGGTGACTCCGCTGGGGACATTTTTGTTTTTCAAAAACAAATGAGAGTCGAGCTTTTTTCAAATAATTACCGCTTTATTAATATCGAAAATTCCGGATTAAAGTGACTATTAAAGTAACATTCGGTTATAATTGCGCGTTTATTTTAATGCATTTAAAATATGGCATATAAACCTGTTCTTTTTAAGTGGGGGGAAAATGCTAATGCTTTCGTGGAGATATCGTTCTCCCGTATGGGCCTAGCAAGTACCTCCGGGGCTCGAGTACCTTATACTTTCGTGAGGATATCGTTCCTTCGTATGGGTATAAGCGAATGGGTCCCCCCAAGTTGAACCCGGTTGAAAGGAGCCTATAATGGGTGATGACCGGGGGCCTTGCTACTCTTAGTAGAGGATAGCAAGGACAATTCGGGTACCTCTTAGCACCAAAACTGCATATAGTGAGCCGTAGGAGCCAACCCTTTAGAGCCATGTGAAACTCTGCCCGATTAGTGGTCACCCTATTTAGGCTCTGGTGCCTTATTTTTTGTTTATGTACAATTTTTTATTACTCTATTTTTGTTTGTTATATTTAATCGTTTTATTTGGTACTAACTCGTTTCATTTTATTCTCATCGCATTGATTTCACCTGCACCATTGCACAACATCATCACAATCTTAATTTTGCATTGCATCGATTTAGGACACATTTTGCATGCATTCATTTTCAAAATAATAAAACTAATCCTCGGGTTGCCCCATTAAATACAACGAAGATGGTCGATCTAGCACCTTACAAAGCCTCTTACAAGAGCCTGATCTTGGGGCATGTCCAAAAGCACCCCCACATCTTTTACAAATAGTGTGCCTCTAACAAGGTCCCAGTCTGGGGGCATTCTTTGCCAAGGTCCAGCCTTCATTGTCGAGTCAAACTCTTGCATCTTTGACCACAGTCTGCAAAAATGCATCTAATCCAAAATAATAATAATAAAGAGTTGCCATGAACCAACACACAATTTATAAACCCAACATAGGGGGCAACAGAATCAGCACTCAAAGTGTCAAATTCAAGAGTAATTTCAGACGATGGCATAATAACGAACAAAATGTTGGGGCATGCACCAGATGGATGATCAAACCCAAGTTGAGGTTAAGGCACCGTCACATACAAAAACCAAGATCCTGACGGGACCAGTGAGGAGTCAGGGGCATCCCTTTGAGGATCGAAAAAAAATCATGCCACATCCATGCATGTAGTTGCATTCATCTTGCATTAAATAATTTTTGCATACGTCATACATTTAAATTAAGTGCATACACCAAAGTCACCATGCATTTAGGGTAGACACATGCATTTAGACATAAAATTAGATACATTCATGCAAATCTTTCTTGTACATATAAAACAGTTCAAAAAAAGAGACCGAACATCTTCACCGGGGGGCAACAACAAGAAGGCCAACCTTAGTCTTAGAGGAGGCCAAACACGAAGAAGATGGAAACACCCAAAATAAAGGTATCAATGACAAAATCTTTGACAATTCTTGACTAATGTTTGTTCTTTTGTAGGATTTGATTCCTCCGACAATGGTGTGACGGATGCCAACAAAAATTCTTTCTAGATCATGCCCTCTCGTCGATAGAAAAGCCGGGCAATTTTTTCAAAAAAATTAAATTATCTTGTGTCAATAGCGCAACACCCAACATCTTGCAAATCATGCCTCCTCTGGTCGGTGGTAGTACGCCAACTTAATGAAGATCTTGCCTCCGTCGGTGGTGTTGCAGATCAAAATTTCCATCCAGATCCTATCTCTCCGTTGGTGGTGTAATGGATCTCACATTTTGCTGATCTAGTCTCTCTGACAGTGGTGTAGCAGATCAAATCCTATCCAGGTCTTGCCTCTTCGACGGTGTTGCAGCTAGACCTAAATTTTACTCGGAGTTTACCTTTTATCTTAATGGTAGTAAAAAAAAGAAAAAGAAAAAAACCAAAAAATAAAAAAAAAAAAAAAAAAAAAAAAAAAAGAAAAATTGAAAAAAGAAGAAAAGAAATGAAAAAAGCAAAAATGAAGGAAAAATCAAAAAATGAAGAAAAAAAGAATAAGAAGAAAACTATCTGATCCTGCCTCTTCGTCGATTGTCGTCGTGAAATTTGGATCAAATCCCCGAACCTTGCCTCTCTTCGTCGGTGTTGTAGCTTGGTCAAATCTAACTTTCGGTTCTGCCTCTTCGTCGGTGTTGTAGCTGAACCAAATTCACTAACTTTCGGTCTTGCCTCTTCGTCGGTGTTGTAGCTAGACCAAATTCACTAACTCTTGATCCTGCCTCTTCGTCGGTATTGTAGCTGGATCAACATTACTAACTTTAGATCATGCCTCCTCATCGGTGTTGTAGCTTGGTCAAAATTTACTAACTTTCTAGTTGTATCAATGTTGTATCTCAAAAAAAAGAGAAAGAAAAAAAAAAAAAAAAAAAAAAAAAAAGAGAGAAAGAAAAAAGAGAAAAAAATAAAAAAAAAAAAAAAAAAAGAGAAAAAAGAAAAAGAGAAAAAAGAAAAAAATAAAAAAGAAAAAAGAAGAAGAAGGAAAAATCAAGAAAAAATAAAAAAAGAGAAAAAAATCAAAAAATGAGCTTTCAACCAAATTCTGATCATGCCTCTTCGTCAGAGTCGTAGCTTGATCACAAAAAAGAACAATTATCCGATCCTGCCTCTTCGTCGGTGTCGTAGCTGGATCAAATCCCCAGATCTTGCCTCTTCGTCGGTGTTGTAGCTTGGTCAAATCTAACTTTTGGTTCTGCCTCTTCGTCGGTGTTGTAGCTGAACCAAATTCACTAACTTCCGGTCTTGCCTCTTCGTCGGTGTTGTAGCTAGACCAAATTCACTAACTCTTGATCCTGCCTCTTCGTCGGTGTTGTAGCTTGGTCAAAATTCACCAACTTTCAAGTTTTAAGAAAAAAGAAAGAAAAAAGAGAAAAAGAGAAAAAAGAAAAAGAAAAAATATGAAAAAACAGAGAAAAATGAAACAAAAAAAGAGAGAAAAAAGAGAAAAATTGTCAGTTTTATGATCTTGCCTCTTTGTCAGAGTTGTAGCTGGATCAGACATCAGAACTTTCACCTATCGGTCTTGCCTCCTCGTCAGTGTTGCAGCTGGATCGAATTTTGTAGACCCTGTCTCTTCGTCGGTGTTTTGCAATTTGGTCGAACTCTCTTTAGGTATTAGCTTATTACCAATAATGTAGCAAGAAGAACTCGGTTTGGCTTCCCCAACAAACAACCCCCATTTTGAAGGCTTTGCTTCCCGAGAGTGACAAGGTGGATCAACCAAAACAAGAAAGAAGACATGCGCTGAAGAGAATGAAGATCTACCGAAGAAAGAAGACACGCGTCAAAAGGAGAGAAGTTTAGCCAGATAAAACAAAAATGAGTGCTTTTGATCTTTGCTTTGTTCTCGTTTCACAAGAACAAGCAAAGAGGGGCAACTGTAATCACTCATTTTTGTATGGGATTTTAGTATTTTTAGTATTATTGTAATAATATATAATAATAATAATAATAATAATAATAAAATTAATAATAAAAAAAGCAAAAAAGAAAAAAAAAAAAGAGGGAATTTAATAATAAAAAAAGGGGGAGGGGAGTGGAGCACAAGGCTCCACGTCACCCTCCTCCCCTCTATAAATAGGAGGGCATGAAGCAAGAATTGGAAATTGCAAGCAGCAATTTGAATCGGCAAGGGCAGGCCAATTCGGCTAGCCCAGGACCGGGGTAATATCCTCGGTCCTAACCGGTTCGATCGGGGTCCTATTTTAGGTCCGATCTAGTTAATATTTTTGGAGAGGACGTGGTAGATCTCGGTGGGGTCCAGTCGGGGTTCGTCATTCGAACATCTAATTAGGTATATTTTTCTTTTTTATTTATGTTGTAATTTTTATATTTTAATGAAGTAGTAGTTAATTTAAAATTGTGTTTTTAATTTGTATGTTTATCTATGTTTTAGATTAGGATGTTTTAAATTTATGTTTTATATTAATATTTTATTTATGTTAGATATGTTTTTATAAGTTAGATTAATATTTATGTATGCATGTTTTAGATTAGTATTTTATTTATGTTAGATATGTTTTATTTATGAGTTAGATTAATAGTCATGTATGTATGTATGTTTTAGATTATTATTTTATTTATGTTATATTAGTATTTTATTATGTTAATATTTATTTATATTTTTATCGTAATGTATTTATTTATATTTGCCATGTTTTTTAAGTTTGCATAACGAACATATATTTTGTCAATGCAGTGCCCTTTTATTCGAGCGTAAACGGGGCCAGTATCAGGCGTAGTGATAGTGGTTGGACGTTTACTCTCAAATAACGGGGCCTTTAAAATTTACTCGCACATATAACCAAATTTTAATTTAATCACTTTAATCCGGAAAGTTTAATATTAATAAAGCGGTAATTATTAAAGTACCAATTTTGGGCGGTGTGGGGGTGCTAATCCTTCCCCATCCGTAACCGACTCCCGAACCCATCAATTTGAAATCTCTGGTTTTCTACGGTGTCCGGTCCACCTTGAGTGGCCGGTGGCGACTCCAATTTTAAATAAAATGTGGGTTTTCTAAAATCCCACGCGGAAATCATCATTTTCAAAACAAATACAAAAACACTACATCTTTTTAGCGAAAAAAAAAACCATCGCTACACCAACTCAAAGTGATTTCATGTTCTTTTGCAAAAATTATTTTATCTAAAGATCCATTTGACATGAAATCATACACAAGAGCTTGCCTCAATTCCTCCACACAAAACCCTACAATTTTTGCCTCGTTTACATGATGAATCCTTCCGATGGTTGCAACTTCATTAATGAAATACTGCACATTTGCTTTTGAACCCAACAATTTTACTGCTACAAGATGACCGCTACGAAGCCTTCCTTTAAACACGGTGCCGAAACATCCTTCACCCAATTTATCTCTAAAATCTCTCGTAATTCTCTTTATTTCACAATAAGAATACCGGATCAGCATAAAACTTTGACTCCGAAGAAACTCTTCGTGTAACCCCCTAGACCCGGCTATGCGACACACCTGGCTCTAGGATGTTACATTAGGGTCACCGGAGCGACCCACAGAAAAAAAAAAGAGAAGAAAACTCTTAAAAAACGTTTAAAAGTGTAAAATAATATTTCGGTCAAAACTATATTAAAATTTTGTTTATACAAACTAAAATCCAGAAAATAAAATACGGACTCAATCATAAAATAAATCGTGGCATACATGCCCACTAATACACAGGTACTGTACTCCACGCGCAACGCCAAGGGAACTCCAAACTGATATTGTTCATAAATCTATAATCAAATTTCTTTAACCTGCATGGGTGAGACAAAGTGAGTTTGGGAAAGCTCGGTAATACAAAACTAAAAATGGTGATGTAGACAAATGCATGTAAGGTAAAACAGATACATGGTATAGTATAAAATTATCACGGTGTTCTGAGTAACCACATGTTCCAATTACAGTTCATTTTAAATTCTTATCTATCCTTCAACTAAACTCCAACAGGCAGTTTACGAATACTACGTCTATAAGGCATTGACCTAGGCCAATTAGGCGTAAGTGCTGACCTAAAGAGGGTGTATTAGGTCCAAAAGAATCGTCCTAACTGAAGTACAAAAGCCTAAATACAGAATATATTACCCTAGTCAAAGCGTAAGAACCTGATACAGTAGTCATAAGGAATTACCCTAGCTGAAGCGTAGGAACCTAATATAGTAGTCATAAAGAATTACCCTAGTCGAAGCGTAGGAACATGATGCAGTAGTCATAAGGAATTATCCTAGCCGAAGCGTAGGAACCTGATACAGTAGTCATAAGGAATTACCCTAGCCGAAGCGTAGGAACCTGATACAGTAGTCATAAGGAATTACCCTAGCCGAAGCGTAGGAACCTGATACAGGCGGAATCACTCTAGCCGTAACTAAGGATTCGAGTACGGGCATTAACCATGGCCATTAGGCGAGGGTACCATCAGAAGGGAATACCTTACGTCACGGACGAAATTACCCCAGCCGAAGCATGAGAACCGAATACGGGCGGATTTACCAGCCCGATCAGGACAGAACCTTCGGTAACATCATACTATATCCCAAGTACCCGAGTAACAGTCTAAGCAGTGATACAAAGCAAATTATTCAACCAGATAGGTACACCTTAAGTATTCGCTTCTCATAACTAACTATAGTGTATTTGCAAAGTAGATCACCTTCACTAATTAACTATTGAACGAACTACGAGAAATTGAACATGCCTTCATATGGTATTCTTCCAAGTCTTAGAGGTATTTTCAGCCATTAAGATACGTCTGGTAATTCCAAACAATTCATTTATTTCAATTCGCGATGGTTTATCCACGATTTCAATTAATTTGATGATTTCAGTGCCTGAGGTTATTTCGATCATTTCTTTCATTCCAATCATTTCATTCACTACTATCATTTAGATCAGTTCAGGAATACGTAGAACCTTTCAGTAAGTTTATCTTCAGGTGTTTGTTCAGAGTTTGGGTAATCCAAGTGTTTTGTTATCCTACATATTTGCAATCATGATACCGAATTCTTTCCCAATAAAATGAGGGTTTCAGATAAAGTAATCATTTATCAAATCGAGTGTAAAATTTTTAGGACATTTCCTTTGTTAGGGGTATTTAAGTCATTCTTATTTCTCGAGTGTGTTATCGTCATTTCTTAGCGAATATTTCAAATATTAAATCATTTAAGTCTATTTATCGGATCGGGAGATTATGTCTTATTAACAATTTGCTGAACTCGGGAACCTTTCGGTCTATTAACTTCCTTTTTTCTCGAATAATTTGATCTTATCCACATTACCATTCTATTATCTCATAATTTAATTGGCTCAAATAAAGTTAAAAGTACACTTAATCTTACTCATGCAACTTTAGCCTAGAACCAACATGTATCATAAAGCATACAAGAGGTAGTAATGTATTACCTTAAGTCCTTGCTATATCGGTCGACCCTTGAAACGACACTCAAACACTCTCGAACCTGAATTCGGCGTCCCACAGCCTCTCAGACCCAAAGATATACGAATGTCTATTCGGATGAACTTCGGCGAAGGCTCGGTCGCTGTCGGTTAGACGATCAGTGACCAGGGTTTGACTCATCTCGAGGTGGGGAGGACGATTGTAGCCTCCGAATCACCAACAGACACGAGTGGCGGGTGGAATCGAAGGGGAACTAAAAGGGATTTAACCCTAAGTTCATCGAACACTTGAAACCCAGATTGCCGATGAACAGCGCGGCTGCTTGGCATAGGAGTTGGGGGGTTTTGATCGGCAAATGACGGGGAGCACGGTGATGGTGGCGGTGACAGCCACGAACGGGCGGTGGGTAAGATCGGAGAGATGGCTGAAATGGAGGGTGGGTGATAGGTTTTTGGGGATTTTCTCCCATTTGGCTCGAAAGAAAGATAAAAATGGGAGTAAAAGGATCAGATTCAGTTTACTAAGTTTTGATTAACCCAACCAAAACATCTCTCAAATAAAGTTTTGGGAATCTATTTCACTAAGAGCTTCTAGCTCAAATGGCTAGGTGACTGACCAAAGAGGCCTAGGTTGTAGGTTCGAATCGCACAACCTGCATCCCCCTTTAAAACCCCATTTTTTATATTTTATTTAACTCAAATGCTTTATTTTCTTATATTTAGGGTGTTACAACTCTCCCCCTAAAAAGAATTTTTTCCCTCGAAATTTACCAGAGTTAGAGAAATGCAATCACTGCTCTTTCATTCCTTCTTATACAGATCATTCTGATAGTGTTCTCAGTCACTCAGACTAACTTGGACCCAAACCAATCCATCATGCATTTTAGACCAACTAATCGGAATACAATATTTTAATCCTTAGGAGACTTTACAGAGCATAGTGCATACACCGGCCTGATAGTTGTTACATAAGCATACTTAGCTAAAGGCAAGTAACATTCCCAACAATCACAATAGTCAATTACATTACTCCAAAATACCTCCTTTGGATATTGATTTACTCTATCAGATTGACCATCAATTTACAGATGAAAAATCGTACCCGAAATCCAGGCTAGTGCTCAAAGTCTGCAACAGTACATTCCAAAATCAGTATATATCATCGAATTTCAGTCATGGATGATACATAACGATACACCATGCCATATTTTTAGAGACAAAGTCTTTCTTTAAGTCGATTAAACATAACCAAGGTCTTAAACGGGTATCACTTACCTTCAGCAAAATTTTAGACAATTATTTCCTTTGTGTATTACTGAGTCACCACAGAAATTTACACTTTCGCTACTTTCGCAAACACTTTTCTTCTAAATTTATACTGTTTTTATCAACTTTCTTTCAGCATATTCTCAAACATGATCATTATCACTAAATAACCTTACATGAAATCTTATGTCAGTTACCTCACATGATCAAATATTTATTCTCCATCTAATTCAGATATTCAATTTCACATGCAAGAACTATCTCAGATTCTTTATCCAGATTCAAATTCATCCATTTAATCCAAAACATAGACGAACGTTATAGACATTACTTGCCAGTACAGATCGAGCTATGAAAGGCAAAATACCTAGATTCACTTATTTCAGAAAAGGGATTCGACATCGGAGTTCCAGCTCGGAGGAGTACGGTTAAGCTAGGGGCATGCACAGACCAGACACCCTATAAAAGACGATCGGTTGATCTACCCAGAATGACGCAATTATAAGCTCTGATAGCACTAAATGTAACCCCCTAGACCCGGCTATGCGACACACCTAAATCTAGGATGTTACATTAGGGTCACCGGAGCCACCCATAGAAAAAAGGAAGAAAACTCTTAAAAATACGTTTAAAAGTGTAAAATAACATTTCGGTCAAAACTATATTAAAATTTTGTTTATACAAACTAAAATCTAGAAAAAAATGCGGACTCAATCATAAAATAAATCGTGACATACATGCCCACTAATACACAGGTACCGTACTCCACGTTCAACGCCAAGGGAACTCCAAATTGATATCGGTCATAAATCTATAATCAAATTTCTTTAACCTGCATAGGTAAGACAAAGTGAGTTTGGAAAAGCTCATTAATACAAAACTACCAAATGATGATGTAGACAAATACATGTAAGGTAAAACAGATACATGGTATATTATAAAATTATCACGGTGTTCTGAGTAACCACAAGTTCCAATTACAGTTCATTTTAAATTCTTATCTATCATTCAACTAAACTCCAACAAGAAGTTTACCAAGACTATGTCTATAAGGTATTGACCCAGGCCTATTAGGCGTAAGTGCTGACCTAAATGGGGTATTGGGTCCAAAAGAATCATCATAACTGAAGCATAAAAGTCTGAATATAGAATGTATTACCCTAGTCGAAGCGTAGGAACCTGATACAGTAGTCATAAGGAATTACCCTAGCCGAAGCATAGGAACATGATACAGTAGTCATAAGGAATTACCCTAGTCGAATCGTAAGAACCTGGTACAGTAGTCATAAGGAATTACCCTAGCTGAAGCGTAGGAACCTAATACAGTACTCATAACGAATTACCCTAGTCGAAGTGTAGGAACATGCTGCAGTAGTCATAAGGAATTACCCTAGCCGAAGCGTAGGAACCTGATACAGTAGTCATAAGGAATTACCCTAGCCGAAGCGTAAGAACCTGATACAGTAGTCATAAGGAATTACCCTAGCCGAATCGTAGGAACCTGATACAGTAGTCATAAGGAATTACCCTAGTCGAAGCGTAGAAACCTGATACAGACGGAATCACTCTAGTCGTAACTAAGGATCCGAGTACGGGCGTTAACCCTGGCCATTAGGCGAGGGTACCATCAGAAGAGAATACCTTACGTCATGGACGGAATTACCCCAGTCGAAGCATGGGAACCGAATACGGGCAGATTTACCAGCTGATCATGGCAGAACCTTCGGTAACATCATACTCTATCCCAAGTACCCGAGTAACAGTCTAAGCAGTGATACAAAGCAAATCATTCAACCAGATAGGTACACCTTAAGTATTCGTTTCTCATAACTAACTATAGTGTATTTGTAAAGTAGATCACCTTCACTAATTAACCATTAAACGAACTACGAGAAATTGAACATGCCTTCATATGGTATTCTTCCAAGTTTTAGAGGTATTTTCAACCATTAAGATACTTCTGGTAATTCCAAACAATTCATTCATTTCAGTTCGCGATGGTTTATCCACGATTTCAGTTAATTTGATGATTTAACTGCCTGAGGTTATTTCAGTTATTTCTATCATTCCAATCATTTCATTCACTACTGTCATTTAGATCAGTTCAGGAATACGTAGAATCTTTCAGTAAGTTTATCTTCAGGTGTTTGTTCAGAGTTTGGGTAATCCAAGTGTTTTGTTATCCTACATATTTGCAATCATGATACCGAATTCTTTCCAAATAAAATGAGGATTTCAGATAAAGTAATCATTTATCAAATCGAGTGTAAAATTTTTAGGACATTTCCTTTGTTAGGGGTATTTAAGTCATTCTTATTTCTCGAGTGTGTTATCGTCGTTTCTTAGCGAATATTTCAAATATTAAATCATTTAAGTCTATTTATCGGATTGGGAGATTATGTCTTATTAACCATTTGCTGAACTCATGATCCTTTCGGTCTATTAACTTCTTTTTTTGAATAATTCGATCTTATCCATATTACCATTCTATTATCTCATAATTTAATTGACTCAAATAAAGTTAAAAGTACACTTAATCGTACTCATGCAACTTTAGCCTAGAACCATCAGGACGGAGGACACGACATCCAACAGTGCGACAAGTTTAAGAGATTTGTGCAGCAATTGATGAGCGACAAGCAAATAGAGTTCTTTGAAGAGCCTACAAGAAGGAAGGGGTCAGACGTACATATGTCGGACTGCCCCAACATTAAATACGGGAGAGACAGACCTTTTGTCATCTCCTCCAGGCCAGAGGGTGCAAGTTCCTCCTAAGGAGAAGCTACTAATATGACTCCCAAGATCATCATCTCGGCACCATCCCCGTTCCCATTCAAGGATATGTGGTAAACTCCCTAGAACTATGTTGTGAATGTGACCATACCAGAAAAGCCAAAATCTGGTGAAGTAAAAGAACAGAAAGTTGAAGAAGAGCCTACACCGAAAGACGAGCAAGCCAAGAGTGATGAGAATGTTAGTGAGGTGGGCCACTTCACGAGGAGCGGCAGATGTTACTCCTCAGAAACCTTGAAGGCTGTTGAAGTTGCCAAGGATAAAGAAAATGATACATCGGTTACCCTCGCGCAGATATTTGGTGAGGAACCACCTCCAAAGATAAATGAACCAGTAACCGAGGCACAGGCCAAAGAATTTCTAAAATTCCTGAGACATAGTGAATACAGCGTAGTGGAACAACTACGAAAGCAATCAACAAGGATTACAGTGCTAAAGTTGCTCCTGAGTTCAGAAAAGCACCGTGAGGCACTCTTAAAAGTGCTAAACCAGACTTTTATACCCCAGGACATTTCTGTATCGAAGTTGGACAGGATAGTGGGGCATATCACCACTTATAACCATATAACATTCAGTGATGATGAGATCCCTGAATGAGGAATGGAGTCCACCAAGGCTCTTAACATCACAATCCACTGCAAGGGGTATGTGTTACCGGGGGTATTGATTGACAACGGGTCAGCATTGAACGTACTACCTATGGTGACTCTACAAAAGCTACCAATCGATGATTCTCACCTAAAGCCCTGTCATAACTCCGTGAGAGCCTTCGACGGCACACAAAGAGGAACACTTAGAAAGATTGAGGTGCCTCTATTGATTGGGCTGACTAAGTACGTGATCGACTTCGTGGTGATGGACATAAAACCATCTGACAGCTGCTTATTGGGAAGGCCATGGATCCACTCTGCAAGAGCCGTCCCCTCATCACTGCATCAGAAATTAAAATTTGTAATCGAAGGCAAGTTGGTCACAGTGGAGGCTGAGCAAGAGATCATTGCTTCGGTGACATCAGATGCCCCCTACATTCAAAATGATGAGGATGTTGCAGAATGCTCTTTTTCAGCATTAGAGCTAGTGAATGCCACATTCGTCGCGGAAGGTAATCGGATCCCCTGCCCCAGATTATCTAATTGCACCAAGATGACCGTTGCTGAAACTTTAGGCCGATGAGCCAAAGTAGGAAGAGGGCTAGGGAGAAGGTTGCAAGGGAGCCTACGAGCTAGGAGTGTAATAACCAAGAAGGATCGTTTCGGGCTGGGTTACAAACCAAGTGTCCAGCAGAGAAAAGAATAGTACAAGAGAAAAGAATAACATAGAAGAGCCAGATTTAAGGGAGAAGGACGTTCCATGGAGACCAATGTCTTTCCCTCATTGAGAAATACTTTTGTCTCTGGAGGATTCAGCCGACCGGGACAGGAGGTCGAAGAAGCAATTAAGGAAAGTGACATACTCAATGAGAAAGAAATGTTTAGTGAATCACTCGAGGGGATGTCCATCAACATGATAGCTGGAAATGACCATGACAGCAGCGCGTTGACCAGCATCCACCCCTGCCGCCCCGGGGAGACTCTTGATAATTGGAGCTACGTTAATCTACCTGCGGTTTTTAGGGCTAGATCAGAGTAATTCTCCGAATCAACCTTTTTGTTTTTGCCCATAAGCAATGGTGATCTTTTGTATAGGGCACCTATGTTAACTTTTTGTTTGAAATAAAAAGATATCTTCCCCATTTTCTCAAATGGCAAACATCTCATTCATTCATTCTTTATTCATATTCATTCACTTCATATAAAATCATTCTCTTCCCAATACATTCGTTCTCATTTAATGCAGGGTTCCCATAATTAACTGTATGAATGATGTTGAGTCCAATCTCGAGGTAGATTTTGAATGCCCCGAGATCTCAGCATGAATTGAATAAGAGGATGATGAGATAGAAAGCGAGGTCCCTACAGAGCTGATGAGGATGATGGACAAGGAAGAAAGGCAAACCATGCCCCACCAAGAAGAAACAGAAGTTGTAAACTTAGGGACTGAAGAAGAGATAAAAGAAGTAAAGATCGGGACTATATTTTCCTCGAAAACCAGGCCAAACTGATAGCCCTACTCCAGGAATTCAAGTATGTTTTCGCCTGGACTTATCAAGATATGTCAGGTTTGAATACTGACATAGTGGTACACAAACTGCCGACGAAGCCAGAATGCAAACCAATACAGCAAAAACTCAGGAGAATGAGACCGGACATGTTGTTAAAGATCAGAGAAGAGGTGAAAAAGCAGTTTGATGTTGGCTTCTTGGAAGTAGCCAAGTACCCTGAATGGGTTGCAAACATTGTACTAGTACCGAAGAAGGATAGGAAGGTTCGTATGTGTGTAGATTATAGGGATCTCAACCGAGCTAGCCCTAAAGACAACTTCTCTCTGCCATATATTGACACGCTAGTTGACAACACCGCAGGACACTCATTGTTTTCATTCATAGACGTCTTCTCGGGGTATAACCAAATAAAGATGGACTCGGACGACATGGAGAAAACCACATTCATGACCATGTGGGGCACTTTTTGTTACAAGGTAATGTCTTTCGGACTCAAGAACGCGGGAGCGACTTATCAAAGAGCGACGATGACTCTTTTTCATGACATGTTGTACAAAGAAATAGAGGTATACGTGGATGATATGATCGCTAAGTCCCGAACAAAAGAAGAGCGCCTGTAGAACTTGAGAAAACTATTCTAAAAACTGTGAAAATACCAGCTGAAGCTTAACCCAGCCAAATGCACCATTGCCGTTACTTCTGGAAAACTCTTGGGGTTTATAGTGAGCAGAAGAGGGATTAAGATCGATCTAGATAAGGTGAAAGCCATCCAGGATGTCCCACAGCCCCATACTCAGAAGAAAGTTCGAGGTTTCTTGGAGAGGCTAAATTACATCTCCCGTTTCATCTTCCAATTAACAGATAGGTGTGACCCAGTCTTCAGACTACTTAGAAAGAATAATCTCGGTGTCTGGGATGAGGAATACCAAGAAGCCTTGGAGAAGATTAAAAGGTACTTGACGAATACTCTGATTTTAGTCGCGTTGATACCAGGCAGACCTTTAATCCTCTACCTAACAGTCTTTGAGAATTCAATGGGTTGCGTATTGGGGCAACACGATGAGTCTGGGAAGAAGGAAAGAGCCATCTACTACCTAAGCAAAAAGTTCAATGATTGCAAAACACGGTACCCACCAATTCAGAAGCTATGTTGTGCTTTGGTTTGGGCCACCAAAAGGCTTAGACAGTACATGCTATACCATACCACATGGTTGATATCCAAGCTAGACCCCTTGAAGTTCCTAATGGAAGCGCCGGCATTGATAGGGAGGATGGCCCGCTGGCATATGCTCTTATCCGAGTTCAACATTGTGTATGTAAGTCAGAAAGCCGTGAAGGGAAGCGCCATAGCAAATTTCTTAGCTAGTCGTGATTCGGATGATTATAAATCATTGAAATTTAACTTCCGGATGAGGACTTGATGTGTATTACAACTGAGGAAAATGTTTCAGACGACAATTCATGGAAGCTTTACTTTGATGGAGCCTCTAACGCCCTCGGACACGGGATAAGGGCCGTGTTAATTTCTCCAGAGAATGTCTACTATCCCTTCACTAGCATACTAGAATTCTTCTGCACCAACAATATAGCCGAATACGAAGCCTGTGTTATGGGACTGAACGCAACTATTGAAAAAAGATTAAGAAACTTCGAGTATTCGGAGATTCATCCTTAGTGATTTACCAGTTGCGCGAAGAATGGGGAACCAGGGATTCGAAGCTGGTCAAATATTATGAATTGATCCAGGAGCTCACCAAGGAATTTGAAAATATCAGTTTCACTTACCTTCCTAGAGAAGAAAATCAAATGGCAGACGCCTTGGCAACCTTGGCTTCCATGTTCAAAGCGAACACGAGGGCAGAAATGAAGCCCATTGAGATGTAGACTTTTGAAAGGTCGGCTCATTGTTGTAATATGCAAGAAGAGATAGATGGCAACCCTTGGTATTATGACATCATGCAATATGTCAAGTTTCAAAAGTACCCCGAAGGGGCAAATGACAATGACAGAAAAACACTCAGAAAAATGGCAGCGAAATATGTTCTGATGAGGAGATTCTATATAAAAGAAGCCATGATCAGACATTATTAAGATGTATGGATGCCCGAGAGGCAAAGGAGATTTTGCCAGAGGTACACGATGGTCTATATGGGACGCACGTCAATGGGCTGTCTATAGCCCGAAAAATTATGAGATATGGCTATTTTTGGTCAACCATGGAGGGAGATTGCATCGATTACGCCAGGAAATACCACAAATGCCAAATTTATGCTGACAAGATTCACGCTCCTCCGTTACCTTTACACACCATGAATTCTCTATGGCCTTT
Organism: Hibiscus mutabilis; assembly: GCA_019671005.1. Taxonomy (NCBI): domain Eukaryota; kingdom Viridiplantae; phylum Streptophyta; class Magnoliopsida; order Malvales; family Malvaceae; genus Hibiscus; species Hibiscus mutabilis. Next base: position 63,966,658 of record CM033719.1, read on the forward strand.
TGCAGCATGGGGCATGGACGTCATTAGGCAAATTCACCCGAAGGCTTCCAATGGGTACTGCTTTATTTTGGTCGCCATAAACTACTTCACTAAATGGGTGGAGGTAGTATCTTATGGCAACATCACAAGGACGACGGTATGCAAATTCCTAAATAAGGAGATCATTTGTCAATATGGTTTGCCGGAAAGGATTATCACTGACAACGCTTCCAACCTGAATAAAAAATTGATGACGGAGGTGTGTAACTAGTTCAAGATAACGCACCATAACTCCACAGCCTATCGCCCTAAGATGAACGGGGCAGTGGAAGCAGCAAACAAGAACATAAAGAAGATCATCGCGAAGACGACATATACCTACAAGGATTGGCATGAGAAGCTGCCATTAACTCTTTTCGCCTATAGGACATCTGTTCGCACATTGACGGAGGCAACACGCCCTATTCTTTAGTGTATGGCATAGAAGTAGTACTCCCCATTGAGGTCGGGATTTCGTCGCTCCGGGTCCTAAATGAAGTAAAGTTGGAAGAGTCCGAATGGGTGCAAGCTAGATTCGACCAGTTGAATCTCATCGAAGAAAAGAGGCTAAAGGCCATCTGCCATGGTTAAATTACCAAAAAATGATGATGCGGACATACGACAAGAAGGTGCGCCCGAGAGAATTCAGAGAGGGAGATCTGGTACTTAAGAGGATCCTCCCGATTCATAAAGACTCTCGGGGAAAGTGGATGCCCAATTGGGAAGGGCCATACATTGTCAAGAATGCCTTTTCAGGAGGAGCATTAATCTTAACCGAAATGGATGGAGATGAGTTGAAAAATCCTATGAATTCTGATGCAGTTAAGAGATACTATGTTTGAAAAAAAAAGAAAGAAAAGAAAAAAGAAAAAAAGAGAGAAGAGAGGTGGAGCGAAAACCCGAGAGGGCGTTCCACCAAAAAAATGGAGAGCTCAAGGCGAAAACCCAAAAAAGGGCGTCTTGAAGCGAAGGAAGAATTTGAGTCGAAAACCCGTAAAGGGCGACTCAGATAAGTTTTGAGGTTGGACCTCCGGCGAGAAGAGTCGTCCATACGAGTACAAGAAGAAGAAGCTCCAGGCAAAGATTCTACTCCGGTTGACGGGATCACGCATCATTCATACTGTAGATACTTGGGGTTTTGCATTTCATGTTTTGCTTCCCCTTTTCCTTATGTTTGCCATGACTTTTCTAAAATTGTTCCAAATTCTTAATGGTGATTAGAAAACAGGATTAACCTTGCCCTCCAGGTGCCTACATAATGTATGTTGAAGCGGGACGAGCAGAAGGCTTCGAGTACCAGGGCAAGATGACCAATGTCACATACCCCGCTTTTTTAAAAGAAAGCACTCGAGACAACAAGAGAGATTTCTCAGGTGAAAACCCAGAAGGGCACCTCAAAAAAACAACAACAAAAAAACCTTTAAAATGAAAACCCGAAAGGGCACTTTAGAACCCCAAACCAGAAATTCAAAAAAGAAAGGTTAAAATGGTTGAACCCGACAGTGAAATGGGGTATCGCCCCTAGAAAAAGAAAAAAGGAGAAAGCAAGCAGCGGAGATTCGAGATTGACTGATGGCCGAAGCAGACACACCAAGATCTTGACACTCATGAATCATGTATAGTTAGACATCCCTAGGATTAGGAACATGCTAACTCACAACATTTTATCCGCTTTAAATAGGTACTTGCAGATTGCCAATGACTTGTGATCTGTGACTTAGTGGTGAAGAAGTGATCATTTGAAGAAAGATTCTGGCAGCCTCAGTAGCGTAAGGCCAGAAAGTTGGGCAGCCTTAGTAGTGTGAGTCCAAAGATAATGGCAACCTAGGTAGCGTAAGGCCAGATCGGTAGCCATTTTGGTGTGAATCCCAAATGTGAAGATAAAGGTTCTATATAGGAAGGGCCTATATTTTCAAGTGCCCGCAGCGAAGGGTTCTATATAGGAAGAATTTTCCGCTCCGAGGCTTCAGGAGCTAAAAGTTTTATATAGGAAGAGCTTGCGGCTCCAAGGTGAAGACTAGCAGTTCTATATAGGAAGAACTCCCAGTCGAAGGAATTCACCCACGACGCAGAAGGTTTTATATAGGAAAAACCCGCATTGAAGGCGAAGAGTTCTATATAGGAAGGACTCCAAGCTTTACCATCTTAGAGTGAAAAGTTCTATATAGAAGGAACTCATAACTCGAGGCTCCAGAACGAAAGGTTCTATATAGGAGGGACATGTAGTTCTAAGATCGGAAGGTGAAGAAGTTCTATATATGAAGAACTTACGAGCCTGAAGATTTAGCCGAGGAAAAGCGGAGAGTTCCAGAAGAACACGTGATTCTGAAGCTATAAACAGGGAAGTCAGATAAAAATGAGTGCTTATAATCTTTGCTTTGTTCTCGTTCCACGAGAACAAAGAAAAGAGAGGCAACTGTAATCACTCGTTTTTATCTAGGTTGTAATTATCATAATAATGTATTAGTTTAATGATTAATATATCACCGCATATGTTCAAGTTATATTGTATGTATGATTAGTGCGTGTGAAGTGTGTGTGATGTGTGCATGTATATTATAAGATATATATGTATACATATTAATAATTAATATGAGATATGAGTGTCACGTATGTATTTACATTTCTTACAAAGTGCATTGTTTGTACGTATAGTGTGTGTGGATATTCATGATTATCATGTGATTATATATGCATGTACATAGTATATTATGGTAATTAATGTTTGCATGCGGGTTCGTATGTTGCATGTATGTGTGCACATGTGTATGTATATATATGTATTATTATTATTATAATATATAAACAGATAAGGTATTAAGAAAAAAAGAAAACAAACAAAAAATATTATTAATAGTCCAAGTCCAAATTACATAAAACCCAAAATTAATGTTTACATTGGGCCCAATCCGGCCAAACCCATGGCATAATTAGAAACCCTAATACATTTGATAACTAAAACCCTAATATGTTATCTTCCTTTTTGCAGCAGCCAAAGGATGGCCGTTGGATCAGATCTAGATCCAACGGCCATGATTGAATCCTGTAGATCATCTAGCTGGCCACGTGGGATCACGCGCGAACTATCAGACTTCCCACGTGCGCGTTTTGGACACGCGCCCGATCATCCAGCTTCCATAAGCCACGTGGTAAGATCCTGAGTGCCCTCATCTTTTCCAGATTCAATCCAAGCCCTCCGAGCAACAAGGCATCCCAGCCGTTGGATCATATTTTATCCAATGGCCAGGGATGCGTCTGCGAAAAGACATCTCCACCACGCTGCTCCCCATGCCGGCCGTACCAACCACCGTGCTCAGAGATCACCGAAAACAAGAAAAATCATATTTTTGTCAGTACCAAATCTCATAAAAATATGTATTACATGTCTCTTTTTCTACCAAAAACAATCAGAGATCAGGCATATATGTAAACCAACAAAAATTGTAATATCATCGGCCTTTCAAAAAAAAAAAAAAACAGAACTTCCATTGGTAATTTTTTCTCTCATTTTACGCATGCATGGATAAAAAAATAATATAGTGATAACAAGCAAGAGTTTATTTTACCTGAGTTAGTTGGTTTCTTCATTCACCGGCGATAAGTCGTATAAGGTGAGTCGGTATAAATGAGGAGGTTAAGGGCTTTTGTTCTGTTTCATGGTTTAAAATAAAAAATAGTTTTTGGGGAGGGGTCGTTTTTCTAAATCGATAAAAAATGGGTAGATTTTAAAAAATATGGAGGTTGGGTTTGTGTTTTAAAGAGGGAAAAGAGTCGTTTGGGGTTTTTTTAGGTTTGTCGCCGCCGATGAACGACAGCCGGCGGTGGTCTGAGGCGACTAGTACGGCGGAGGTACCATCAGCTTCTGAAATTTGGGACTGTTATCTTGGTTATCAGGTGAATAAAAAGAGAGAAAATGATGTTCATTTCTTAAGAAAAATGAACCAAAATTTCAGAACAGTAACCGGTTAGATATTTTTATGGGCGTTTAATGTTTTCCAAAATGGGATATTTGCGGCCAACGTCCTTCCGTGTTCCTAATCTTTTCAAAACTATCTTGACATGGGATATTTGCAACCCCAATCCTCCTCTTTTTTTGAAACCTTTCAATTCGGCCCTTAAATTAAATGAATTCTTATATCCAATAGTCAATTTACGCCCTTAGTCATCCCGTGTTTTGGGAATTTTCAGTTCGAATCTGCCCCTTGGTTTAATTACATTTCCAATCCTTGCAAGTTCTTTTCGGTTTGTAATTGGGTCCTCAAATGTTCTTTTTTATATATTCATTTAAGCATTCTGTTTTCAGTTTATTTTATTCCAGTCCATGTTTTTAGTCCTTGTATTCTCTTTTTATTTTACTTTATGTGTTAGTATGTTGTTAGATCGTTTATTCTCGTTTTACATTTGTTTTAATGTTATTTGTGGTGGATCTTATGTGGTGTTTTAGTATATGTTTTTTATATTTTTCATAGGTATTGTCATGCTAATATGCCTTAGTTTAAGTTTATTCATAGCGTATGCTTATTTTGTGGCAGGTTTTTACAATTTCGTATCTTAGATTCATGTTAGAAATGGGTGATATATTTGTTGCATATTAAAGTCATGATTTGTTTATAATAAAAATGGTGATATATTTGTTGCATATTAAAGTCATGATTTGTTTATAATAAGTATGCATGCAATTTGTGTCGTTTGTTAAGTATTAAATTTTAATTTTTAAGCATGTTGTTATGTTAGCTTAATCTCATATATGCCATGCATGTTTTGCATTTGTTTTTAAGTTCAAGTATGTCATATTTAGTTAATTAATTTTGAAAGCATGTTTTTTTCATGATTATGTGCATGTTTTGTGATATGTTATGTCCATGTGTTCAATTATTTTTCTTTATTTTGTAATATTTATATTTTAGGTTTTTAATATTATGTCGATGTAATTTGTATGTTTTATATTTTGCTTTCTAAGGTTGCATAATGGAATATAAATTGTCAATGCGGTGCCCTTTTATCCGAGCGTAAACGAGGCCAGTATCAGGTGTAGTGATGGTGGTTGGGTGTTTACTCTTGGATAACGGGGCCTTTAAAATTTACTTGCACTTATAACCAAATTTTAATTTAATCGTCACTTTAATCCGAAAAGTCTAATATTAATAAAGCGGTAATTTTTAAAGTACCAATTTTGGGCGGTGTGGGGTGCTAATCCTTCCCCATCCGTAACCGACTCCCGAACCCAACAGTTTTCAAATCTCTGGTTCTATGGTGTCCGGCCTACCTGAGTGGCCGGTGGCGACTCCATTTTAATAAATAAAATACGATTTTTACAAAACCCCACGGAAGACATATTTTCAAAACAAAACAATAGATAAAACTCGTTTTTAGCGAAACGGACATCGCTACACAACCATAAATAGTACTCCTTCTGTCCCATAAAAATTGTCTCTTTTGTGTTTTAAAATTGTCCCACTTAAATTGTCCCATTGAAAAACTCAACAACTTTTACTAAACACATTTTCTTTTCTATCCTCTTTTTAGTTTTCCAACAAAACAAACTTTAACTTTTTAAAGATAAAATTGTCATTTTAATTATTTTACAACATATCTCTTACATAAACTTTTTCTTCTTAAAACTACGTGAAAAATTAACATGAGACATTTTTTTAAGGGACGAAGGGAATTAAACAGAAGTTAGAAGACACCAAAAATTTCAAATGTAAAATAGTATATAAGAACTCGATTTCAAAAAATAAAGTATAAAAACTAAATTTTAAAATTTTAAATAATATCACATTGATAATTCAAGTTGAAGAAGATTGGTTTAAGAGGCATTTTAAGCAACTCGGTATTTTTTAATGAGAGAAAAACTAATTGTGCAGAAAAATTAATAGTGTTAGAGATTTAGACTGACTAATAATATTGTAAAAAGTAAAAAATTAAATTTTGCAGAATTAAAATAGAGGGACAAAGTTGCAGATTTTTTCAAGGGAACAAGAAGTGTACTTTCTCTTATCAAAATCTGTTTTTAAAAATATTTCAAATAACAAAATTCCCACAAAATGAGGAAGCAGTGTATCTGTGTTGTTGTTTTTTAACTTTTCTTTCAACTCTTTCTCAACAAATGGAAATTTACCACTCAGGTTAAGTGCTCTTGATCCTCCATAACTGCTCTCACCATCCTCTTCAAGGTCAGAATTACTATCATTATTTTTCTGTACAATGTGACTTTGAATCCTATATTCCCCAAACCCATGTTTCTTTTTCTGTTCTTTTTTTCACATGACTGTCTTTCCAAACAAACAAACAAAAAACATTTTGCTTAAGAATTTCCAACATTATCTGTAACTTTTAATAAAGATTGTCTGTTAATGTTATAAATGTTTTTAGTTGCTGTTGTTATGTAGCATTGCAATTGGCCTAACATTGTCAAAGCTGAAACCGAACAACAACATGACCGAAAGGCGATACGCGGGTACATCGTCAAGGTATTGAATCTTTGAGTTGGTTTTCCGAATTCCGGCCGATTGCCGGCTTATAACTCTTTCTTGTTTGGTTGTTCTCAGGATGTTTAAATATGCGTCGTATACGGAATTGGAAGCTCATGTAGGATGTATGAATTTTGGCCTAGACAAAGTGAGACATGTTCCGAAACAACCTTCATTTTGTTAATGATTTCTGCTTTTATGAATCAACATTATAATTTTGGATATGATCATTACAATTCTAGGAACTTCTGGCCTCAAAATCAGCTAAAGTTGCGGCCTTACTTAAAGAGAATTCCAATGCAGATCTATCTTGCTTGCTCCGTGACATTCCGGCAGATTCGGAGACTTTCGAGCTCGTTGCAAGGTTCTGTCATGGATATGCAGTTCCGATGTCCTCTGAAAACATTGTATCACTCATCTGCCTATCTTTCCACTTGGGGATGGATGACAATTACTCCAATAACAATCTATTAAGCAAAGCTGTTACTTTTTTCGAGCAAAGAGTCCTCCCTAGTTGGAACGAGATCATCAAGGCTTTGCGCTCATCCGAAAAGTCCCTTCAACAAATGATGCAGATCGGTTTATTCGATGCCTGCTTACAGGCTATGATTGCAAAGGCATCGGATAATCCACGACATCTAGGGGAACCGATAATCATCTCGAGAAACAATGGTGATCACGACGATAAGCCTAATGCAAAGAGGAGGCTCTTTGCTCTGGACTGGCAAGAGGATTTGACAACATTGTCTCTCCAGCTCTATGAGCCTATCATTTACACAATGAAACAGCACGAAGTCCCACCAGAATACATTTCCGCATCGATTTATCGATATGCAAAGAAGTGGATCTTTTGTTGGAACAGCGGAAGGGAGACTCTGTCTATTTACAAGAGGAAATCTCAAAGAAATGTAATTGAAACATTGGAGAAGCTTTTGCCTCACGGAAGAGAACTCCTTCCTTGCACATTGTTGTTTGAAATGCTCCGATTTGCGGTCGATTTGGAAGCTAGCTCGGGATGTAGGCATGGTTTCGAGATAAGGATCGGAAAGCAGCTGGACCAGGCAAAAGTAAAGGACCTATTGATTCCTTCTCAAGGCTATGCCAAAGAAGTGCAATATGATATTGAGTCTATAAGGAGGATTCTGAAAGTATTCTATGGCAATTACGACGATGCTTCGGGATTTATCACGGTGGCGGAACTCATGGAAGACTTCTTGGCAGAAGTTGCTTGTGATATGGATTTAATGATAGAAACTTTCATTTCACTTGCAGAGATGTCCATGGCAGCAGCATTAGGACCAAAGAGAAACTTGGACGGAATATACCGGGCCATCGACATATACTTGGAAAAGCATGCTTACCTGACAGAGAAGGAAAAGGAACAGGTTTGCAAAGTGTTGGATTTCCGGAAAATGTCAGTCGAGGTTTGTGAACACGCTGCCAAAAACGAAAGATTACCGGTGAGAGTAGTAGTGCAGGTGCTGTTTATGGCACAGTTGAATCTGCGGGAAACGCTGGTGCGGGCGGCTTACAACGACGACAAACCGGGGAAAGAAAAAGAGGAAGAAGAAGATGAAGTGAGGGTGGAAATGGAGAAAATGAACATCAAGGTGAAGGAGCTTGAGAAGGACTGCCATGAAATGAAGAAAGAAATCACCAGGGGAAGAAATCATAAGGGGAAACTGAGCTTGTGGAGTGAAATGAAGAGGAAATTCGGGTGCTCCACTAACATGGATGACTTACATTGCCCTACCAAGAAGAAGAAATCACAATGGGGCATATGATTTACCATTTACCATTTATTTTTCAGTTTCCTCCATATTTGCTGTTCAGTTTTTCAAGGTTTAAAGGTTAGTATTCAAAATGCGCCTTGGGTTTTGACAACTCTTTCCTTCAGTATTTTCCAATCTTACTGCTTCAGTTAACGTGGTATTTTTGTATTGAAATACTCCTTAATCGATATTTATAGATTATCTTTTTAGTTTTTTAGTGTTTAGTTTGTATTTGTCAAAAATTTTGAAGAATTAGTGTTCAATCGTTTACGATTGTGTGTTCATGTTTGTTTAGTTAACATTAAATGAATATATGTTCGTAAACATCCGTTAAACTCATTCTTAAATAATAATAATATAAAACCCAAACTTTTTTTAACGTGTAATTTAGTTAACTCTTAAAATAAACCTTGTTAGTAATTTACACCTAAATAAATCTTTAACACAAATCAACATTTCCCTTGAAATAAGAACTTAATTACAAACAAGTATGTGTGTATATATTAAGAATTATTATCATATACATTGACAATGAAAAAAAATTCTACAAGTTATTCAGGGGTTTAAGCTTTTAGTTTAGAATTTAGGATTTAGAGTTTAGAATTTAGGATTCAAATTTAGAATTTAGTATTTAAAGTTTAGGTTAGAGTTTTAAGATTAGGAATTTATGTTTTAAATTTTAGCTTGAAAATAAGCATACTTGTGTAAAAAAAATTCTACAGACAGTATATCAAATATTAACCCTATATATAAAAGGATGCAAGTATAATCCATTAAAGAATCGGATTAAAAATGAGAAACCAATATCAATGGGGGCAAATTTCTACTGTTGACATTGTAATTCCATCTCTAATCTGCTCCAACATGTCTGCTGGTCTGCAGCTAAGACATTTTGGGATAGCTGCTAGCCAATATAAACCTATTTTTTCAGAGCCGAATATCAAACACGAACCTTGAAGATGGTCCAACTAATTCTCGGGTTTCGACAGCAAAGCAATGCAATGCAAATAATCATCCCTGCAACCAACGAAAATCCTGCCTCCGATCATAACGGGTGATGAAAACACATCCCCCTCCAGCTTAAGCCTTGTGAATTCCTGCACTACATATTTTCTTTGATGATTTCCGATCCCTTCCTCGGAGTTGATTCGAAACAAAAATATGCCTCCAGAGCTAGTACAAACACAAACCAATCTGCGAAATATATCGGAAGAACTTGTTTAAAAAGAAATGTCTGCAATTATCTTATAGCATTCGTTAAGTTTGTTTACCTTTCAGCTGAAATGGAGGGCTCATTTGAAACCAACTGTAAGTTCTCGTCAACATAAGAAGATGCAGTGATCGGATCTCCAACATTTACTTCCCAGAGTAGTTCACCTTTTTCCTGAAGTGATCTCTCATGTATGTTAATGTCACGGAAAGTATAGTTTCAACAGAAGTAAAAGAGAATAGTATACTTCAACTCGAAATGAAATTTTCGGTGAAACTTTTGACTTTCTAGGGTTTTGCATAAGATTTTAATAAATCGCTTCAATGTTAAGATATAAAGTCTTTGTGGACAAAGAAAGTACTAAAATATGTGGATCAATCCCGAATATGAATTGACATATATCGTTATAGAAGGTAACAAATGCAATTGGGATTGAGTACAAATTATCATTTGATCGGAACGACTGAATGATTTTCAGGCACCTTTTTTTACAACAGTTTTTCAGGCACTTTAGCTGGCAATAAGGCATGAGCTTGAATTCTCAAGTCATAGCAGAAAAGCATAAAAAATGACCATTAAAGCATAGTAGTGGCATAAGTGGCGAAAACATATTTCTTGTATACACATTTGTATCAAGTCGATTCTCGCTCTTACCATTTCAAAGGAATACACACTTCCGTTTCGGGAACAGATTAGCACCTGTAGGACAATTACATAGACAGAATCTCAGTCGAACCATAATTTCCTACCATGTTCATATTCTGTGGGATCATAAAGTGATGCAAATATAGATGTAATTGCAGAAACTATAGGCATTAAAAGTTAAAACCAAGTGAAATAAACTCAACTCCTTTCCTCAACGCTCAAATTACTGTCAAGACAAAGAAATCCTGGTAAAACCTTCACCATCTCAACTCTAAATGTAATAAATTTTGACTAGTTTTAAGGGTAAAGTACACAAATGGTCACTAAACTATCCCTATGAATACAAAATGGTCACCAAACTTTTAAAAATTACAAAATAGTCACTGGGCAGTTAACTATCGTTAACTGGGAAACGTGGTAATTACGAAAATTTGTATAATAACATATTTAATCCTCAATATTTACACATTCAATCAATTTAGACATCAATAATGAGGGTTAAATTAGGAACAAATTGATTAAATGTGTCAATATGGAGGATTAAATGTTATATTATTCAAATTTCTGTAACTGTCACGTCACCCAATTAACGACAGTTAACGGCTCAGTGACCATTTTGTAACAAAAACTAAAGTTTAATGCCCATTATGTAACATTTGAAAGTTTGATGACCATTTTTGTATTTTTAGAGAGAGTTTAGTGATAATTTGTGAAATTTACCCAAGTTTTAATCTTAGCTTAAAGAGATGCATTACCTGAGAAGGAAGTGCAGAAGAGATGCAAGCTCCAGCAAATATTGGACCACCGGTTCTCCTCTGTATGAAAAAATAACTTAGGAGAAAGATTAAATATTTTCGAGGAAAAATAATCAGCGTGAGAGTTAAAAAAAAATCATTGTGCAAGAGAAAAGTAGGAAACGATCAAGGAGTATTTTCTTAAGAGGGAAAACTGCAAGCTATTTAGTCGAAACATTTTAAATTATTAACAAAAATGATGGATTTTAAACGCATACCTTCCAAACAATGGATCCACTTGAATCCAATGCAACAACATGACCATCCACCAAGCAACAAATGACTACAACGAAACATAAAAAAAAATATATTTAGAAGCAGCAAACAAAAAGATACTGTAAAAGGACCCAAATACTGATGGAAAGATGCAGAAAAAAGTACCATATCCATTTGAACTGATAGAAAGTGACCCAAATACTGGCGCCTCAAGTTCATGTAACCACAATGTACAAAACGGCAATTCCTGTAATTATAGAGCATAGAACAATCAAAAGGAAATAGATTCACCTAGTTGAGGTCGAATGATATAGTAACTACTGATAAATTCAAGTAAGAACATCCTTCAATATATCATGTCCAGAAACATAGTTATTTGAGACATGATTTGAAGCAAATACCCATGTTACTGAGACTCAAGTGTGAGTATTGGGTAAAGGTATGTATCCAAGGGTATGTTCAATTTTTTCAAAAGCTTTTCAGTGTATTTAGACAGTCCTTAGAAGGTCATCATATCCCCGTACCCATGTCCGAAAATGTGTCAAATATGGGCGTCAGACATAGGTACTTTAAGAAAAATGAAACTCAGAGCAATATTGGAAAATACACACTTTAAGAATGTAATGCTTTATTCCAAGAAACGACATGTCACAAACAGTTGTACCTTAATTGAAATAGCTGTCACACGGCCGCTAGTAGATGCCACATACAGTGCACTATGTGCCTATTGAAACGTAAACCACAAAGTATATTCAAATGATGATAGACAAAACCAATCGAGTGATTTACTTATAAGCTATAGTCTAAACTTTAATGTTTTTGATTGAACAAAAAGATAATCACAATATGAACAACTATATGCAAGGGAAAAAAAAACAATGCAATCTATCATACTTCAAGTTCTATTAGTCAAATTAGCCATCTGAAATAGAAGATAAGGCATAAGTTACTTTTAGACCAATACACTACTAATTCACTGACCTCCAACCCATATTATTTTAGCTTCAAATAACCTCTCTAGTAAGGCTGAATTTTGGTTTTTGGATAATTCAAACAAATAAGCTACGCCCTTAGTGCTCTATGTTTGCCATGAGACACCACATGAATGTTTTTGTGCCAAATATCATGGACAACTAGAATCTTGCAAAACCCTTTAAACCATTTATCAAGTAACCCTTACCCAATAGCTTTTAACTGATGGTACTTAAAAGTTGGAATAGGAGCTGAATTTGAATATACCCCTGCATCTTATTTAGAATCAGATATATCCTGTATTAGTTATTTAGTTTGTTTCTGCGCTCGATGCTGTTCCTTGTCACTCTAAGCCAATAATAAATTCCCAAGACAAACCACTAATTTAAGAACAAATCCATAATATTCATTGGAAAACTTACAATGATCTATTCAAATTCTACTGAGTGAAATTAACCAGACTAAAAATAGACAAGTCAGAAACCAACAGGATGATTTACTAAGAAATAAAACAAGGATGCAATGCAAGTCATATTCTAGGGGTAAAATGGCACAAAGATCGAGAAATAAGAAAAGAAAATCCATTGTGTTTGAGAACAAAAGGTAAATTGAGCTGTTAGCCAGAATTTAATATTCAGACTATATGTAGATTAACCAGACATGCTGCTCAAAAACGGTTCCATCAGACAAATAAGATTGAAGGTTCAGTACATACTTGAAAGAAAAAAACTCACCTCATCAACTGCAGGTGATCCAAATATACTACCACCACAGGGAAGCATATATACACAACACTTATTTCTATGATCAAGAGCATATAAGTTATGGTCATGTGATCCGCACCTGCATATAGTTCTTCCAGAGATTAGATCATGTAAATAACTCATCAAAATTTGAAGGCAGGTTATGAACTTAATTTGGAAATGTAAAATGATAAGGAATTTCCAGTAATTGATATGTTGATGGTAATGACAAAAATGTTATTGAAATTATCATAGTAGCAGTTGTAATAGTTCTAATTTCTAAATACAATAACTGATAACACAACGCATTAAAAATAAAAATAATTGGTAGTTGTGATAACATTGTGACCATTACCAAACATAAAGAAACAGCTGTCCAACAGAATGATTCATTGAACTGGGTTTCATGAAGTTTAAAACTGATTATAGAATCCATTTGATAAAAGAGTAATCACTTTTACGACTGTAACAGGATAGTCAATGTATTTGTCCAAAAAAAATATAGTCAATGTTGCAGAGATCAACCAAAATACTACTATACAGCCAATGCCACTCACCCCCATACATGTAACCTGTGACATATATCTCTTTTGTTTAAAGCTGCAGAGGAAGAAAGAAACTTCTTACAACTACCTTCCAATTATTTACTATATTTGTTTGAGACCCCAGCCATAAAATCATCCAAGAAAATGGTGCCTTTTCCTAACAAATCACTGTATTATTAAACCAAGGTAGATGCTGACATCCAAAATTTCAGAAACATATCTTCTTCACATCATCTAGAATTACTAGGAAACTTTCAACTGCTTCATATGTAAATAACAAGGACATCCAAATTTAGATCATCACATTATCCATCTTGACAAGAAGATCAATTCTTAAACAAATTAGGACTCCTTACTAACCAAACTTTAAATTGCACAATGAATAACAACAACAACAACAACAAATGGATAATAACCGGTAGCAAACCCTTTAAATACTTGCACACAATTCAAAATACAACTAAGTTGTCACCCACTAGAAAAGAAACAAGTCCAAGTATCAAAACCACAATAAAAGAAAATAAAGAAAATGCCGGAAGTTGATTAACAATCTGAATGCAGACACTGATGTTGGTAAGCACTGTTACCAATCCAACTCAATTTCCTGAACAAAAAAATGCTACAGATCCATGCTCATCTGATGCAAAGGAAGAATGCCATAATCTTGAAAAATAAGCTTAAGGAACATTGGGAAATTATAAGAAATAGAATGAAAATGGCAGCACGGTGAAGATAAAAACATACATGAAACAAGAAACTCATACCAGATCAATCCATTATGTGTGTCCACAATTGGCTGGCATTTCACCTGCACCCATTCACAAAACAAAAGTTCAACATGAACAATTAGCATTAGGCAATGAAATAAAATATTTACTGCAAGCAGAATGAAAACCAGAAAATGGTTTACAAGGACCTATAACGAATAAATTGGTTCTCAGGGAAGAAATGCGAGATTAACATTTCAGTATGAAGGCAGGCAGGTGAAAGAGGGAAAAATAAAGAAGCACAAGTACTGCAGCTTTAATTAAATGTTTATATTATTTTAATCCAGCTCTATAGAGACAAGTGATTAAAAATAAAAACACCCCACATTGCTAAACAATGCTCATCACAAACATATATAAGTTGATCATTAATTGCGAAAGGCATTCAAAGTCAACAACAAGACTTAACATCAAAGGTTTCTTCACTTTTGACATCCAGCACAAGAAAACTTATTCCATGATCCATGCACATCTATCTCTAACACAAGAAAACTTAACAACATGGTAGAGCTTTTTAAACCACATACCTCACCAGATGTATGGAAAGTCCAACAGATGTTGCCATTTAAAAACTCAAGAAAATATATGTTTCCATCATAGCATCCCACAACCACCTATTGGCATCAAGTATCCAGGAAATAGTAAAAACCTTTAATTGCTCAGTTGCAAAAGGAATCTATATAGTGAAGGCAACAGAGAAGAAAATGATAGATACCTGAGAGAAGTCCCCTACAATTGCTGCAGAACCTTCAACTCGTCCTTCTAGTCTGATTTCCCACTGGATAAAACCACTAAACCAGATTTAGTATTACAATGGTTGAGATAGAACACAAATAGCACACAAGAAGATATTAAGAATAGGGTAAATTGACCGTTTTGAAACTTCAATGACCAAAATAGGTTAGAAAGTAAAGTTCAGTGATGATTTATGTAATTTACCCTTAAGAATATTTCATTTTCAAGCATCATGCTTAGTCAAATTCCTCAAGACTTTAACTGCGTCGCCCTAATGATTAAATTTCTTCCCATCTCTAAGTTGCCGAAGGAGAATATGAGAAATGAGATAAAACAATCAGTGCTGCATGACAAATTATATTACAGTTGGCATCAATTTAATTAGATGGTCTGCTTTATCATCCCTCACAAATTGGTAATACAAGATATGTGCAATTTGGTATATGGTTACATAGAATATGTATAATAACTCGGAAATAACAATAGCCTATTTTACTTGGACTAGGGTATGAGTGTTGAATATGGGTACGTGTCCTACATGGATATGATTAATTTTTCCTTAAGAAAATCCCATATATTGAGAGTCCTTGAAAGGTTCTATTCCCATACCTATGGTCGAATTGAATATGCATCGGACATGGATACTACAAAAAAATAGTTAGGGCAACATAGTGTTACAGGCCAAAGTTTTGAATGTTGGGGCTTGTAGAGGTTGGAGTTGTGTGAATGGCTGGAAGGTTGTTAACCTGGCCGAGTCCAATAGTATAAAGTATGGTGTATAGCAGTGTCGTTTTGTTATTTTGTTACTTTGGTTGTTTTACTTTATTCTTTCTGATAACTAGTTTCCAGATCTCTAGGGACCAGGAGGGTCATCGTTTATGTGTAAGAGCTGATCTCAGGATCATTATGAATGAATTAATATTGGATCCCTTTTCAGTCTCTTCTTCCTTTATACATACAAAGGTCAACATATCTGGCCATGAACTATATTTGCCCATAAATTAACGCTTCCTTATTATCCTTTAACCTTCCAGAGCATCTTGATGGTGAAATAAAACCAGCAGCAGCACAAATCATCATGAAGCTCTTGATACTAAGAAAACCACATCTCCGATGAGAGAGAGACAACAAAATTTAGTCAGATATCCCAAGAATTATTCACACAGATGGTGCTTCCTATGTCAGAAACTATCAGAGAACTGAAACATTAAGTTAATGAAATTAAACACACACACATACAAAAAGAAAACACACAAAAAAGGGGGTTTCAAAAAACATTATTTTTTTCAATAAGGAAGTTGAAGTTGAGCATGTATATTCAAATTGAAGATATCCAATTTACATATAGCCCACTCATCACGTCCACATTTCTAATATTCAGTTTAACACTGAAACAAGACGTTCATATGGTTCAATAGCTATACATCAACTTAAACAATTGTTTCCATTAACCAGAATGACCACAGAAAAAACATATACATTAATATTTCTTAAAAGGGAATATGCTAATTGGGTACATGTACATCTAGAGCTGAAAGAAGATATTGTAAAAGCAATATTAAATTCAATTTGGTCTTAATTATTTGATGCTAGTAACAAAGAACCACTACGAAATGAAGTTGTAAAGAAGTTCTATAGAATGAATAAAGAATTAATTCATTTGTTTTCTCTAAGTGACTAAGGTGAGATCCATACCTTTTGGCATTAATGCAGAGGAACTTATGTGAGTGAGATCCAACAAATAAATAAATATCAGAATCTTTAAACACAGCAAGTGGTGAAGCATCAACACAGGACTCCATGTGAACTTTCCACAGTTCTTGCAAATATCCAGTTCTAGTTCTTGAAACTTCCACCAACTGAGCTTGCCAGTTACCATTGACCACATGTCCACCTTCACGCATAACCTTGTTGCAGCGGCTAAATGAACAGGACTTGGGCATCGGTGCAGAGTTCCATGGATATCCACAGAACAAATCAACAGGCTCCAAAGCATAATATTTATCTAGATCCACCTTTAATCGTTTAGACCGATCAGCTTGATCATCATTCCTTTCATAAGGCGTCCGTGACAATGGTCTTTGTAGCTTTGAGCCAAGGGGATCAAGGGTTTCAGATTCAATAATAGAAAATTCATTCACCTTGTCTGGTTCCATTATTGATTCTGGGTTATCGTTGATTCCAAATTTTGCATTAATTGATACTTTCTCCTCCAGGAGGGAAGCTAGTAGCTTAGCTGGAGTTGAAAAGATATACAGTAATCTCATACTAATCCCAAGATTATGAGAAACATGTGCTGCAGCAATGGAGTTACCACCTATCATAAAGAAATCATCATCATCTGAAACATCTTCCACCATTAATGCATCACAAAAGGCCTGCAGAATATTCATAAAAATAAGCTTAATTCTTCTCAACAGAGTACATTGAATAAAAGCCTAAAATATTTAAGCATTCTGTATTACTTTTTTCATTCGTGAAACATAACTAGCAAGACTTCAAGTTTCATCATTCTTTGTGCAAATCATTAAGTCCATCCAATATTAGTTTTTTTTTTCAAAAACAGAAATGAAGAAAAAGGTAATATACCTAGTCTAAATCATTAAATTAATCTCCCTCTCTACTATATCACTGCCATTAGTTTTAATACATCCATGGTACAGAACTCCCAATAATTCCTCCAAAGATGGTAACCAAAAAACAGACTGAGGACATCATGGTGCCAAGGGAAAAAAACAACAGGGAGAATTAGAAACAGAGGAAACCTTTTTTATAACTTGCATGAGATTACTAGTCCCAATGTCACTAATCTCATCTTGAACATGACTGACAGAGAATATTGAGTCTGTCAATTGCGCATAGTCTACTTTTCCACTGGCAGACATTGGCAGTGATTCAACAAAAACAAACCGACTAGGAACCATCACTGAAGGAACTTTACTGATCATCCAGTTTCTGATGGATGTTTTAACAATTTCAGTGGACTTTACCTTCTCTCTTAACAATATGAACGCTATAATGAAATCATCTTCTCCCTGATCCTTTTGAGAAATAACAGCAGCATCAAAAACATCACTATGGCCCCTTAATGTATCTTCCACCTCTTCCAAAGCAATGCGTTGGCCATTAACTTTTATGGTACGGTCCTTTCTCCCCAAGAAAACCAAGTCACCACTTGGTAACAGGTGTGCAAAATCACCAGTCCTAAAATATATCCGACTTCCACACTCTTCCATAGAACACTTACAAATTGAATTCTGGTGCAACTTAGCATTGTTCAAAGGTATAATAGCATTTTCAAAAAAGTAACCAGTAGAAACACAAAGACCTCTAACGTATATTTCTCCAACATTAGGATTGTCGGTTTCACCAATAAGGGCAGTACTGCATTTAGAAATAGGCAAACCAATTGGAACACTTGTTAGCTTCTCCATATCCAAAATCGATGGCAACCTCTTGCAGTCAAAATACAAACAATCTCCAGATACCTTAAACAACAAGTTCAGACATTAGCCAACAGAGATAAGCTCTACAGAAGTAGTTACTACGATGATGATGATGATAAATAGGTAAAACAAACATAATTCCTTAAGGGTTGAACTTAATTACAAAGGACGACAGTATGATAAGTCTACCATAATATATATGTTAGCTTTTTAGTCTGAATGCAATCAAAGCAATTTTCTTTCTAGATGATCCTTTTGGAAGAGTGGGATTAAAATAGAAGAATCTTCTGGTTACTTCATTCTCATTTTCTATTTGAGAAAATCCTTAGGAAAAGCATTCTGTTAAAGTTGAAAATGTCTCTAATAAACCAAAGTTATTGTTTATATATCTATTTTATCAAAAAAATAGAGATTTAGTTATGATTATAAATACCCTTTTCTACCTTCACCCATGGATCTTTTCCTCATTCAATTAAAAATATTGGAGACAAGAATATCTATAGTTTATCTTATTTCCATTAACAATGTTTACATTTTTGGGCTACGGTGTAGTGTCCTAAAACTAATGTCCTGTGTAATTATAGCCAAATCTCCAGAATTTCTATGGAACTAGCTCAAGTAAATAAAACAAAAATAAACTTTAAGCAAAGATTGTAGGCCGTAGTGGCATTTTTTTAAGTAAATATAGTCACATGAACAGTTCAATGCTTGTAATTTGTCATAAGTTAGCATGCCTTTACATGGAGAAAGAAAAGGGAAAAATGACAAACGGAATACACAAGGAGTCTTTGGTGGCCTATGACACAAAGAAAATAGAGAAATCTTCATCTCTATAATCAATGTACTATTAAATGATGCACCATAACAAGTTCATAGAGACAGAAAGAGAAAAAAAGACCATGAAGATGCATGCAGGATTTAAGTAGAGGATTCAGATGATATACTTCCTCACAAACTTCTACAGCCAGACATCATGATTAATCTGCTAATGTAGAAATAACCTAATTGAGAAAATACCTCTGTGCTCCCGTACAAATTCAGAATAGTGGTCTTGGGTAATAAATTGGAAAGCATATTCCACAAGGATAAGGGTAGAATTTCACCACTTAGAATTAACAACTTCAGAGAACTTGAAATATGAATATCATGTTGGCTTAGCATCACAGGAATGATCATCCTCATAAGTGATGGAACAGCTGTGAGTCTATTAATGCTGTAAGCCTGCAACAGCAATGCAAAATGTTACTCGCTAATAAGCTAAAAAATCACTAATACTTTGATTGGCTAACAAGGAGGTAAATGGGAACATTTATTTATCACATCCAGAATAAAGAAGCGCAGTCATTCACCTTCCATAAAAAGGACATCTTATATGATAAATTTGCTTACAGCAGAAACTCCACAAGACTCGCAGCCAAACCCAGTGAACACAATTCAGATTTCTCTGTTGTAACATAATTTGATTCAAAGAGAATACTCACAGGGGACCCAGAAGGAGTTGATCATTTTCTTCTTGACATGATATTCTAGAGCACATTCTTGGGACTTTTTTTCTGAACTACATCTCTAGTTAATCCATACATTTTAATATTCTCTCAATTTTCTACCAATCTTATTCTTGACTTACATGCACATATTTTATGTAGTAAATCTTTTCAAGGAGTTGATGAGTTTATATTTATAAGAATATAAGTACAATAATTCAAGCATGACTTGAGATCAGTCACTTTCACCAACCCAATGATGTCTCAAAAAGGCTATTGACAGCTGAAAGCTCAAATAAATAGACTTCAGCCATCCTGCCCGATCACTTCTAGCTATTGAGACCTGAATGAATACAAGTACCAAGTTGTGAAAATGATAAAACATTTGCAGCCAAGACCCGAAAGAAATCTCCCTGCTAGACCTTTAAATAACCGTTTAGTGAAATTTAACACTTGAAAGTTAAAAGTTCCTTCAGCTCATTAGTCATTACTTGTCTAGTAAATGTAATAGGCCTTTCACCTTTGATCACAACACAGAATATACAACAGCAAAAGTTTTAATCATTCAATGCCAAATTAATAACTTTTTTGCAGCATTTCAACAATTGCAGTCATTACAACAAAACAATGTGAATTCAACTAACTTAAGAAAACATGGAGGGTGATAAGGGAAGTGTGAAAATATTACCTGGAGAAAATCAATGATAGAAAAAACATTTTGCTTTAACTCTGCGAAAGGAGGTATGACCAGTGTACAAGCAGTAAGAGAAGCAATGAGAAATTCTTGCAGATGATCAACAAAGCTTATTGGTGTCTTGAATAATAAAAGTTCCTCTCCTTGCGTGGGATACAATTGTTGCATCCACAGAAAGCGATTTAAAAGACCTTAAAAGGTATAGGAGGGTGCATCATCACATTGAACTTCACATGAAAAAGCAATAATAAAATAACTGGCCTGAAGAAAAAGAAATAATAATGGAGGATGCAGATGATCAACAAAGCTTATTGGTGTCTTGAATAATAAAAGTTCCTCTCCTTGCGTGGGATACAGTTGTTGCATCCACAGAAAGCGATTTAAAAGACCTTAAAAGGTATAGGAGGGTGCATCATCACATTGAACTTCACATGCAAAAGCAATAATAAAATAACTGGCCTGAAGAAAAAGAAATAATAATGGAGGATGTGAAACAGGCATCGATCGGGAAAGAAAGCAAGTACCGTTTAGAGCTAAATCCAAAACATTTATATCCTCACTTTGTTGTTTGATCTCTCTTGAAGGTCACAGGGTTTAACAAAATGAATAAAAAAGATTTTTGCTCGACTGCGTTAGAAATAAAACTTGCTGGTTGACGCTATGTTGTAGCAACAATTAAAAGACCGGGGAAACAACACATTTTTTCATTTGAATGCACTATGCATGTGGTATCTCAAGGCAATTAAGGGATTAATTGGTTAACTATACAATGATAAATTAATAACATGATAACCAAACTACAGTATCAATTGTATTGGCCTTTATATGGGAACACAATCATGGAACAGCTTGTGTTCAAATCCAAATATACTCCCTCCAATCATCCTAAACTGGTTAAAGCCAAAATTTCATAGTTTATTTTGTTCCTTGATTCAAAAAAAACACAAGCCCCAAACAATTCCCCTCATACAAGCTCAAGTGGATGGTTTGCGACTTTAAGATAAAGAAAGGTATCAAACTAGCATTATGAACCACAGGATATCACTTAAATCTCTCAGGATTCAGGAAGTCTCTATCAGGTTATGAGCTTTATATAACTTTGTCCAGCCAATTAGTTGCAGAAATCATTTTTTTTACTTCGAACAAGGATATGACGGAACAGTTACATCTTCGTGATGAATTCCGGTCTCTCTGGTTCAATTAGGACCCTAGTTCTGGACCCAACTTTCTATGAAAAGAAGAAGTAACATTGACAAGATGAAGGAGATAACATGGATCAAGATTGTGCAACATATAAGACCAATAAACTATTTCCAGCAGCCTTTCCGAATACAGACGCTATAGTAGTGTAAAAATTGCAATACAACCATACCTTCTTCTGTGCCGCATACACCTTTAGGCTTTCCAGTAGATCCTGAAGTGAACATTAGATAACAGAACAATCTTTTTCTTTCATTTTCACAAGGCCATGAAAGACTCGATTGACTTTTATGTGGTTCGATCCTTGCCTCCATAGAAAAGCGCAAGATAGGACAACTACTGCATTCGAAGATCCAATTTGAATGATGAAGCACCTCACTACCACTTTTTCCAAATGAAGATTCGCACGTTACAACAAGAGAAGCATTTGAAGAATCCAAAATCGACAATATTCTATCTCTCGGCCATGAAGGATCCAGGGGCAAGAAAGCCTCCCCACACTTCAAAACAGAAAGAACAGAAACAATGTATTCTACTGAAGGTGGCATAAAAAGCGCAACTGTCTTTGGTATATAGATAGCCTCAAGGTCAGTATGTTGACGAACCCCTCGAATGAAATTCAATGAAGCCTCCGATATTTGAACAGACTCAGGTTGCTTGCCATTGGACTTATCACCTTCATTGGTAAAGAGACCAATAAGGATAATAATATTTAAAAAAAACGAAGCACACAAATCCTCCTCAAAACAACAAAATACTTGTACACAAGTCTTAATATTTCTAATTAATTCATGCCCTTTTTCCTCTTGCAGACATTATCGGCATGATATATTCAAATGCATTTCATCAAATAAACAAATTAAAATGCCTTTAAAAAAGTATTTGATTCATTGGTTGTAATTTCTCCTACTTTCTTGCAATTTATACAAATTGTTTAAAAATTTTAGTAAGCTTTATATCTAAAGTCACTCTTTTTTTCTAGTAAGCAATAATCAAACAGAATCTTAATAAACAAAATCGTAATTAAAGAAATAAAAAATGCATTACCAGAGGTTTGGGGTTTAATCAAGTACGGGCCATCAGCACCACCAAGAACGGAACATATACGAAAACTGAGATATTCAACGGACGCTAAAAGGTCAGCGAAAGTGAAACACCGGTCGCCTCTATACACCGGAGGACTCCCACCGTTGATCAACTCTCTGTCAATATGGACCCCAGTAGCTGAGGGCTTAGATGGTGACGCGTGGATGACGGCTATTTTTTCTGGGATTTTGCTTGCTGCTCTGTAAAATTCATGGGATAAGCAGCAGTGCTGATGCTGCTGCCTCTCCTGCTCGTCACTCGGACAAGCCATGCTTTGCTTCTTTAGGTTTCGAGTTTTAGAATGGGAATGTTTCGGATTTGGTACATCATATTCATAGTAGAAATATTAAGGGTAAACTTGCTAGATCACTAATGGCGTGACCTGTTTTGATCACCGAACTAAAAAATTTAAAATTTGATCACCCAATTATTTAAATGGACCTATTCTGACTACCGGCCGTTAAAATTTAACGGAGAGGTGACGTGGCCGTTAAAGTAAAATTTGTATAATTATACATTTAGGTTTGTTAGTTACATATTATATCAATTTAGTCCTAATTTTAAATTAAATAAATAAAATTAATCAATCAATCAAAGTGGTGACAATAAAAGAAAATTTCAAGAATAAAGGGAAGTGCTTGCATAGAGTTTGAACTCATAACCTCATGAGAGGAAACCAATAACTTTACCACTGCATCAATCCATTTTTAGTGAAATGAATTGCACCATATTTTATATATCTTATAATGCAGTAAATGGTAGGGAATAAAAAAGTAAAAATGGTTGCAAGGGAACTCGAACCTAAATCACTTAGAATGTGTAAAACCATACAAACCACTTAACTAGTTCAAATAATTAATTTAAATATGAATATATTTCAAATATATTTAACGTATAGTTAAATCAAGATTTAAAATGAAATTAGATTTATGATTTTTATATTTTTAAACTAGATTGAATATTTTTTTTATTTTTCACATTTATTTTAATAATTTCATATGTATAATATTGAATCGAGTTCTTTAATTTAATTAATCATTTTATTTTTTAATAAATATCTTAATTCATTATTAATATAATATATATTAATTACACTAAAAAATAAATTTATAAATCCAATTTAATTGTAAAATAAATGTGAAAAAGAAAAAATATTCAATTTAGTTTAAAAATATAAAAATCATAAATCTAATTATTTGAATATATTTAAAATATATTTAGATTTAAATCAATTATTTAAAAATATTTTTAAAAACATTTTTCTTTCTTTAACTATACGTTAACTATATTTAAAATATATTCATATTTAAATCAATTATTTGAATTAGTTACGTGATTTGTGTGATTTTATACATTTCAAGTGATTTAGGTTCGAGTCCCCTTGCAACCATTTTTACTTCTTTATTCCCTAGCATTTACTGCATTATAAGATATATAAAATATGGTGCAATCCATTTCACTAAAAATGGATTGGTGCACTGGTAAAGTTATGGGTTTCCCCTCATGAGGTTGTGTCGTCACCTGATTGGTCGATTAATTTTATTTATTTAATTTAAAACTAAGACTAAATTGATTAATAGGTAACTAGCAAGGACCAAATGTATAATTATACAAATTTTACTTTAACGGCCATGTCACATGTCTGTTAGATTTTAACGGCCGGTGGTCAGAATAGGTCCATTTAAATAGTTGGGTGGTCGAATTTTGAATTTTTTTAGTTTGGTGGACAAAACAGGTCACGCCCAATAGTTGGGTAGTCAGCTAGATAGTTTACCCAAATATTAATTGGGCCAGATTAACAAAAATTGGTCCTAATTGGGCTTTAATTAATTGGAGTTCAACTATATTTTTTATTATTACATTTTAATAAATTAATATTTACGTATTTTTAATTTAAATTTAAAAAGTGATACTATTGGTTAAGCATTGATGCATATGGAGCTAATATAAATATATTTTTTTATTCTCAAATTATATATTGAAGTGAATTAATGATTAGTGTAATCACCCAAATCCGTCCGGCGCATCTCCTTTTATCGGGTTTTAATTATTTTTTTTGATTTAATTTATTTTTCTTGTTTGAAAACCACTGCCCGGTTTTAGAATTAAAATGTGAAGTCATCACCGATCTTTTAAAAATGGTAGACCGGACACCAAATAAAACTAGAGATTAAAAATTTCGGGTCCGGGAGTCGGTTACGGATGGGGAAGGATTAACACTCCCACACCGCCCAAAAATTGGTATCTAGTCGATTATTTAATGTTTTGGTGTTGGAAATTACGAATTCGATTAAAATTTAAAATATGATTCTTGAATGCACGAAAATATTGAGAGAACCGCATCCCTTTGCGCCCGGGACACGGCTTCTCGTTTTGTTGGAAAATTTGAAGAAAATTGCATCCCTTTACGCCCGAGACATGATTTCTCGAGATTTTTAAAGTTTTGGAATTGATTTCTTTAAAAATATATTTTTTAGATGATTTTAAAAACATATATGATGCAAATTATAAAATAACATGTAAATAAATATATATATATACTTAAAAATGTAATATTTAATTTAAAATATATTTAATATTTATACTTATAAAAAACCTATATATACATTGTAATATCCCAAATTTTGGCCAGTGACCAAAATGTAATTTTTGAAAGTTTGGGGTTAAAGTATAAAGTTTGGAAAAGTTTGGGAACTAAAGTGTAAATTTCCCTAATAAGTAATTTTATTCAGTATAAGAGTGAATCGGATCGAAATAAGCACCTTGATATCGGTTTTAAGAATTAAGATGCAGTAAAAGGTACTGAATTTGGATCGAATAAAATTGTTAAGCGTGTTCAGGCCATGGAAATGTTAGGATGGGTGGCATTCGGGAAGGTCCCATAAAAGTGTTTCTAATCGATATTTTGGACTCATTAAAGGTAAAGAATATTCGAATGGATTATTGATAAAGAATTTCTAAGAGAAATTTTATTCTTTAGAGATTTTCGATAATTATAGGAATAGTAGATTGAGTTAGGAAAATTCAGTCTAAGACTTTAGGAAAGGAAATTTTTATAAGATGATAGTTTTCATTTTCCGAATATGGAAACATGGAATTTTTGAAATAAATCCGATTGCTCGATAAAGAATCGCAGTAAAAGTATTTTATGAATATCGGGAGATCGGATCGAATCGAAATTTCAGAGGCTGATCCAAAAGCCATGGAAAAGTCATAAAATACTATTTTATGAATGTTTTATTATATTTGGTTGGATTTCAACTAGACTTAGTTGAATTTTTACAAGAATGGCAAACTAGTAAATAAAGACTAGTTGGAGGGCAAATTGGTCATTTGACAAGGATGGCAATTTTGAAATATTGAGGGCAATTTTGGAAGGTGAATTACACTTGGATTAAATCATGACCATTGATTTTTGATAAGATTAAGTCTTGGCCATTGGATTAAAAGGGCAAATCAGTAATTTCACTAATTAAATGAATTTCAAATTCATTTAATTTTAACATGTGGATTTAAATAAGTAAAAGATGAACCAAATTGTTCATCTTTCTTGAAATATTTCAAACTAAGGGGAAAAGGGAGAAAATTTTTCAAGCTCGATTCAAGCCTCGAAACTCGATTTTCAGTTTGGATACGAATAAAAGAGGATTCGAGATACTATAAAGGAAAGGATCGAGTAGAATTTAGTGAGGCATACTATTACATGGCCCAGGTGAGTGCATTTCTAAATGTTTGCATTACATTATAAATGGCATTGCATTTCTTTATAATACATGATATGATACAATGCTCAACATGGCAAGCTTGATGGAATACCAGGTACGAATTATTGTTTGCATAAATGATGATGCATTATGCATACATGAAATATGGATAATGACAAGATTAAAATGAAACAAGATACACCCTGGGGATCCAAACCCAAAGTGCAAAATGCACTAATGAGGTGTTTTAATATAAGGAGCAAAGAGCGTCCTTATATGAGGAGCAAATAGCGTCCTCTCGAGTATGTACTCTACATGGCACTACGGTGCATATAGGCTACGGGGTTTAGCCAGACACGATGATAATAATAACAAGATGTTACATGATACAAATGTTACATGATTACATGATATAGATGTTACATGATTACATGATACATGATACAGATGTTACATGATTACGTGATACATGAAAAAGATGTTACATGATTTCATGATACATGAAAAAGAAGTTACATATTACATGACAGAGAAATACATGACATACATGATAAAAATGTTATTGATATATGATAGACATGTTACATGATAATGATAGAATACATGATATGCAAATGATTTCATAATGAAAACATGACCATGATATAATACATCACATATGTACATTGTGATATACTTGCCATGTTATAGAGAAAACGAAATGCACTTATATATATATATGACATATTGTATTACATTATTTCATAATTTTAAAATAAATAAGTTTAACTGCCTCACTAAGTTCGTACTTAGCGTGTGTCTTATGTCACACGTAGGTTTCCTGGAAATTGTCTATCGAGGAGGGGCAGAAATTTGGAAAAATCAAGTTACTACAATAAGTTCAGTAAGTACGTCTTTGCCATAATTTGATAGACTAGTGGGCATGTAAGTATTTTAAAGTTGAATTGTCTACAACATAAGTTTACAACGTAATTATATGCTTTTATGGTTGGATAAGTTTAAAAATATGAATTGTTAACAATAGCAAAATCTTTGGTATGGTTAAAATGTTGTTTAGCCCTAAACGCGTAAAAAATTTAAAATCATGAAAGGGTTTAGGCAGCTTGCGTAGTTTTCACCCTAAATTATATTGTTTTTATTTTAATAATTCAATTATAAATTTTGTAAACAAATTCAGGGTCAAAACTAGCTGCACCTAGACAACATAGTTTTAAATTTAAAACCGAGAAAGGATTAAACTATAAATTAAATTTTGGTAAAAAAAATATATTTACAAGTCAAGATTTCTTCCAATGATTCTGTAACATCTTTAATGTATATTCGGTCTATGAGTATACGTTAAGGGTGTTACATATATATTAGGTTACTAGTTTATATATATCTTATATATATTCACAAAACAAGTATTTATTACTATTTATATATATGGTAATTTAAACAAAATACTATTATAAAATACATAAAACTTTATATATATATATATATAAATATAAGGATATAAAAATATTATAAAATATGAAGCATAATATATATATATATATATATATATCTTATGTATATGATATTAGTATGTAATATATATATAAATTAACTATTTTATATGTTAATATATTATATACATATAATAATAATAATAATAATAATAATAATTTACAAAACATATAATATGTATAAAGAAAGTAGAACACATATATATATACATATACGTAATAAATATATTATACATACATATCATTTACATATTATATTAAATATAATAAACAAAAAGTAAAATAATAATAATAAGGAATATCGAATATATATTAAATACATAAATAATAAGGACCAAAATAAATAAAAGGACAAATAAACAGGCTAAAAAAGAAATAAATTAAAGCATTAAAATTAAATAAAAATAGTGGCTAAATTAAGTAAAAAGTAAAATAAGAGTGCAAAATTAAAATAAAAAAAGGATGAAAAGGGGTACGGGAATAAAGAACAGGGACTGAACTTGCGATTTGTCCATGGGCAAAAACATATGTGGGTTAAACTTAGAGGACTTAGGATGTAATTATCCCATAACTCAAAAAACGGATCATCCCCGGGTAACCGGGTCACCCGCGAGTCAAATTGCACCAAACGGTGTCGTTTTGAGCTTGGCCGGTTTAAAACTGATATAGGGTAATTTTTGGTTATTTCGAATCAAAACAAAACCCTAATATTTTGTTTCTTTATCTCAACCCTTTCCCTCTCAACCATACGGCCGCTGCTCCTAACTTCACAGTCGGTCACCGGCCACGGCCTCGCGGCGGACACACTCGGCGGCTCAGGTAAGCTTCGAAACCTTACTCCCCTTTTCGATTCATATTTAAAAAAATATTTCAAAATAAAAATGGATTTTGGATGGATCGGATTGAAAAAAAAGAACTACCTTTTATTTGTTCAAAGTTTCTTTTCACAGATTTTTTCGAATCACAAATTCCCCTTTACAAATTTTTAGATCTCCCCATTTCGATCTATCTATTTTTCTCGATTTCAGACCCTCTTATTTCTGTTACATGGTGGGGTTTATATAACCATTTTCTTACATTTTTTAAGTGAAAATATGGCCACTTGGATTGATATTTTCTTAATTTTGCAAGGCAACTTGTGATGGTAGTGCGACGGCAGCGGCGAAAGGCGGTGGCGGCAGTTGGGGTTCGGTAGCTAGGGTGATGATGTTGGGTTAGGGTTCAGTTGTAGGGTGGCTGATAGGTTCTAGGGTTATTTTGATTTTTATTATTAGGGTTAGAATAATATGGGTCGGTTTTGGGTTTGAATTTGTTTGGGTCGGTTTAGTTTAGGGCCTGATGGGTTTGGTTATTTGTTTGGGTTGGGGGAACGGGTTATTACATCTGCCCCTCTTTGCTCATTGTTGTGTAACAACAATTGAGCAAAGACTAAAATGACCCATTTCGTCCGGTCCGGCTGAGCTCTTCCTTCTTGACGTATGTCTTCATTCTTCGGTCGAGCCACTCTGTCACTCTTGGGGAAGCAAAATCTTCAAAATGAGGGTTGGGAAACAAAATGAGTTCGACTTGTCGCTCTCTTTTCGGCACCGGTTTTTGATCTTGGTCTTCGGTATGTCTTTGATCTTCACTCTCCGAGGATGTTGAGTTCTTCAATCAATCTGCTCATCTGCTTCCTAGGTTGAGACTTACCAAAGTAAAATGATGTTCGGTCGAAAACAATGCCTTCTTGTTCGCTATTTTTTTAAAGCTTCATCTTCTGTTGAGTGACTCGCTCCGTTGTAAGTTTAGGGAGATAGAGTCTGCTGTTATGACTTCGTCTTTTTTTGGATGGGTGACCCGCTCCATTGGAAGTTCAAGGAGATAGGGTCTGAGGTTGTAGTTCATCTTCTATTAGGTGACCTGCTCCATTGAAAGTTCAAGAAGATAGGGTCAGGTGTTGTAGTTCATCTTCTGTTGGGTATCCCGCTCCATTGGAAGTTCAAGGAGATAGGGTCAGATGTTGTAGTTCATCTTCTATTGGGTGTCCCACTCCATTGGAAGTTCAAGGAGATAGGTCGGATGTTGTAGTTCATCTTCTATTCCACAGACTTGTATTGGTACTCATTCCGCTGTCACTCTAGGGAGATGAGACTAACGTATCTTCATTTATTCGTTTTTAATGTCTATGGCCTCCTTATGGGTTTGTGCCTTGGAGATGTTTGAAAAAAGATCCTTTCAAGGCGCCCATTTGGGTTTTCACCTTGATTTTCATTTTTTTCATTTTTCATTTTTCTTTTTTATTTTGACTTTTCTTTATTCTTTTTATTTTCTTTCTTTGTTCTCTCTTTTTTTGATTATTTTAATTTTTTCAACTACAAATTTGATAAAAATGTAAACTTAAAAGCCTGCAAATTTTGACCAAGCTACTATATTCGCCGAGAAGACAAGGTCTGAAGTTTGTAAAATTGATCCAGCTATGACACAGACGAAGAGGCAAGATCTAAAGTTTGTATTTGACCAAGCAACCATATCGCCGAGAAGACAAGGTCTGCAGTTTGCAAGGTTGATCCAGCTACAACACCGACGAAGCGGCATGATCTGAAGTTTATATTTGACCAAGCTACCATACCGCCGAGGAGACAAGGTCTGAAAGTTGAAAGTTTTAATTTGATTTGATTACTCCTTCGTGTCAAGGATGTTGAACTCTGTCAAAGATTATCGTTTCTTCTTTTTGATGATGCCTAACAATCTTATTCTTTCTCTTGGGTTCCACTCCTTCAGGTCAAGGGCACTAAAACTTGATGGGAGTGATCTTCTTCATTTTTTTGGTTTCCATGGCATCAGTTTGGATTCATGCCTCGAACATTATCAACAAGGTTCTTTTCAAGGTGCCATTTTGGGTTTTCACTTTGTTTTTTGAATTTTTCTTCTTCTTTTTTTCCTTCTTTTTTTGGTTTTTTATTTTTTTCTTTGATTTTTTTCTTTTTCTTTTTTTGATTTTTTCTTCTTTTGATTTATTTATTTATTTTCATTTTTCCTTAAGTAAGGATGAAAATACGACATTTATTTTGTCGAAAAAGATATCCTTATGAGAGGATAAATTTTGAAAAAAAAATCCTTATAAAAGGATTGAGTTATGAAACTCGATTTTTACAAATATCTTTTTGGAAGGATTGAGTTATGGAACCCAATTTGGAAATTATCCTGAAGTTAGGAAAAATGTCTTTATGGAAATATTGGGTTTTGAAAATTTTCCAAAAGTTTGAGAAAATATCCTTATGGAAGGATTGAGTTTTAAAAATTTTCCAGAAGTTTGGAAAAATATCCTTATGGAAGGATTGAAATTTGAAAATTATCCAGAAGTTTGAAAAATATCTTTATAGAATGATTGAGTTTTGAAAATTTTCCAGAAGTTTGGAAAAATATCCTTATGGAAGGATTGAGTCTTGAAAATTTTCCAGAAGTTTGGAAAAATATCCTTATGAAAGGATTGAGTCTTGAAAATTTTCCAGAAGTTTGGAAAAATATCTTTATGAAAGGATTGGGTATTGAAAATTTTCCAGAAGTTTGGAAAAATATCCTTATGAAAGGATTGAGTTTTGAAAATTATCCTTATGGAAGGACAGAGTTTGCTTTTAAAAATCATTTCTTGTATTATACAAATGGGATGCATGTGCATGCTTTTGCGATGATGCAATGATGCAATGTTATGTATGTCATGATGTATGGTCAAGTTTAAAAGATTCAATGATACATATGCCTCCAAGTATGCATTCATGATGCATGGTCGCATTTTGGTGATGCATTGATACAATGTTATGTTTGTCATGATGTATGCATGAAATATTTGTAAGGTTCTTCTTCATTTGGTTCAATTCGATCTTCTGATTTTCTCGAGCAAAAGCTTGCCCCACAAAATCTTCTTTGTTCTTATTTTTTTAATCCATTTTTTTAGTTGAATGACCTTTGCAAGCTCGTCTCTTTTCATCTTCTCGAGGGAACGATGACTTTGTCTGATCAAATGCTGCCCCATTTATCTTTCAGATGTCATTTTGATTGAATACCTTTGAAGGCTTTCTTTCTTGTTTTGAATAGACATGGGCCTTAGGTCTTTGTACCTTATATTTCTAAAAAGTAATGCAATAAATCTTTTTTGTTTCAAAGAATATTTTCAAAATGAGAATTTTTATGAAGTTGAGGATTAAATGCCTCTAGACTGTTTGGAATCAATTGTCGGGTTATAACCGATGTGGTTCTTTGAAAATATGGACAAAAGTTTTGGAAAAGTATGAATGAGTTAAATTTTGAAAGTTTTGTTTTTCAAAATAAAACATGCGGAATACATTGAATAATCACATGCCCTTACAAAAGATTCCTTTTTTTACCTTCGGACCTAGGTAAAAGGTTGATTTAATCATTACTTAAAAAGATTTAGGCTACAAAGATGCCCCTAACAAAAGAATTTAGCCTCGAAAGTCATTTATTCTTTCTCTACTCGATTAGTTTGTTTGTGGGGACCCCGTTATTGAACTTTAGAGTGCCGCTCTTGATCAGGCTCTGCACCTTGTTCCTCAATGCCCCACAATTCTCTGTGGTGTGGCCCGAGCTTGCTATATGATAATCGCAGACAGCGTCGACATCATATCCTTCTGGGTAAAAAGGCTCTTTTGGTTTAGACTGGACTGGGGCTATCAAGCTCTTTTCTACGAGCATCGGGAGTAGCTCTGTATACGTCATCGGGGTTGGATAGATGACTTTCTGAGAAGCTTTTGGTCGATGTGAGGACGAGTAGCTTGACTGGCGTGAGGACCAAGGTCGGCTGTTCAAATAAGATCTCACCATATAAACTTTTGACTCATCTCTTTCTTGGCTAGAGTCAGTAATCTTCCATTCTCTGATAGATGCTTTAATGAGTTCGCTGGACATCACGAGGTCTTCCAAACTCTTAGCTGCACTGCCCAACATATATTTCTGAAATGAACCTTTTAGAGTCCTCACAAAGGTAGGCATTATCTCTTTCTCTAGCAACGGTAGTTGTACTTGCATAGCAACATCTCTCCACCTTTTACGTGATTCTTGAAAGCTCTCATTGGGCCTCTTTTCCATGCTTTGCAGTGTTTGACGATTTGGATCGATGTCAGTTATATGTTTGTACCGCTTGGTGAAGGCTTTGGACAGATCATTCCATGATCGTATATGGTATTGGCTTAGTTGGTTATACCACCTGGCAGCAGACCCTTTTATGCTTTCTTGGAAACAATGGATTAAGAGTTTCTCATTGCCAACATGCCCTGTCATTCTTAGGCATAACATGCTAAGGTGAGCAGATGGAAAGCTTGTTCGTTGAACTTTTCAAATTCGGCATTTTGAACTTTGGAGGTATCACCAGATTCGGGACTAGACTTAATTTTATTGCATCTACCTCACAAGATGCATTTGCCCCTTCTACAGCTTTGGATTTCTCTTCAACCTGCCTGCACAAATCTTTAATCCGCTTGACTGCCTCGATCCCTGCTTGACCCATCTTGTTGATGATGCTTGGATCAGGGATGACATGCTCACTATGGTTATTTTGGGCAT
Organism: Hibiscus mutabilis; assembly: GCA_019671005.1. Taxonomy (NCBI): domain Eukaryota; kingdom Viridiplantae; phylum Streptophyta; class Magnoliopsida; order Malvales; family Malvaceae; genus Hibiscus; species Hibiscus mutabilis. Next base: position 64,000,211 of record CM033719.1, read on the forward strand.
TAATTCCCTTATGTGATGAAGACCCGGATTGAGGACCTTGTTGCCTTTCAACTGGAATTGGTACTTGTAGAGGTGTCTTGTCGTATGTACTTTCTGCATTTTCTAGAGCACCGGGGTCTATGACCAATCATTTTATTCTCTTAGGATCTTCGTCGGCCATCATAGAAGCTATTTGAGCTAGCAGATCCATGTGTGATTGCGCGATATGATCGCGAGTTGCTTGTTGCGCCTTCTCGAGCTTCTCATTTATGTCACTCTTCATTTCTTTGCATGCTTAGTCCACTCTTTCTAGACGACTCTCCATTACTTTAGCTTTACTTTAAGTGAAAAGCTAATGCAGGTGGAGCTAACTCGGATGCCCCAAAATGGCTGTGATCGGAATTTACATAATCAGACCCATTTGATTTGGAAATGATGATGCATTATGATGAAATGCAAATATGAAAATGCATGAGATGTAAATGCAATGCACAAACAAAATAAACGGGTTAGTGCCGATAAAAAACAGTAATTTTCATAAAACAAACAGTATAAAACCTACTGTTAGACATGCTTTATTTGAAAAAGGTAATCTTACCCGTCATGCTTTCTACCCGAATATTATTATTTACAAAAGAAAGATCCTACCCGGCATGTTTTCTACCCGACATATTTTTATTTATGGAAAGAAAGATCTTACCCGGCAATATAAACAGAGTCCTACCCGACATGATTTCTACCCGGCATATTATTATTTACAGAAAGAAATATCATACCTGGCATGATATCTACTCGGTATACTATTATTTATGGAAAGAAAGATCCTACCTGGCATGGATCTACCCGGCATGTTTTTATGAAATAATTATATAGAGTAGACAAAATGTTAGAAGTGTTTCTCCTTTGAACTTTTAACGGGTTCCATTTCTAGAACAAGGCTCCTATATTCCATTACATGAGGTTCGGTTCTAGGGAAGGGTACCTGAATTGTCCTCGTTATCCCTTACTAAAGGTAGCAAGACCCTGATCTTCACCCATTATAGGCTTCAAACGGCCAAGTTCAATTCTGAGGATACATCCCTTATGCCTATACGGAGGTAACCCACACGAAAGCATAAGAAATATATCCCGAAAGCAATTCACCAACCTATACAGTGGTAACCCACACGAAGGCGGTATCACACTTCCACTTAAAAAGTAGAACACACACACACACACACACAGATATATATATGTATACGTATTAAATATATTATACATACATACATATTATATTAAATATAATAAACAAAAAGTAAAATAATAATAATAAAGAATATCAAATATATATTAAATACATAAATAAAAAGGACCAAAATAAATAAAAGGATAAATAAACAGGCTAAAAAAAGAAATAAATTAAAGCATTAAAATTAAATAAAAAACAATGGCTAAATTAAGTAAAAAGTAAAATAAGAGTGCAAAATTAAAATAAAAAAAGGATGAAAAGGGGTACGGGAATAAAGAACAGGGACTGAACTTGCGATTTGTCCATGGGCAAAAACATATGTGGGTTAAACTTAGAGGACTTAGGATGTAATTATCCCATAACTCAAAAAACGGATCATCCCCGGGTAACCGGGTCACCCGCGGGTCAAATTGCACCAAACGGTGTCGTTTTGAGCTTGGCCGGTTTAAAACTGATATAGGGTAATTTTTGGTTATTTCGAATCAAAACAAAACCCTAATATTTTGTTTCTTTATCTCAACCCTTTCCCTCTCAACCATACGGCCGCCGCTCCTAACTTCACAGTCGGTCACCGGCCACGGCCTCGCGGCGGACACACTCGGCGGCTCAGGTAAGCTTCGAAACCTTACTCCCCTTTTCGATTCATATTTAAAAAAATATTTCAAAATAAAAATGGATTTTGGATGGATCGGATTGAAAAAAAAGAACTACCTTTTATTTGTTCAAAGTTTCTTTTTTCACATTTTTTTCGAATCCCAAATTCCCTTTACAAATTTTTAGATCTCCCCATTTCGATCTATCTATTTTTTTCAATTTAGACCCTCTTATTTTCTGTTACATGGTGGGGTTTATATAACCATTTTCTTACATTTTTTTAAGTGAAAATATGGCCACTTGGATTGATATTTTCTTAATTTTGCAAGGCAACTTGTGATGGTAGTGCGACGGCAGCGGCGAAAGGCGGTGGCGGCAGTTGGGGTTCGGTAGCTAGGGTGATGATGTTGGGTTAGGGTTCAGTTGTAGGGTGGCTGATAGGTTCTAGGGTTATTTTGATTTTTATTATTAGGGTTAGAATAATATGGGTCGGTTTTGGGTTTGAATTTGTTTGGGTCGGTTTAGTTTAGGGCCTGATGGGTTTGGTTATTTGTTTGGGTTGGGGGAACGGGTTATTACATCTGCCCCTCTTTGCTCATTGTTGTGTAACAACAATTGAGCAAAGACTAAAATGACCCATTTCGTCCGGTCCGGCTGAGCTCTTCCTTCTTGACGTATGTCTTCATTCTTCGGTCGAGCCACTCTGTCACTCTTGGGGAAGCAAAATCTTCAAAATGAGGGTTGGGAAACAAAATGAGTTCGACTTGCTGCTTCTCTTTTTCGGCACCGGTTTTTGATCTTCAGTCTTCGGTATGTCTTTGATCTTCACTCTCCGAGGATGTTGAGTTCTTCAATCAATCTGCTCATCTGCTTCCTAGGTTGAGACTTACCAAAGTAAAATGATGTTCGGTCGAAAACAATGCCTTCTTGTTCGCTATTTTTTTAAAGCTTCATCTTCTGTTGAGTGACTCGCTCCGTTGTAAGTTTAGGGAGATAGAGTCTGCTGTTATGACTTCGTCTTTTTTTGGATGGGTGACCCGCTCCATTGGAAGTTCAAGGAGATAGGGTCTGAGGTTGTAGTTCATCTTCTATTAGGTGACCTGCTCCATTGAAAGTTCAAGAAGATAGGGTCAGGTGTTGTAGTTCATCTTCTGTTGGGTATCCCGCTCCATTGGAAGTTCAAGGAGATAGGGTCAGATGTTGTAGTTCATCTTCTATTGGGTGTCCCACTCCATTGGAAGTTCAAGGAGATAGGGTCAGATGTTGTAGTTCATCTTCTATTCCACAGACTTGTGTTGGTACTCATTCCGCTGTCACTCTAGGGAGATGAGACTAACGTATCTTCATTTATTCGTTTTTAATGTCTATGGCCTCCTTATGGGTTTGTGCCTTGGAGATGTTTGAAAAAAGATCCTTTCAAGGCGCCCATTTGGGTTTTCACCTTGATTTTCATTTTTTTCATTTTTCATTTTTCTTTTTTATTTTGACTTTTCTTTATTCTTTTTATTTTCTTTCTTTGTTCTCTCTTTTTTTGATTATTTTAATTTTTTCAACTACAAATTTGATAAAAATGTAAACTTAAAAGCCTGCAAATTTTGACCAAGCTACTATATTCGCCGAGAAGACAAGGTCCAAGTTTGTAAAATTGATCCGGCTATGACATGACGAAGAGGCAAGATCTAAAGTTTGTATTTGACCAAGCAACCATATCGCCGAGAAGACAAGGTCTGCAGTTTGCAAGGTTGATCCGGCAACAACACCGACGGCGGCATGATCCGGAAGTTTATATTTGACCAAGCTACCATACCGCCGAGGAGACAAGGTCTGAAAGTTGAAAGTTTTAATTTGATTTGATTACTCCTTCGTGTCAAGGATGTTGAACTCTGTCAAAGATTATCGTTTCTTCTTTTTGATGATGCCTAACAATCTTATTCTTTCTCTTGGGTTCCACTCCTTCAGGTCAAGGGCACTAAAACTTGATGGGAGTGATCTTCTTTTTTTTGGTTTCCATGGCATCAGTTTGGATTCATGCCTCGAACATTATCAACAAGGTTCTTTTCAAGGTGCCATTTTGGGTTTTCACTTTGTTTTTTGAATTTTTCTTCTTCTTTTTTTCCTTCTTTTTTTGGTTTTTTATTTTTTTCTTTGATTTTTTTCTTTTTTTTTTTTTTTTTTTTTTCTTCTTTTGATTTATTTATTTATTTTCATTTTTCCTTAAGTAAGGATGAAAATACGACATTTATTTTGTTTAGAAAAAGATATCCTTATGAGAGGATAAATTTTGAAAAAAATCCTTATAAAAGGATTGAGTTATGAAACTCATTTTTACAAATATCTTTTGGAAGGATTGAGTTATGGAACCCAATTTGGAAATTATCCTGAAGTTAGGAAAAATGTCTTTATGGAAATATTGGGTTTTGAAAATTTTCCAAAAGTTTGAGAAAATATCCTTATGGAAGGATTGAGTTTTAAAAATTTTCCAGAAGTTTGGAAAAATATCCTTATGGAAGGATTGAAATTTGAAAATTATCCAGAAGTTTGAAAAATATCTTTATAGAATGATTGAGTTTTGAAAATTTTCCAGAAGTTTGGAAAAATATCCTTATGGAAGGATTGAGTCTTGAAAATTTTCCAGAAGTTTGGAAAAATATCCTTATGAAAGGATTGAGTCTTGAAAATTTTCCAGAAGTTTGGAAAAATATCTTTATGAAAGGATTGGGTATTGAAAATTTTCGAAGTTTGGAAAAATATCCTTATGAAAGGATTGAGTTTTGAAAATTATCCTTATGGATGGAAGGACAGAGTTTGCTTTTAAAAATCATTTCTTGTATTATACAAATGGGATGCATGTGCATGCTTTTTTGCGATGATGCAATGATGCAATGTTATGTATGTCATGATGTATGGTCAAGTTTAAAAGATTCAATGATACATATGCCTCCAAGTATGCATTCATGATGCATGGTCGCATTTTGGTGATGCATTGATACAATGTTATGTTTGTCATGATGTATGCATGAAATATTTGTAAGGTTCTTCTTCATTTGGTTCAATTCGATCTTCTGATTTTCTCGAGCAAAAGCTTGCCCCACAAAATCTTCTTTGTTCTTATTTTTTTAATCCATTTTTTTTAGTTGAATGACCTTTGCAAGCTCGTCTCTTTTCATCTTCTCGAGGGAACGATGACTTTGTCTGATCAAATGCTGCCCCATTTATCTTTCAGATGTCATTTTGATTGAATACCTTTGAAGGCTTTCTTTCTTGTTTTGAATAGACATGGGCCTTAGGTCTTTGTACCTTATATTTCTAAAAAGTAATGCAATAAATCTTTTTTGTTTCAAAGAATATTTTCAAAATGAGAATTTTTTATGAAGTTGAGGGATTAAATGCCTCTAGACTGTTTGGAATCAATTGTCGGGTTATAACCGATGTGGTTCTTTGAAAATATGGACAAAAGTTTTGGAAAAGTATGAATGAGTTAAATTTTGAAAGTTTTGTTTTTCAAAATAAAACATGCGGAATACATTGAATAATCACATGCCCTTACAAAAGATTCCTTTTTTTACCTTCGGACCTAGGTAAAAGGTTGATTTAATCATTACTTAAAAAGATTTAGGCTACAAAGATGCCCTAACAAAAAGAATTTAGCCTCTGAAAGTCATTTATTCTTTCTCTACTCTCGATTAGTTTGTCTGGGGGACCCCGTTATTGAACTTTAGAGTGCCGCTCTTGATCAGGCTCTGCACCTTGTTCCTCAATGCCCCACAATTCTCTGTGGTGTGGCCCGAGCTTGCTATATGATAATCGCAGACAGCGTCGACATCATATCCTTCTGGGTAAAAAGGCTCTTTTGGTTTAGACTGGACTGGGGCTATCAAGCTCTTTTCTACGAGCATCGGGAGTAGCTCTGTATACGTCATCGGGGTTGGATAGATGACTTTCTGAGAAGCTTTTGGTCGATGTGAGGACGAGTAGCTTGACTGGCGTGAGGACCAAGGTCGGCTGTTCAAATAAGATCTCACCATATAAACTTTTGACTCATCTCTTTCTTGGCTAGAGTCAGTAATCTTCCATTCTCTGATAGATGCTTTAATGAGTTCGCTGGACATCACGAGGTCTTCCAAACTCTTAGCTGCACTGCCCAACATATATTTCAGAAATGAACCTTTTAGAGTCCTCACAAAGGTAGGCATTATCTCTTTCTCTAGCAACGGTAGTTGTACTTGCATAGCAACATCTCTCCACCTTTGTACGTATTGCTGAAAGCTCTCATTGGGCCTCTTTTCCATGCTTTGCAGTGTTTGACGATTTGGATCGATGTCAGTTATATGTTTGTACTGCTTGGTGAAGGCTTTGGACAGATCATTCCATGATCGTATATGGTATTGGCTTAGTTGGTTATACCACCTGGCAGCAGACCCTTTTATGCTTTCTTGGAAACAATGGATTAAGAGTTTCTCATTGCCAACATGCCCTGTCATTCTTAGGCATAACATGCTAAGGTGAGCAGATGGAAAGCTTGTTCTGTTGAACTTTTCAAATTCTGGCATTTTGAACTTTGGAGGTATCACCAGATTCGGGACTAGACTTAATTTTATTGCATCTACCTCACAAGATGCATTTGCCCCTTCTACAGCTTTGGATTTCTCTTCAACCTGCCTGCACAAATCTTTAATCCGCTTGACTGCCTCGATCCCTGCTTGACCCATCTTGTTGATGATGCTTGGATCAGGGATGACATGCTCACTATGGTTATTTTGGGCATTAATTCCCTTATGTGATGAAGACCCGGATTGAGGACCTTGTTGCCTTTCAACTGGAATTGGTACTTGTAGAGGTGTCTTGTCGTATGTACTTTCTGCATTTTCTAGAGCACCGGGGTCTATGACCAATCATTTTATTCTCTTAGGATCTTCGTCGGCCATCATAGAAGCTATTTGAGCTAGCAGATCCATGTGTGATTGCGCGATATGATCGCGAGTTGCTTGTTGCGCCTTCTCGAGCTTCTCATTTATGTCACTCTTCATTTCTTTGCATGCTTGGTCCACTCTTTCTAGACGACTCTCCATTACTTTAGCTTTACTTTAAGTGAAAAGCTAATGCAGGTGGAGCTAACTTCGGATGCCCAAAAATAATTTGTGATCGGAATTTACATAATCAGACCCATTTGATTTGGAAATGATGATGCATTATGATGAAATGCAAATATGAAAATGCATGAGATGTAAATGCAATGCACAAACAAAATAAACGGGTTAGTGCCGATAAAAAACAGTAATTTTCATAAAACAAACAGTATAAAACCTACTGTTAGACATGCTTTATTTGAAAAAGGTAATCTTACCCGTCATGCTTTCTACCCGAATATTATTATTTACAAAAGAAAGATCCTACCCGGCATGTTTTCTACCCGACATATTTTTATTTATGGAAAGAAAGATCTTACCCGGCAATATAAACAGAGTCCTACCCGACATGATTTCTACCCGGCATATTATTATTTACAGAAAGAAATATCATACCTGGCATGATATCTACTCGGTATACTATTATTTATGGAAAGAAAGATCCTACCTGGCATGGATCTACCCGGCATGTTTTTATGAAATAATTATATAGAGTAGACAAAATGTTAGAAGTGTTTCTCCTTTGAACTTTTAACGGGTTCCATTTCTAGAACAAGGCTCCTATATTCCATTACATGAGGTTCGGTTCTAGGGAAGGGTACCTGAATTGTCCTCGTTATCCCTTACTAAAGGTAGCAAGACCCCTGATCTTCACCCATTATAGGCTTCAAACGGGCCAAGTTCAATTCAGGGGGATACATCCCTTATGCCTATACGGAGGTAACCCACACGAAAGCATAAGAAATATATCCCGAAAGCAATTCACCAACCTATACAGTGGTAACCCACACGAAGGCGGTATCACACTTCCACTTAAAAAGTAGAACACACACACACACACAGATATATATATATGTATACGTATTAAATATATTATACATACATACATACATATTATATTAAATATAATAAACAAAAAGTAAAATAATAATAATAAAGAATATCAAATATATATTAAATAAATAAATAAAAAGGACCAAAATAAATAAAAGGATAAATAAACAGGCTAAAAAAAGAAATAAATTAAAGCATTAAAATTAAATAAAAAACAATGGCTAAATTAAGTAAAAAGTAAAATAAGAGTGCAAAATTAAAATAAAAAAGGATGAAAAGGGGTACGGGAATAAAGAATAGGGACTGAACTTGCGATTTGTCCATGGGCAAAAACACAGACGGGTTAAACTTAGAGGACTTAGGACGTAATTATCCCATAACTCAAAAGGCGGATCATCACCGGGTAATCAGGACACCCGCGTGTCGGACTGCACCAAACGGTGTCGTTTTGAGCTTGGCCGGTTTAAAACTGATATAGGGTAATTTTTGGTTATTTTGAATCAAAACAAAACCCTAATATTTTGTTTCTTTCTCTCAACCTTTTCCCTCTCAACCATACGGCCGCCGCTCCTAGCTTCACAGCCGGTAACCGGCCACGTCCTGGCGGCGGACACACCCGGCGGCTCAGGTAAGCTTCGAAACCTTACTCCCCTTTTCGATTCAGATTTAAAAAAAGATTTCAAAATAAAAATGAATTTCGGATGGATCAGATTGAAAAAAAGAACTACCTTTTATTTGTTCAAAGTTTCTTTTCACATATTTTTTCGAATCCCAAATTCCCTTTTACAAATTTTTAGATCTCCCCCTTTCGATCTCTCTATTTTTTTTCAATTTAGACCCTCTTACTTCTGTTACATGGTGGGGTTTATATAACCATTTTCGTACATTTTTTAAGTGAAAATATGGCCACTTGGATTGATATTTTCCTAATTTTGTAGGGCAACTTGTGATGGCAGTGCGGCGACAGCGGCGAAAGGCGGTGGCGACAGCTGGGGTTCGACAGCTATGGTGATGATGTCGGGTTAGGGTTCAGTTGTAGGGTGGCTGATAGGTTTTAAGGTTATTTTGATTTTTATTATTAGGGTTAGAATAATATGGGTCAGTTTTGTGTTTGAATTTGTTTGGACCGGTTTAGTTTAGGGCCTGATGGGTTTAGTTATTTGTTTGGGTCGGGGGAACGGGTTATTACAATTAGTTTTTTATGTTCTATGAACTCATGTACGAATAAATGTATTTTTGATGACTATGGTCCAAATTAAAAGATTTGTAGCTTTAAGAAACATTTTCTGCTCCAACATCCTTAAAGCTGAACAAAAAAAATATGCCTATGCTTCAACATTTCCTACCCTAAATATGACTTCTTTCATGCCCCACACTAAAAAATATTAAAAATTAAATTTTAAACCATAATCTTGAAATTCAAATCATAAACCTTAAACCCTACATCCTATCCCTAACTTTCTTATACTCTAAACCTAATTTTTAGTGTGGGGTATAGAAGGGGCATAGTTAGGGGACAGACGATTTCCATCCCTTAAAGTTCGTTTAAATTGGTAATATGAACGCTATAAACTTATATAAGATGGGACAACATGAGGATTTTTTGTCACTCAACCAATTAGTAGATCTTAAATCATATTTTATTAATTAATGTAACACAACGCATTTTTTTAATTTTATGAGTAATTGTTCACAAATTCCATTTTATTTTATTATTTTATTTTTAAAAGTGTAACTATTAGAAAAGAAAATCTAAAAAAGTTTTTAAAGATGAAAAACTTTTATCAACGGATACGTTGTTGATACGATGATTACACTATAGACCGAAATAGGGATGGACACAAATAAGGAAAGGAATGATGCTTTTGATGGGTGTAGAACTCATGATCTATGAGAATATAAGGAAACAAAGATGAGCAGCTTGGCAAATATGCTTGCTCATTTAGGAAGTTATATTAAAAATTTATGAGGCAAAATTACAAAATATTAAGAGTGCAACATTAGATCCTCAATAGATTAAGAGTGCAATATTAATTTGAAATTTTCAGATAATATAATTGCCTCCAACATTCCCTTGGTTCATCCCTAGATGAAAGAATTAGTAAGGCGAGCGAAAAGGGTATATAGACTGAACATATTTGTTAATAGAAGTTTTTATCGACAAGAAATATATCGGTAAACGGGGATGGACTTATGGGGTGTTGGGGGGCAGCCGCACCCCCTAAAAGTTTTAAGTTCTCCTATATTTTATATATTTTTTTTATATTTTCTATTGATAATCTAGTTATGCACCCCTAAACTCTTGTAATTTTGCACTTCTTACATTTTTAATATAGCTTCCTGATAGTTTGCACCTCTTACATGAAATCCCGAGTCTGTCCCTATCGGTCGAGGATTTAAATTGCAGTTGCGGCCGCGTTTTCGGTCGTGATGTTTTATCGTGATTGAAGACATAATAAATATTGTTGTGATAATTGTAAATCGTGTCGCTACTGTTATATAGCGGACTCTATTACGGTGACGAACCACTTTTTAAATCTCTAATTCCAGTTATTATTTTGGTCGTAATATATATATATATATATATAAACTTAAAGACACAACAAAATACAAGAACACGACATTATACACTTCACAAACTTGTTAAAATTAAACCCTTCCAAACTAGCTAGGCACGCCAACTTTTCGAACCCCAAATTTCTTCGAATTGCAAACATCCGGGAGAAAAACGATTGATGGACGCTTGGCAGGTTTCCGATGCTCATGTTTTTGTTCAGTCAATTATCACAAACCAAACAAGAGAACTTTCAGCATGAAACTTTTCGAAGCTGTTGTCCTCCCAGTCGATGCATAAGCTGAAACAGTACCTTCAACTCCGTCGATTCCGTTAGCTTTCTGGCCATCGTCGTAGAATTTATTGAAGGCTTCTTCAACGTATTTGAAACCGGATGACACCGTCGTGTTCTTAACAAGTTTCAATGGATCTTTCAAACTAATTTCCCCTTTCAATGCTGCTGCTGCTTGCACTATCTCTTCCTGGAAATCGCTCAGTTTTGCTGTTTCTTTTGCTTCTGTGTCTCTCATTTTCACTGGATCTGCCTGTTTTTCTACAGTTTTATGAGTAATTTGTATTGCTTTCTAGTAGTTTACTTGAGAAAGAAGAAACCATTGCAGGGTTTTTTCTGTTGTTGAATTTACCTGGACAATCTGTTAAGTGCTTCGGTTGACAACGATATCAAATGAACCAGACCATGCGTCACGCTTTGTTAGAAATTCCTTGAGATTGAAGATCTTCTTAAGAGTTGCTGGAATGGAGGAGTGCTCGAACTCTGTGACCCTAATGGCCTATGCAGCACTGAATAAGACCCGTATTGAACACATACTCGTATTTAATACTCACAATCGAGTCCTAGTAACCTATGTTATAATAACTTAGACATAATCTTGAATTGGGAATTACCTGTTCCGGGCTCAATCCATGGAGAAACCATAATGGCAGGAACCCTACAACCAAGGCGATCGAACTTAAAGTTATAAGGCTCGGCACTGACGATATTATTGGGACTGGGAACTCCGGTTGGGGTCGGAACATGGTCATAGAAACCACCGTGTTCATCATATGTAACCAGAAACAGGATTTCATTCCACTGAGGACTTGATCTAAGTGCTTCGTAGATTTCCTTGACAAGCTTCTGGCCGTTTGAAACGTCATGTGAAGGGGGGTCGTCGTTCGCGGCAGCGGTTAGAATATCGAAATGCCTGGGTTCAATCACCACATAATTTGGTAGCTTCCCATCCTTATAGTGACGCTTGAAGCTTTAGATAGTATTGATGGAAATTGTCCACATATTTCAAGTGCCTAAGGTTCCTGTTATTAATTAATCAAATCATAATATCATCAGTTAGTTCAGATGTATACATTTCTTCTTTAAGATAGATCTTTGTATGATGATCTACAAAGCATTATGTTCAGAGAAAGAAAGAACTATCATCAAACATCAAGAGGGATCAAATTGTTTAACTTCAAAAGAATAAAAAATTATTAAATATTTAAATCTAAAAATTAGGTACATAAAAAATATGATATATATAATTTCCTTTTAAGTACATAAAAATGTGTATAGGAATAGGATATTTACTTTAATTTAATTAGTTCGTAAAATTAATTCAAAACATATTTTTATATTAAAATGTGAATTGTGTATACTTGGACGTTTCAAAGTTTCAGGGTCATGTACAATTTACAAAAATGAGACTTTTAATTTAAAAAATAAATGTTTGTTAACTTGGTGTGTGCGCAATAGACTGAATTTTGAATAAAAAATAAGTATAATAGAATTTAAAATCTACGAAGCACACTATTTTGTTTTTCTCATGTATTTTACTACTAATCTTTTTCCCTTTTAAGCATTTAACTTAATTCGTTTTGGGTCCTCATTTTTTGGGCATATGCATTCGAAACTATTGCACATGTCCAAAACTGAAAATTTGGATTTGAATGGCAGTGAGCGCATGATTTTCCGTCAAGGTTGCGAACTTATAAAATTTTAGGAAATGAGAAATTTAATCATCAATAAAAATACATAAATTATATAAAATTTAAAATTTACAGGGATAAGACCTCGTCCGTACATCCTTTATACATGCATGGATAGAGGTAGGGGTGTTCAAACTTCGATTTTAATGAGTTAACCGATCAAACTGGAGTTTTTTTGTTAATCGATCAATCAATTTTAGGTTTGATATGTTCATTGTTAAGATTTTTTTAAACTTCGGTTAATTCGGTTTAAAATCGATTAATTAAAAGAATTAACCAAAATTATTATATATATTATACATAAATATCTTTTATCACTAAACCTTTAGAAGTTATAAATGATCATTAAATTTTTTATGTTATAAAATGTTCATCAAACTTTATCAAATTAGCACAAAATGATCATCAAATTTATTGAATTATTACAAAACGATCATTAAAATTTTTAAAATTTATTAATAATTTATAACATGCAATGACCATTTTCTAATAGTTCGATAAGTTTAATGATTGTTTTATCATTTTTAAAAATTCAGTGGCTAAAAAGATTATTTTAGCATAGTTTAGTGACCATTTGTGTACTTTACTAAAAACTTATAACAAATTTCAGTTAATTCGAAAATCGACTGAATTAACCAAACTTTGTTCGGTTCGGTTAAAAATTTTCAAAAATAATAACGGTTAAAAAATCAGTTAATAAATATTCGGTAGTTTGGTTTAGTTAGTTAATAGATATTAGTATATGTTCATAGATATTCTTAACAATTTGACAAATGCACACACGTCTTGCAGATAAATCGATTGAACTCAAGTCTCCTAGGATGAACATTATCCGTTTTTTCACTGAGACTGTAACGACCCAAATTTTTTGAGTCAACAATGGACGTTGACCCGGGTCTTGGACCAATACGACGGGCCGATATGTTGGGCCATAATAGGCCTCTATGCGTTGTTGGGCTTGCTTGGTGGTTTTGGGCTTGGCTTATGTTGGGCTTTGAGGAATGGTAATATGGTAAAAGCCATATTGGAAGACAAAGGCTGTTGGCTTGGTTAATTCTCTACAGAGAAATAGAGGGGCGAGGTCATATTGTCCCCATTTTCCCTCCTTATCTCTTTCCTCTTCAAATTCCCATCCCCAAACCCAAAGTAAAAGATGGGAACTTGTTGTGGAGGAGTGTGAATCTCGGATTAGTCGTCAAGGGAGAGTTTATCAGCATCAAAGGATCTCCGTTTTGAGCTAAGCATCATTGGATTTGGTGGAGGTTGAGTTGGAAGCTTAGACCAAGAAGAGAGGTGGTAAGAGCTTGGTGGGAGCTTTATTTTGGGTTTTGCTTGCTTAAGGTCAGTACATTTCTGACTCCTACATTTCATGAGCCTCATAAGATGATTGCCTTGCTTGGTTTTTGGTTATGAGTAACAAAGTTAGGGTTCTTGAGCTTTAAAACCCTCTAATGGTAAATCATGTTTTGGGAGTTGATAATGGGTAAAACTGGTAGAAAACCACCTAAATACTCCAAATAACTTGTAGAAAAGATTTGAGACTTAACCATGGGGGTTAAGGGTGGGATTGGTGTAATCCCGAGCTCTAGGTTTAAAAATCTAGGCTCAAGTACCGGTGGGGTGACTGTGTACCGATACTCCTTTGTATTTTAAGGGATGGTGTGTGAGGGGCGTACCGGTACGCCTCCCCATGTATCAGTACCCTTCGCTCAAATGGAAATCCAGTGGTGCTTAGGCGTACCGGTACGCAAGGGGCGTATCGGTACGCACTGTTATATTACTTGGGATAAGCTTAGCGTACCGGTATGTGAAGGTTGGAGTACTGTTACGGGCTTGGGTCGGTATGGGGCGATCTTAGTACCGATACTGAGTACTAATACGGGGTGTGAGCGTATCGGTACGGCTTGGGGTCTAACTCTTTCGAACCTAGTTAGGGTATCGGTACTCATGGGGGAGTATCGATACCAAGAGGGTGGTACCGATACTCACCTTGGAGTATCGATACTCGCTAGACAATCTTCCCAAGAAAGTTAAGTTCACGTTCGGGGGGTCTATAATTCGTGGTAAAAGGTCCGGTAGGTCCCTAAAGGTATAAAATAAACTCTAAGACTGAGAAATCGAGGTTAGCAACCCAGATATGGATTAATGGCTAATGGCATAGTAATTATTTGAGTGGATCGCTTGTTCAATCATCCAAAGAGATCTGTGGTGGATCAGTTAAGGCTATGTGGAAGACCGGGGTCCTTGTTGTGTGCTGAAGGGATACCCGTATAGGCTGGCTGGCACGAATAATAAATAATCTAACGAGAAAAGCGTAAATGAATCCCAAAGACGTATGTTAGTTATTATATCAAACGAGTCATGCGTTGGGGCATTGGTAATGGTTGGCTGGATGTCTTTTATCTCTCAGTGAGATATGTTAGTGCTCAGGGGAGCATGTGTTAACGTATGTGTCTTGGTTAGGAATCCGGATGTCCTAGAGTCAGTGCAAGGGCACTTAAATAAGGGGATGGGTACTCCGGGCTATGTGATCGAGTACATCCGATGTGTTCATGGGCTATGTAATCTGGATGCGGTCCGAAACCTATCCTTGGGCTATGTGATCAAGATATGGAAATACAACTCGAAGGGCTATATGATCTCGAGTAATCCTGTTCGGCTATGTGATCGCCAGATAAGACTGCTTGTGGCTATTGTGATCCAAGTATGTCTAGGACGTATCTGTGGCTATAGTGATCCGGATATGATCCTTACGCGATGGCTATGTGATCACGGGTAACCCGACGGCTATGTGGGCACGGGATAAATAGTAGGGCTTCGTTGTCCATTAGGGAATGTATGTTATTTACGTAGCTATGTGGATGATAGATGTTGGTTAATTTACCCTTGGGCTATGTGATCAGGGTAGGGTTGTTACTCGATGGGCTATGTGATCTCGGGTATAGGCTAGATAATCCTTGGGCTATATGATCAGGGTATGGACGTAACTCAGTGGTCTGTGGGACCTCGCGTATGGTAAGCCTGGGATGGCTTGGTAGTCTTTTTATACAATAGTGGTGTCTTGAGACAGTTGTAAGCTATAGCCAGGGTAGGCTAGAAGATGATCCTTAGATGATGAGAAGCCTTTCTGTACACTCTTAATTATATTATCATGCATGCTTGTTTTATGATATTCATGAATTGTGGTAGAGTAAAAATGTACCGCTGAGCTTTGTTAGCTCAGCGTGCGGAATTGTAGTTTCTTCCGTGCGTAGGTTGACAGGTTGCGTTTGGAGGAGCACACCGAGGAAGATTTCCCAGCATCGAGCCAATCTCAGAGTACAGTGTGTGATGTCTAGTTTGGACTGGTTGTATTCATAGGACCTTACCACAATCGAGTCTGTATTTTCACTGTGATTTTCTATTATTTGGTCAACGATGTAATTTATGTGGAACTCGTATTTTGTAAACCCTTTTAATCTCTTTATCTACGTGGATTTTATAGAAACGAATTGTTTCAAGAATTTCCAACTTGTGGTTTAAAATAAGAAATTTTGATGGGTCGTTTTGGGTGACCCGTAAGTAACGCTTCGGATCCGGGACAGGTTCGGGGTGTTACAGAGACCACTTGTTGGGTTCTCTAGGAAGACCGTGTAAATAAAATTTCAGAAAGTATATTTTATAAAATTTTAAGTTAGATTTTTTTGAATAATTTCTAGAGCAAGTAGTTAAAAGCTATCAGCTTATATCTTCTTCTTTCCTAAGTTGCGAGTTCTAGACTCATTAGGAACAAATTTTTCTTTTTCCTCCACCTAAGTATGAATTATTAAAATACATAAAGACGAAACTACGATGGGAGAGATAGTACCTCAACTTTTCTCATTTAATAATATTTAAATTATTATTAATTTTAAAAATTAATGACATTAAATTCTGATCTTTAATTTTTTAAATCCTACTAATTTTAAAAATAAACAAATTAAATATTTACATTATTTTGCAATTTATAGTACCTTTTTTCCTCAACAATGCTGATAATTTTATTAATAATGAAAAATAACTTGACAATGATGACATAAACATTAATGATAGACCGAGGGGAGTGTTAGAAAGCAGTCATACCCCTTAAAAAATTTAAATTTTTATATAATTTATATATTTCTTTTGAATTTTTTATTAATAATATAATTTTACACCCTTAAAAATTATTAATTTTGCACATTCTACATTTCTAATATAACTTTCTAACCAATAAAATATATTCTCACCGAGCAGCACTAAATAAAATAATTATCCTAAAATTTTGCATATCAAATAAAGTTGTTCTCTTCCTTTCTCTATATTTTTCTTTAAAACATTAAAAAATATACCGTATTTTTTCAAATAAATAAATCCATATGAAAATTTGAAGAACAGTTGAGTTAAATTTATTACCTGTAAAAGAGCGTAGTTGGGAAAGATTGATGATAAATCCCAAAGCTGTATCCATTCTCTTCTAATGATTCAAATATTGGTTTTTGAGGATATCCTTCCATCAGCTTTTGCGAATCGTTGCTCATGGCACCGTGCGACGTCGCTGAGTGCACGTAAAGCCTGTTAGACTGCGTCGACGTCGGCGTGACGCATCTCACACACCGCGAACTCCATCACCAGTTTTGAACCATGACAGTCTAATACGTTAGGCGTTTTGTGCAAAACCGTTCATTTTTATCTCCGGGTTCGGGTCCGGGTTGCTGGTATCCCATGGTTTTCCCGACACTTGTTCGTATATGGCTTGGAAAGTGTGGCCAGGGTCGGGAGCAATGTGGCCGGCGGTGTCCTTGAAGGTGACGTGGGCGGAGTTTGGGTAGGAGGTGGAAGTGGGGTTGGATTCGGAGCCGGTGACGCATCTGGGTTTAGAGTTTTGAACCAACCTAATACCTATGAAGCACGGGTACTCCAATCTAGTACCGTATCACGTATCTGATACGTTCCCGTACTGATGACATATTCGGTACGGCTTAAGTACGCCATATTATTTTATCTCCCTATTTTTTTCTTATCTCTCTATTCTTATACACTTTTTCTAGTTTTTTTTTATTTCTTTTGATTTTCTCTTGCTCACATGATTTAACTATAAGTATTTAAGTATGTGTGATACTATGCTCACATAATTTTATTTATGAATTTTTATTTTTATATTTTTTAAATATAAAACTTATTTTATATTTATCGTACCCTTAACGTATATGTACTCTATAATTTTAAAAATTATCATTTCATGTTCTTGTTTTCGTACTCGTACCTATATTGTATCCGTATTGGTGCAACATAGCCTAATATGTGGTCGAAGGAACGGTTCTCTTGAACCAAAACAACCACTGTTTTGATTGGAGATGGAGTTGCGGAGCTTGTTTCAGCTGCCATTGTTGGTTTTAATTTCTTGTCAACTTCTTTGTTGCAGAATGGGATTAGCTTAATGATTTTAGCGTTGAAATATATATATGTATATATATATATATGGGCTAAGATCCATTTACATAGTGTAAAAGTTTGATAGAGTCAAATAAAAAAATTTTGAGTTATTCGAGTTTGCAAATCTTATTTTACGATTCGAACTTTATTTAAAAAAATTTCGAATCGAGTCGAGTTTATGAAATTCAAGTTGAGTCGATTTTTCAAGTTTCTATACAAATTTAATTGTACATATATGTTTCTATATCATAAACTAAGGGCTAGCTGTGCACATATTGATTCTAATTTTAACAGCTTTCTATATGCATATACAATATACATATATATATTTTATATTTTCACATGTGATATACATAATATATCATATATCATGTAGAATCAACTAATTATTAAAAATTTTGAGTTATTCAAATTTCTATTTTATAACTCAAACTTTATTTAAAAAAATTTCGAGTTGAATCAAAACGAGACGTTTTTTCGCCTTGAGTCGAGTCAAGTTTTGTCCACCCCTAATAATAATATCGTTTTTAAAGTTCAAGTTTTGTCCACCCCTATTAATAATATCATTTTTAAAATTCGAATCCAACTTTTCTCATTAAGATAGCAATTTAATTTATCATTGCACCTAAACTTTGGTAAACCATAAATATATACGATGATAAATGAGGATGACTGAATATTTAAATAGCTTTAAACTTTTTTCTCCATTTCATCCGCTTTCCATTTTTAATATATAAAATTTAATAATATAATCACTTTGATGTGCAAATGAAGCTTTAATCAATTTTTTCATTATTGATAATTTATTATCCGTCGTTTCGAATTTAGTAATACAAAAACTCATTATAAGACAACTTTCATAATTTAATTTAATTCATTCACGTGTCGATGTTTTAACTTTAATACTTAATGGATCGGGCACCTCATATCACTGACTCAACTGGTAGTATATGATAAGTTCTTGAAAATTTTTATTGGGACCCTTTGATAGTCGTATTAAACTTTGGTTATTTTGAGACAGGGTAGTGTAAAATTTCAAATGGAAAAAATTCTCTTATTCTTGTTTTTTCTAATCAAAATTAAACCAACTATCAGCTGGTTTAACAAAATAAGTGGTTGGGTTATTTGAACGTCTTTAAATCATGGTATTATAGAGCAAATTGGATTAGAATGATCATTTCATGATGAACATATGTATTATCCGATCCAAATTAATCAATTAATGAATGGAATATGGATAGTTATAAAAAAAAAATACAAAACTCCTCCTATTTACTATAAAATTTAAAATATAAATCTTTAATATTAAATCATAAATGCTAAATTATAAATCTTTAAACTCTAAACTATAAAATTAACCGACTTATGTAATCAAAATATTTTCCACATATATTAGTTTTTTTTAATCAAATAAATACTTAATACTTTCGATCCATTTGAAAACGGGAGAATTATCGACATGAATAAGCATAATTTAAACTACAAGTGTGGATTAAATAAATTAATTTTGCAACAATAGTATAACTGTATAAATGAAGAAATTATATCATAGGCTTGGCTCGCCACGTCATCCATGGTCCCAACCAATAAAAAACATCTGTTTCATTAAAATTTTCCATGTCATCTTTTTACCAAGTGAATCTTCACTCAGATTTACTATAAATTAAATTAAAAATCACTTTTTATCAATTGTAGACTCACTTAGTAAAAAGAAGAGATGGAAAAATTTAATGAAATCGATGTTTTTTATTGGTTGTGACCATGGATGACGTGGGGAGCCGGGCCTATGATATAACTTCTCGTATAAATGGATCTGATAAATGAAAATTTACATCAAAAGAGAGGATAAAATTAGAATTTTTGTTTAAGAATATGTATAAACGGGAAGCAAGAAAAACACGTTCTTAATTTACTTATTTTTTAAAGGGTAAATTATTTAAATTATCACTGAATTTTACCCTCAAATCTATTTTGGTTATTAAAGTTTTAAAACGTTCAATTTACTCACTAAGGTTTAGACATTGAACGTTTTTTTGTCATTCTTTCATTAATTTTTTGACGGTATCTATTTACCGACGAACGAAGGAATTTCTCCAAGATCTAAACGATGGAAAGCTTCATCGGTACGAGATAAGCAATATACTGAGAAACAGGCTTCATTCGGCGGCAGAGGAGGGACATCGGCAAGAGAGAAACTGAAAGATTTTTGCCCGATTCGTGGACTTTGGGGCATTTTTCAGTGAAATGAAGGTCAAATTTAGACTCAAAGGGCAAGACGAAACGACTGGTGAAATTTGGTACCAAACGACGATGACAGTGAACAGTTGAGTGACAAAAAACGTTCAATGTCTAAACTTCAACGACAAAAAATGTTCAATATCAAAACTTCAATGAGTAAGTTGAACATTTTGAAATTCTAATGACTAAAATAGATTTAAGAGTAAAATTCGGTGTAAATTTACATAATTTACCCCTTTTAAAAAAAAAGTTGGAAGGTGTTTTTTACAGATGCGTGGGTATTTTTATCTTCCATTAAAGAGTTCAATGTTTTTATGTCAAAAAAAGAGTTCAATGCTTGAAAAATCATACATTTCCCTGAAATAATAAATGTTTTAGTGTGCACGTTTCTCATTTTATTAATTATCTTTCTTTTCTCTTTGAAATAATATGATCAGTTGTAACACTTAAAAAAAGGGTTTTGAATGGGGATACAGGTTGTGGGTTTTGTTAGCCGGTTACCCAGCCACTTGAGGTAAGCAGCTCTTAGAGAAAAGATTGCCAAAAATTATATTTGTGTGATTTTGGGCTGGGTTAATACAATAATAAATAAAACCAATTAGACTCTTCATTTCTTTTCCATTTAGATTCGAGCCAAACCCTTTCCAGACCCTTCTTTTTCTCCCCAAAGATCTTGTCGGCCACCCTCCCGATCTACTTCACCGTTCGGTGGTGTCGTGCACCGCCGCCTCCACCGTGCTCCCCTTCCTCTCCCGATCAAAATCCCCCAACTCCCTTACCGACCAGCCTTGCCGTTCACCGACGGTTTAAGTTCAAAGATTCATCGAACCTAGGGTTCGAATCCCTCAGCTTCGCCTTCATTTTTCGGCTGCCACACTTGTCCGTTGGCGAGCTGGTGGCCACCGTTGGCTCTATCGCGTCAAGGCGAACTGAGTTTTAGCCGCCAATCACTCATTCAACGACGTTCAGACCCTTGCCGGTATTCGAACGTTTTTGGGTAAGTAGGTAAGCTCTGGTGGTTTTTCCGAATTGATTTGAGGATTTCTTGGTTGTTTGGGCATTTTGAGATTGAAATCCGGCAAAAATCGAGTTTTTTAGGCTATTTTTGGTCGTTTTGGCCGCGCGTGGGGAACACGCGTCGCCTGGGGCGACTCCCGGCCGCCTTGGACGGTGATCGGCCTGAACTCGGCCTGAATCGAGCATGAACCGGCCCTGAACCGATTCTGCCTTAAATCGGTTCAGAGTTAACCTGACCCGTTAACCCAGCCCATTGATCGAGACAACCTAGTGAGTTAACCCGGCCGAGTTAACTCAATGAGTTGACTCGACCGAGTCAACCTAGTGAGTCAACTCACTCGAGTTAAACCGTTGACCGATGATGTCAGCGTTAACTTTAACTGTTGACGTCAGTATTGACCTTGACTGTTGACCGTTGATTGATAACGTCAGCGTTGACTGCTGGCTTCAGCGTTAACTTTGACCAAAAAGTCAAAATTTTCGAAAGACCTTATTTTATGCTTTTTGACGTCCTGAATCCATTTTTAAAGCTCGTTTCTCGAAATTCTAACCTGAAGGCTTCCAAATTGACATTAGATCCGAACATGCATAAGTATTTAAATCATTTTATTTTTGAGCAAGGTTTTGAATTAAGAGTTCTGACCCAAAACGTTATTTGTTTAAAGTACACACGATATGTTCGATTATTCATCTGCTCAGCCCGACTCGTTCTGACCTGCTCAGCCGTGTGATCCCATCGTGACCCGTATGAACCCTTAACATAGTATTTATCCCGGTATAACTATAATTTCTTTAGTAACCCGAATATTTGTTGATATAGGTTCCAGCACTGTAGCAGAGCGTTGTCCTGGTGCCCAGTAGACTCGGACCTTAACTTTTGAGGTGTGTTCCTTATGTGCTACTTCTGCATTATATACTGTTTTGAACGCTATATTAAACTGATCATGTGCACATGACTGTTAAACATGGTTTTATATATATATAAATAATATTTTTTCTGAACTTGAGTATGATTCATTGTTATGCATGATTTATGCCTTAGTGCCCACTATGTCCAGCATATTTCTCTAGTTATTGTTATCTGATTGAAAGCCTATTGATGAATTATTGTTATACCTGTTAGTTACTGCATACTATGAAAATGCCTGAATTGATTACTGGGGTACTTGGGTATAGTGAGAAGTGCCTGAAGATTTAGCCTTGATCCGGCTGGTAATTCCGCCCATAAAGGTTCCTAGTTTCGACTAGGGTAATTTCGCCTGTATTCGGTTCATATGCTTCGGCAAGGGTAATTTCGCCTGTACCTGAGGTAAAACCTTAGGATGGTACCCAAGTCTAATAGACTCAGGTTAATGCATGTATATGATATTGTTCAGGGGAACTGTATCCTGGAGTTCGGTTGGAGGGTAGATAAATTGCATGAAACTTTGGTTGCTCTCATAACCTATTTTACTATTATCTGATCTGTATTCATATAAACTATATGTTTTCCTTGCACTATTGGAACACACTGAGCTCCCCGAGCTCATTCTCCCAAATATTTTCCCTTTCAGATTTTGGATAGGCTTTCTGGATCGGACTCTTGGAGGATCGACACATTTGGCATACATCTGTTATTGTAATGTTTTTATCTTCCAGATTGTCTTATTTCGGTGACATAAGCCTATACATATTTTGTTACCTTATACTTTATACTTGATGATGATACTACTTATGTTTTGGGATGTATTTACACGTGCAAATATGGCTTATTTTGGTTACTTATTCAATTATGCTTGAATATTATATATTTCAATATTACAGTTAGATCCTTAAATGTTTTCTTGAAAGGTATTTTGGTAGCAAATGTGATCCTTTAGACTTAGACTTATTCATAGGCAGATCTAGGAGGTTACATTTAGTTGGTATCAGAGCTTTTTGTTTTATGAACCTCGAACTGTGAATGAGTTTTTAAATGAAATTTTTCTATAAATATTTTATAAAATGTGTTATAAAGGCCATGTCACCAAGTTTTATATGTTTATTTGTGTACGGTCCTCTAATGCCAGTTCTGACCCTAAATCTTACCTCTTGTAGTGATTCTCTGATATGAGTACCCGTAGAGGTCGTCGACCTGCCCATGGTCGGGGTCGTGCTGCTAGGTTTGCCAACCCGATAGATGATCCAGTGGCAGATCCTCCAGTTTCGGTAGATCCTCCTACTTCTAGTAGTTTGATTATACCGACTGGACCATCACCCGCTACCAGTATCGGCATGACGACCCCTGTTAGGGGACCAGCAGTTTCTAACTTACGCCTATGGCAGGAATCTCTGATGAGACTCTAAGCAGACAGTTCCTTCAATTGATTTAGGGTGCTATGAGAGCGTCGGGCATGGTACCAGAAGTTCCTATTTCTCAAACTTTGATCGCTAGCGGGGCCAGGACCTTTTCTGGATCCATTGGAGGGGCACCGTCTGAGACTAAGAGTTGGCTTTATGATACCGAGAGACGGATGGACCAGTTAGGCTTAAAGCCAGCCAAGAAATATCAGGGAGCCGTATCTATGTTGGATGGAAATGCCCACACTTAGTGGGAATCAGTTGTGAGTAGTGTACCTTTTGACAGGTTGGCATGGGACTTCTTTAAAGAGCGGTTCAGGAATCACTTTCTCGGCAAGCGATTTTTGAGAGAGAGGCGTCAAGCCTTTAAAGATTTGGTGCAGGGTTCCATGACAGTGGCCGAGTATGAGATTCAGTTTTTGGATTTACAGAGATATGGTGCTAGTTTGGTTTCCACCGAGAAAGAAAGATGCGAGAAATTCTTAGAGGGCCTTCGTATTAGGATACGTGATTGTATTGCTACACATCACGATGAGGTATTTGAGGATTTAGTGAATCAGGCCAAGATTACAGAGGATATGGAGAGTTTAGCAGCCAGCCATAGTGGCAGAGATCGAGATAGAGACAGAGATCGTGGGCGAGATCGAGATCGATCAGGAAGATATTCTGGTTAGAGTGAGTCTCGTGCTCGCCCTGACAATAGAGCTCGTACTGCTTCTTATCAGAGAGGTGGGTCGAGTTATAGGGCTCAGGATCCAGCCGTTAGCCAGGGTGGTTCATCAGGGTTTTCTCATGTACCAGTATGTGAGTTTTGTGGTAATCTGCATAGAGGATAGTGTAGGAAGAAGAGTGGGGCTTGCTTTCATTGTGGATCCACCGAGCATTTCCTGAGAGAGTGTCCACACTCACCTTCTGTTGGTCGAGCATCGACTCAGACTCTTGTTCATTCACAGACTCCTGCACAATCGTAGACATCCGTCCAGACACCAGCCTCAGGCAGTTATCAGGGTAGAGGTTCAAGATCAGTTGCTAGATCTAACAGCAGAGGTCGTACACATCAGAGTAGAGGACCAGCCTTGTCTGAGGCCAGACAGCCTACTTTGGTTTATGCCACCAGATGTCGTGATGATCGGGATGAGCCTAACATTATTGCAGGTACATTTACCATATATTATGTTTCATATTTTACATTGCTTGACAATGACTCCACCCATTCCTACATATTAAGATCTGTGTCCCGAGACCTTCAGATTTCAGTTGAGATGGTTGAGCATGCAATTACGGTTATGAGCCCAGTGGGTCAGTCTGTAATCGTGAATAAGATCTTCAAACGATGTCCTCTGGAGGTGCAGGATGAGACGTTTCCAGCCGATCTTATGGAGCTACCATTAGAGGAGTTTGATTTTATTCTTGGCATGGATTGGTTGTCTGAACATCGGGTTAATCTGGATTGTGAGACCAAGAGAGCGACCCTAAAGACTCATGATAACCAGACAATTATTCTGGTTGGCGAGAGGCACATGTATCTCTCTAATGTTGTGTCTACCTTGACTGCTAACAAGATGATCCGAAAAAATTACGAGACATTTATTGCTTGTATCCTGAATACTAAAGGATCTCTGTCGAAGATCGAGGAAATACCTACAGTAAAGGAATTTCCTGATGTGTTTCCTAAGGAGTTACCTGGATTGCCACCGGACAGAGACGTGGAGTTTGAAATTGAGACTTACCCGGGATCAGCACCAGTTTCCATTAACCCATATCGTATGGCTCCTAAGGAGCTTAAGGAGCTGAAGGTTTAGTTGCAAGAGCTCATCGATCGAGGCTTCATTCGACTTAACTCTTCACTTTGGGGAGCTCTAGTTTTGTTTGTCAAGAAGAAGGACGGTTCACTTCGGTTATGCCTTGATTACCAAAAGTTGAACAAGCTGACCGTAAAGAATAAATATCCTCTGCCCAGGATTGATGACTTGTTTGATCAGATTTGGGGAGCATCTATTTTCTCAAAGATTGATCTTCGATCTGGATACTATCAGTTGAAGATAAAAGGCTTTGATGTGGCGAAAAATGCTATTCGCACCAGATACGGGCATTATGAGTTCCTGGTAATGCCTTTTGGGTTGACCAATGCTCCTGTAGCCTTTATGGATCTGATGAATCACGTATTTCAGCCCTATTTGGATCAGTTCGTTGTGGTATTCATTGATGACATTTTGGTCTATTCTCGGTCTGAGGCAGATCATTCTGTGCACTTGAGGATTATTCTGCAGACTCTTAGAGAGCACCAGTTGTATGCTAAGTTGAGCAAGTGTGAATTCTGGCTCAACGAGGTGACATTTCTTGGGCATGTGGTCTCGGCTCATGGTATTCAGGTTGATCCGAGTAAGATTGATGCCATTGTGAGTTGGAAATAACCTAGGAATGTTGTGGAGATTCGCAGTTTCTTGGGCCTAGCTGGGTATTATAGACGCTTCGTAGAGGGTTTCTCTATTATTACTGCTCCTCTAACGAAGTTGTTAAGGAATAACGTACCCTTTATCTAGGCTGATACACAACAAGAGAGCTTCGAGAAATTGAAGACAGCTTTGACGCAAGCTCCTGTTCTGACGTAACCCGAGTCGGGAAAGGATTTCGCAGTTTACAGTGATGTTTAACATTCTAGGCTTGGCTGTGTTCTGATGCAAGGCGGGAAGGTGATTGCTTATGCTTCACGCCAGTTGAGACCGCATGAGTGTAATTATCCTACACATGATCTGGAGTTGGCCGCTGTGGTCTTTTCCTTGAAGATTTGGAGGCACTATCTTTACGAAGAGAAATGCTATATTTATACATATCATAAGAGCCTAAAGTACCCCCTTACTCAAAAGGGGCTTAACCTAAGGAAGCGTCATTGGCTCGAGCTACTTAAAGATTATGATTGTGAAATTGAGTATCACCCGGGGAAAGCCAACGTGGTAGCAGGTGCTTTGAGCTGGAAATCTATTGTAGACCTGAGATTTCTTTTTGCCATGATGAGTATTTATGATAATGGCAGTTTGTTGGTTGAATTGCAAGTTAAGCCGACTTTGGCCGAGGAGATTAAGGCCAAACAGCTTCTGGATAGTTCTTTACTTCCAGTCATATAACAGGTAGAGCAGGGATCTACATCTGTTTATGCGCTTGATCAGGATGGGGTTCTGTGCTTCAAGGGTCGTTACTTTGTGCCTGACGACACCGAGTTGAAGCAAGCCATTCTCAATGAAGCTCATAGTAGCCCTTATGCTATGCATCCCGGTGGGGATAAGATGTATCAGAAAGATACCGTTGGCTTGGCATGAAGAAGGATATCTCGGATTATGTAGCTAGATGTCTGACTTGTCAACAGGTTAAGGCATAACATCAGCATCCTTCTGGTCTCTTACAGCCTATCAGGATTATTGAGTGGAAGTGGGAGCGGATCACGATGGACTTTGTTACCATATTGCCTCTGACCCCTTCTAAAAATGATTATGTCTCGGTGATTGTTGATCGACTCACCAAGTCTGCCCCTATCATTCCTGTTCGAGTTACTTATTCTCTAGAGAAGCTAGCTAGGTTGTATATTTCTGAGATTGTCAGGCTTCATGGTGTGCCTCTGTCCATTATTTCTGTAATATCCCAAATTTTGGATAGTTACTAAATTGTAAATTCTGAAAGTTTAGGGGGTTAAAGTATAAACCTTGGAAAATTTTGGAGACTAAAGTGTAAATTTCCCCAACAAGTAATTTTACTCAGTAGAAGAGTGAACGGATCGAAATAAGTACCTTGATATCGGTTTTAAGAATTAATAAGCAAAAAAGGTACCAAATTTGGATCGAATGAAATTGTTAAGTGTGCTCAGGCCAAGGAAATACAAAGATGGGTGACCTTTGGGAAGGTCCCATAAAAGTGTTTCTGATAGATATTTTGGACTCAGTAAAAGTAGAAAATATTTGTATGGATTTCAAATAAAGGATTTCTACGAGAAACCTTATGCTATGAAGATTTTCAATAATTATCGGAATAATAGACTAAGTTAAGAAAATTTAGTCTAAGTATTTATGAAAAGAAATTTTTAAGGTTTAAAAGTACCATGTGATAGATAGTGAGTTGTATTGGGTACTTTTAAAGTTGGTAAAAATCTGAGGAAAATTGAAATGGGAATTGAAGTTCAGTGACCAAAATGAAAAATTTGAAAGTTTTGTGGCCAAAGTATAAACTTTGGGAAAGTTTAGGGACCAAAGTGTAATTTTCAAAAGTTGTGTAGTTTAACCCCGTAAATTCCCAAGAGTGACCTTTCCATTTTACTCGAATTTTTTGTATGGAGCTTGTGTTTTTGGCTATAAAGCGATAAAGTTTGGAAGAATATTCGGATAATCGGATCGAATCGAATATCCAGGATATTTTGAAGGATGATAAGCCAAGGTTGATTATGTCATTTTATATGTCTAAGATATTTTATTTGTGTTGGAAGAATATGAACCCTTGGATTTAAGTTGATTTTCCATGTTAAACATGAGCCGTTGGATGAAAAATGGCAAGATCATAATTTTAAAAAAATTACAAGGGTAAAGTTGGTAACTACCAACTTATTAGTTTATTTTTGACCATTGGATAAATAAATTGACATGTGGCCGGTTGAGAAAGAACTAATTTAGTTAGATTTTAATGGAATGGCAATTTTTAAGACTTGTTGTAAATAAAGACTAGTTGGAGGGCAAATTGGACATTTGACATGGATGGCATTTTTGAAATATTTTGAAACATTAAGGGCAATTTTGAAAGGCCAATTACACATGGATTTGATCTTGGCCATTGATTTTTGATGAGATTAAATCTTGGCCATTAGATGAAAAGGGCATTTTAGTAATTTCACTATTTAAATGAATTTAAAATTCGTTTATACAAGACAAGTGGACAAATTGGATGAAAATAAAAAGATGAAGAACATTCTTAATCTTCAAAATTCGAAATATGAGGGGGAGAAAGAAAGAAAAATGGAGAAAATTTTCCAAGTTCGATTCAAACCCTGAAACTCGATTTTCAGGTAATCTTTCGAACTACAAAGTTGTTCTACTCATCAAGCTCTATCTTTTGGTGTAAATAATTTGTGGAAAACATGCTTGATTGATGAGAAATTTGTATGAGAAGAAATTAGGGTTTATGGACTCAATTGGGGGTTTTGAGATTTTATGATTCCATTTTGAAATTCAAGTTGAAATCAAGCTTTTGTGATGTTAAAATCATGTTATTGAGTTGGGATTTAAACTCTACATGTTTTGATTATTATGAAGATGATTAGGGTTTATGGATTTGAGTTTGATTTAGGGTTTGTGATGTTGGATAAATAATATAGCAAGCTTGATTTGTTGTTTGGAAGTAAAACCCTAATTTAAATGTTTAGGGACCAATTCAGCAAGTTTAAAAGTTGAAGGACTAAATCTTATTTTTATGGAATTGGTGTGTATTTATGTTATTAGGGGTGTTGAAGATATGAAATTGAAGTTAGAATGCAAAACCGATGTTAAATCGAGTTAGTGACCATTTTAACAAATTGTCAAAGTTGAGTGACCAATTTGCCCTCCAGTGAGGTTTTAGAGAAGGATTAAATATGATTTTTAGTTATAATGATGGAATTAAGATAGTAATGTTGATTTGAGGACTAAATTGCAAAGTTAAGAAGCTAGAATCCTTATCTTTGCATTTTAGTGGCTATTCCGGTTAAGAAGGAAAATTAAGGGAAACTATTGTGAAAAATTATTTGATGAAGAAGGTGATAAGTTGATGATTTAAAGTAAATAATGGGACTAAATTGACAAATAGCAAAGTAAGGAGAAAATAATATCAAGTTTGAAGTTATTTATGGAAGTTGTGTAGGAAAATTGGATTTGGCAGTAAGTTTGAAAATTCACCATAAATTCTACAAAAATGGTTAGATGGTGAATTTTATACCAATGTAAAGATTTGTTCGTCTAGTTTCGCCTCCAACAAACGAAAACTGATTTCGAGTTTTGAGTAAAGAGATATGAATTTTTAAGTGGTGAAAGGTCAGAAAACAGTATGGCAGCCTGTTCCGAAATCAGCACTGGAAATTGACTTTGAAAATTTGCCATAAATCGTACAAGTTGAATTTGGGCTATTAATTTATATGGGTGAAAATCTTATTGAATCTAGTTTCTTTCAGAACAAATGGAATCAAATTCTTAGTTTTAGATTATTTTATAGAAATAAATCTTTGAAGGTAGTGCAAGCTGCCAGAAAATGGAAATTGAAACATTTGGTATCTAATTGTAGTTAGCAAACTTGGAAGAATTATTTGAAGTTCAAAGTGGTCAATTGGGGACCAAAATGAATTTTTGGGACAGTCTAAGGAAGGAAGAAAAAGTTTTGGAAATTTTACATATTTGAATAATTAGATTTGATAGTATATTTAGAATATTGTTAGATTTGAATCTAACAAATGGTATTTATATTTATGTGGTTAATGAAGTCGAACACAAATCAAAGAGGATACAAGATACTATAAAGCAAAAGATCGAGTATAATTTAGTGAGGCATACTATTACATGGCCCAGGTGAGTGAATTTTACTTATTTTTATTTTGATATGAGAAAGACTTGCGATGAGTCTATCTCAAATGTTGATTCACAAATGATATCTTTTCAATGATTTTTGAAATGAATTATGAATGATTTTTGTGTATGAACTGCCCAATGCACTTTTATATGATATTGTGAGATGTTAATATCTTTTGATATTTTAAATAAGTGAATGATAATAACAGTGAATGTTTAAAGCCCATTGTATGTATTATGAGATTTCTTGGTATAATTGGCATGCCAATGAGGTGGGAGTATAATGATACAGTGATGTTGTACAAATGTACAACAATTATAAAGTGAACAGTGACGTTGTGTTCTACAGCTATGACCTAGTGATCCAGTGACGTTGTATAAGTTTACAGCGGTTATAAAGTGATACAGTGTTTTATTTTGGCACAACAAATTGGTTGATGCCGCACATGTGCATACTCAATAGTGACTCGCATACCATGCATTCTCAATTACATTACATTGGGCTATGAATTGAATAAAAAGTAACAAGTACAAGTGATCTAAAGGAAAGTGAAAGTGATATGATTCAAATGAAAACAAGTGATTTACTGGATATTTGATTTGACATGACATTGCCTTATATATGTATATGAGATGTTGATTTTACAGGTTACATGACAGAGGGACGGCTTCGATAAGTCGTTCTATACGATTCTAAATTCTTATATGTTATATTCAGTATTTTATTTATTATGCAATTTTTATTAAAATTAAAGTGCTTTACTTTGATTTATAAGTTTTGCCTCACTAAGTTTGTACTTAGCGTGTGTTTGTTTCACACGCAGATTAAGATGGATGATTTGAAGAGGAGTCGAGCATGCTGATCAAGCTTCAATCTGCAAAACATCAGTAAGATATTCTAGCTTATGATAATCTCTAGTGGGCATGTAATTATTTAATTGCTAGTAGAGTATGATGCATTAAACTAGACTAAATGATAGATAAGTAATCAGTTTTGATGATGAATCGTATATGGATAAAGAAAAATAAGGCATTAGCATTGCAACAGAATAAAGCAAAAGTAGAAAGGATAATTACTTCGCTAATAAGAATAATTGGTAATCGCGTAAAGATTTTAAAGTTAAGAAAGGGAATAAATAGCGGATCTAGTTTTCACCCTGAATTGAACTATTGTTTTTAATAATTGCCAAATATATATTAAAATATTAGTTCAGGGTTGAAACTAGCTAACTGCTCATAGGTTGTGTTTTCAAGAAAACCGAGAAAGGGTTAGATTTACAAACTAAAATTTGTAAATACTTGTACAAATAAATTTATAAGTTGAGATTTCTTTAAACGACTCCGTAACATCTTTAATGTATATTCGATTTACGAGTACACGTTAAGGGTGTTACAATTTCTGATCGAGATCCGAGATTCACCTCCCGTTTCTAGAGAGCCCTTTAGGAGGCTTTAGGCACACGTCTGAATTTTAGTACATCCTTTCATCTGCAGACTGATTGGCAGTCAGAGAGAGTGATCCAGATTCTTGAGGATATGTTGCAGGGTTGTGTGATCGATTTCCGTGGCAGTTGGGAAGATTTCTTGCCCCTGACTATGTTTGCTTATAACAATAGTTACCAGGCGAGCATCCGTATGGCACCATATGAGGCTTTGTATGGTCGTAAGTGGTGTACTCCTATTTGCTGGATAGAGCTGTATGATAGAAAGATCTTGGGTCCCGAGTTGGTTCGAGAGACTGAAGAGACCGTCAGGTTGATCCGTTACTGCCTGAAAGAGGCTTTTAGTAGACAAAAGTCTTATGCTGACCGGAGGAGAAAAGATATCGAGTTTGAGGTTGGTGATCAGGTCTTCCTAAAGGTATCCCCGTAGAAGAAAGTCCAGTGTTTCGGGCGTAAAGGCACGCTGAGTCCAAGATTCATTGGGTCGTATCGTATAGTGAAGAGAGTTAGGCCTGTTGCTTATCAGCTCGAGTTGCCTCCTCAGCTTAGCCGTATTCATGATGTATTTCATGTGTCTATGCTGAAACGATATCACCCTGCTCCGAGTCACGTCATTCAGGTTCATGATGTGTGGAGCTGAGGCCAGATTTATCATATGAGGAGGAACCTGTGTAGATCTTGGATTTTGATGATAGAGTTTTGAGGAACATACGCATTCCTATGGTCAAGGTTCAATGGAGTAATCGTTGCCCTACAGAGGCCATCTAGGAGACTAAGGAGTCTATGAGAGAATAGTTTCCTCACCTGTTTAAACCAGGTAAATTTCGAGGACGAAATTTCTTTTAGGATGGAGAGTTCTAACACTTAAAAAAATGGTTTTGAAGGGCGATACAGGTTGTGGGTTCCCACAACCAATGCTTTGTTAGCCGGTTGCCCAGCCACTTGAGCTAAGCAGCTCTTAGTGAAAAGATTGCCAAAAATTATATTTGTGTGATTTTGGGCTGTGTTGATACAATAATGATTAAAACCAATCAGACTCTTCATTTCTTTTCCATTTAGATTCGAACCAAACCCTTTCCAGACCCTTCTTTTTCTCCCCAAAAATCTTGTTGGCCACCCTCCCGATCTATTTCACCGTTCGGTGGTGTCGTGCACCGCTGCCTCCACCGTGCTCCCTTTCGTCTCCCGATCAAAACCCCTCAACTCCCTTACCGATCAGCCTTGCCTTTCTCTGGCGATTTAAGTTCAAAGATTCGTCAAACCTAGGGTTTGAATCCCTCTGCTTCGCCTTTATTTTTCGGCCGCTACGCTTGTCCGTTGGCGAGCTGGTGGCCACCGTTGGCTCTCTCGTGTCAAGGCAAACCGAGTTTTGGCCGCCGATCACTCATTCAATGACGTTCAGACACTCGCTAGTATTCGAACGTTTTTGGGTAAGTAGGTAAGCTATGGTGGTTTTTCCGAATTAATTTGAGGATTTCTTGGTTGTTTAGGCATTTTGAGATTGAAATCTGGCAAAAACTGAGCTTTTTAGGCCATTTTCCAGCCGTTTTGGCCGCACGTGGGGAACACGCCCGTCTGGGGCGATTCTCGGCCACCCTGGACGGTGACTGGCCTAAACCCGGCCTAAACTGGGCATGAACCGGCCTTGAACCAGTTCTATCTTGAACTGGTTTAGAATTTATTCGACTCGTTAACCCGACCAGTCAACCCGTTGACTGAGACAACCCAGTGAGTCAAATCGGCTGAGTTAATTTAGTGAGTTGACTCGACCGAGTCAACCCAGTGAGTCAACTCACCTGAGTTAAACCGTTGACTGATAACGTCAGCGTTGACTTTGACGATGGCGTCAACATTGACCTTGATCGTTGACTTTGACCTATTGACGTCATCGTTGACTTTGACTGCTGATGTCAGTGTTGACTTTGACCAAAAAGTCAAAATTTTCTGAAAGCCCCTATTTTATGTTTTCTGACGTCCTGAGTCAATTTTTAAAGCCCGTTTCTCGAAATTCTAACCCGAAGGCTTCCAAATTGATATTAGATCCGAACATGCATAAGTATTTAAATTATTTTATTTATGAGC
Organism: Hibiscus mutabilis; assembly: GCA_019671005.1. Lineage (NCBI taxonomy): Eukaryota > Viridiplantae > Streptophyta > Magnoliopsida > Malvales > Malvaceae > Hibiscus > Hibiscus mutabilis. The sequence goes on from CM033719.1 coordinate 64,033,612, forward strand.
AAGGTTTTCATTTAAGAGTTCTAACCCAAAACGTTATTTGTTTAAGGTACACACGATACGTTCGATCGTTCATCTGCTCAGCCCGACTCGTTTCGACCTGCTCAGTCGCACGATCCCATCGTGACCCGTATAAACCCTTAACATAGTATTTATCCCGGTATAACTATAATTTCTTTAGTAACCTGAATATTTGTCGATATAGGTTCCAGCACTGCAGCAGAGCGTTGTCCAGTTGCCCAATAGACCCAGACCTTGACTTTTGAGGTGTGTTCCCTATGTGCTACTTCTGCATGATGTACTGTTTTGAACACTATATTAAACTGATCATGTGCACATGACTGTTAAACCTGGTTATAAATATATATAAATAATCTGTTTTCTGAACTTGAGTATGATTCGTTGTTATGCATGATTTATGCCTTAGTGCTCACTATGTCCAGCATATTTCTCTAGTTACTGTTATCTGATTGAAAGCCTGTTGATGAATTATTGTTATACATGTTAGTTACTGCATACTATGGAAATGCCTGAATTGATTACTAGGGTACTTGGGCATAGTGAGAAGTGCCTGAAGGTTTAACCTTGATCCGGTTGGTAATTCCGCCCGTAAAGTTTCTTAGTTTCGACTATGGTAATTCTGCCTGTATTCGGTTCCTATGCTTCGGCAAAGGTAATTCCGCATGTACCTGAAGTAAAACCTTAGGATGGTACCCAAGTCTAATAGACTCGGGTTAATGTCTGTATATGATACAGTTCGGGGGAACTGTATCTTGGAGTTCAGTTGGAGGGTAGATAAATTGCATGAAACTTTGGTTGCTCTCATAACCTGTTTTACTATTATCTGATCTGTATGCATATAAACTATATGTTTTCCTTGCACTATTGGAACACACTGAGCTCCCCAAGCTCATTCTCCCAAATATTTTCCCTTTCAGATTTTGGATAGGCTTTCTGGATCGGACTCCTGGAGGATCGACACATTTCGCATACATCTATTATTGTAATGTTTTTATCTTCCAGATTGTCTTATTTCGGTGACATGAGCCTATACATATTTTGTTACCTTATACTTTATACTTGATGATGATACTACTTATGTTTTGGGATGTATTTACACGTGCAGATATGGCTTATTTTGGTTACTTATTCAATTATGCTTGAATATTATATATTTCAATATTACGGTTAAATCCTTAAATGTTTTCTCGAAAGGTATTTTGGTAGCAAATGTGATCCTTTAGACTTAGACTTATTCATAGGCATGTCTAGGGGGTTACATCAGTTGCCTTACTTTTTATAGGTTAAAGTAGGGTAAAAGTCATTGTATTATGCCTAAAAGTTTATTTAAGTTTCTTTTACTATAAAAAAGAGAATATTTTAGTCCTCTAGAAAAGTTAACATTTTGATCTGGAATACTAAAGTTATTGTTAATTAGCTTAAATATTTTGGTTTAAACACTCTTTGAGTCATTCTCAAATTTGAACTTGAAACATTAATCTCTTCCAAAAAAATTTGTGAACTTTTACATAAAACTTTCAAACACTTATGGAATTTAAATGTAAAATTATTTTCTATTCTAACTCTAAATTTTGTTGTTTTCACTTACACTAATATTACAATCACAAGTCAAAACATAAAAAGAATATTTAAAATGCTTAGTTGAATAAAATATATTTTAAATTTTCTTAGAATTTTTAGATTTGGAGTGAGAGTAAGGGTGTAATTGAAATGGATGATAAAAAATTAAAATTCAAAAATATTTTAAAATTATATATTTTTTGTTTATTTTTATTTAAAAATTATTCAAACACAGTTGGACATGTGCCATGTAGTAACGGAAAAATGTTCACACCTTCATATATTATTTTTTATTTATTTGATTTTAAAATATACAATGAATAAATTACTCTTATTTTTCAAGAAGAATCAATTTACTCAGATTCAAGATTGACAATAATTTATCAATAAAAAATTATCAGGGATTAAAAAATATCTTTTGATTGTAAATGACTAGCTTTTAAACATCGTATGAGGACTTCTGACCTTAACCTAGTTTTATATTAATATTTTTATATTTTATAGTATTTAAATTTCAATGAAATTATGTGTTTTTTTATTATGAAAATTAAATTTTGGATGGAAAACATTATCCAAAACTCAGCCTAAAAGTTACTTCTATTTATGACATATTAGAAAGATTAGGCCAAAAACATAAACACATTGCTCACCTCCCCTTTTGCTCTGAATAGGTAAAACTTGAATTTCCAACCGGAATAATGTTTCATTTTCCTTTGATATGAATACTCCAACAACAAAATAATCGACACAATAAGATCAACCAAAACAACTTCTGTTAAATGTTTTCTTATGTACAAAATGGATGATAATTAGAAATTGTTATTTTATCGTTTGATTTTAGATTTAAATAGACTCACGCACATTTGCAAATAGTGTTGTTTGAATTCAGGTCACCTATTGAGAACATGTCACTCTTTACCACCGGAACCAATCAATGAATTCTTTTTTAACCAAAGACAAACCATATTACTTGTATATTTAGTACATTGTTTTTTATCATTTGATGATGATTTTTATTAAATAAAGATATTACATTCCCAAGGTAAATATCGGATTCAAACTCATACAAGATGGAATAGGGGCAACATGAATATCCTTAACTACTAGACAAACTAGTGGATCTCTGATGATGTATTTTTTAAGTTACCCTAATTCACTTATTAGTTATACTCTTATGAGGATAATATAATGTACTTAAATTCAATCGAGTATGTAATGAATCAACTTAAAATGTTTTTCTATAAAAAGTAAGAGTTATTTTTTATACACAAACTGTTTAAAAAAATTACATTACCCTCCATATTTAAACTATAACGTTTAAAATCTAAATATTTTACCTAAAACCTAAACCTAAACTTAAATTCTAATTTTAAACTCTAAAACATAAAGTCCTAAACACCTAAAATAGACATCCATATCTAAAGTCTACGCAATATATGCATCAAATAAAATTTCAAGAATAATCAATTTAAATTTGAATTTTTTATACACAAACTATATAAAATAAAATATGTCTATTTTAAACGTGAATCATAAAAATTAAAGTATAAAACTTGAACTAGGAGTAGGACTGGGGTGGGGACGGTTTTGCATTCCCCACTCTGTAATACCTCAAAATTTTGGTTAGTGACCAAAATGAAAAACTTGAAAATTTTGGTGACCAAAATGTAAAATTTAAAAAGTTTGGTGCCAAAGTGTAAATTTTAAAAAGTTCAGGGACTAAGTTGTAATTTCCAAAAGTTATGTAATTTAGTCCTGTAAATGAATAGTTCACCCCAAGAGTGGCATTTTCGTGTTACCCGGATTTTTGATACGGAGTTTGTATTAAGAGCTATAAAACTTTAAAGTTCGGGAAAAATCCGGATAATCAGATTTAATCGAATAAATGAGAAATATTTTATGAGATATTTTAGGAGAAATTTTATTAAAATAAGGCAATGGTAAAAGGGTCATTTTCATGCCTATTTTAATGGAAATTAATATGGACCATTGGATTAAAGATTACTTTTCCATGTGTAATCTTAGCCATTGGATGAAAAATGGCAAGATGGTAATTTTTGAAGATGGCAATGTCAAAGTTGGTAATCACTAATTCCTTGGATTGTTTTGGGCCCTTGGATTGGTAGGTTGACATGTGGCTTAATATGGAGCTTTGGATTACAAGGGTAAAAAGGTCATTAGACTTTAAAATGAATTTTAAATTCATTTTTAATATATTAAGCACAAGTGGCTAAATTGGAAAGAAAAGAAATTTCAAGATTTCTCCCCCATTTTCAGCCAAGTTCCGAACACCCCAAAGGTAAGAAGAAAATTTTTTTCTTCTTGATTTTTCAAGCTTATTTAGTTGGAATTTTGATAAAGGCATGAAACATGAAATTAATCTACATGAAATTCTCTATCTTTTGGTACCATTTGTTCATGCTTTCCTTGCTTAGAACCTTGGTTTTGTGATTTTGAAAATATAAAGGGGATGTTGAATTAGGATGAACTAAGGTTAGTTATTGATGAATATGATGTTGTGGAATCATATTAAAGCTTGTGTGATGGTTGAAACTACATGGAAATAGTTAAACCCTAAATTGTTCAAAGTTAGGGTTTTGGTAGAAAAGTTGAATTTAGATTTATTTTGATATGAGAATGATTGTGAAAGCTTGGAAATGATGTTTAAGTGTTAAGTGGACCAAATTGGAAACTTGAAAAGTTATGGGGGTGAATTTGGCAAATTGAAAGAATTATGGAAAATTTTCCATAAATTTGGAAATGTTGAAATTATGATTTTACAAGCTTTAAAATGTCATTTGGACCATTTTGGAAGTTTGTAAAACCATAGGAACCAATTCAAAATTTTTGAAAAGATTGGGGACCAATTCGGCAATTGGGAAGAATTTAGGGACTAAAGTGAAAAATTATTTTCATGGAAACATTATGCTGGAATAAATATTAGAATGAGTTATAAATCATTCTTTGAGTAAATGTTGGAAGAAAAACAAAGTATTGAGGATGAAATGACTTATGTCATGAAACTAATGTTTGGAAAATATTAGGGTGTTTATAGGAAAATTATTCATATATTGCTTATGTGTTAGTAAGATACTAACATATAATTTGGAATGTACTTATGGTATTTTTAATACGTTTGTAGACTGTGAACAAAATCAAGATCTAATTAGCAATCGAGGAAAGGAAAGGGACCAAAGTTGAACTTAGTGAGGCTAGTTGAATATTGACAAAGTATAAAGTGTCAAGGTGAGTGCATTTTTATGCGTGGATAATATTATGATTATCATTTTGGAAGACTTTTGATAAGTCTACCTTATTAATAATTGTTTGATAGTTATATGTTTATATCATGAACTTATATTTGACATATTGAGAATTGTCAATGGTAGAACTATGATGCATTTGATCACTAGATATATCAGGTATGTATGTTTATGTTATATTTAGGGTATGAACTGCCCAGTATTTAATTATATTGCCATGGATGAATCGAATATGGAATTGGAAAGCATGCCCAAGTAAGTAATTGAGGCATAGAGTATAGTTGGCATGCCATAGAGTCCAGCGGTTTAGCACTTCGGTGCGGTTTATTAACACTTAGGTGTGGTTCTTTAGCACTTAGGTGCGGTCTCTTAGCACTTCGGTGCGGTTTATTAGCACTTTGGTGCAGTTTTGACTCGTGTACTCAAGTCCTCAAACTATGTTGGGCAATAATTTATTTGATAATAAATGGTTAATAAATTAGAGAGTAGGTAAACTCTCGGATATTGGCAAGGTTAATAATAGGATTTATGAATCCGAATTATATTATATTAATATTTGATTAACATAAGGAAATAAAGGAATAGTGATCAAATTGCATGTTTATTTTATTATTGTTATAATTCAAGCATGTTGACTTATGTTAAATAAATATAATGCCTCACTAAGTATATACTTAGCATGTGATGGTTTTTCACGCGTAGGTAGAAATTTCGGGCAGGAGTAAGGAGTATCAGCATCATCATCCAGAGGGGTAATAGTTGTATCGGTAATTTACATCCTTGATGTATTTTGATTATCTCTAGTTGGCATGTAAAAAAAAATTAGTAGCTCGCTTTAACTAGTCTAGATATGGTTGTAATATTAATATCTAGATAAATGGTTACTTTATAATGTGGATTATATTAGTTTTTTTTAAAAATTTACTAGTAATGGAAATCAGGTAAAGTTATAAATTGGATATTTTAGAGTAATCAAGAACATTTTTAATTTAGGCAGTTTTTAGGCAGTTTTCTTAATTAAAATGTGTACTTATAAACTGCCAAGTTGTTGTCTGAAAATGGAAGCTATTTGATGGGTTAAAAATTAGCAATTAGTTTTATACGATAAACTAAAATTTTTGAAAATTTCTGTTTTTGATTAATTTGAGTAGCATAAAAATGCGGTTAATCATATGTGATACTCTATACTATTATTGGATAATAAATACTGGTAAGAGTGTTACACACTCCATCCCCAACACTTGCGGTTACGGTTTCAGGGAATCACCATTAAATGCTTTGGGGATTTTTTCGTCCCCATATCCTCGCCGCGCGAATCCCTGCGGTTTTCGGGGAATCTCCATCCCAAAAAAATAAAATAAATTTACTATTTTACTGACCAAAATAAATGACGAATTCAGTTTAAAATATAAAGTTTGGATACTTCGATTGGAAGCAATTACGAGATGATAGAGATTGAAAGGGTGTTGTGTTGAGGAAAGATTTAGACAAGGGTTTTAGCTTATATCTAAAAACTAATATAGAAACATGTTGAGAAAATTGAGTGTGGCTAGGTTTGAGAGAAAATTGGAGTGATAATAATATAGTTAGAGTTTTTATTAAGATATATATTAGGGGTATATAGATAAGTAAGTATATATTTTTTAAAATCTAGTAAAATATCGAGATCTTTGCGGATATTTTTTTGAGGATCCCCGCGATTATTTATACGGTTACGGTTCGGTTATCCCCACAGTTCGGATATAGCAATCCTGTCCCCATCCCCATTTGAGCTTCGGTGATAAAACTTCCCCGTCTCCGCCCCCCATGGGTGAAGATTTCAGTTATTACCCATCCCGTCAATTCGAATCCCCATGGTTTTCGGATATTCCCCACCCAATTTCCACCCCTACCTTGAACCCTATTCTAATATAAATCATAGCTTTTAAACTATCAAATCTTAAACCATAAAATTCACAAAATTGTGTAAATTAAAATTTACGCTAGTTCAAAATATTTTTCTTTAAAAAATTCATTATTTTTTTCTTTAACTTTTTGACAACGCTCACACACCTTGCGGACACAAGTACTCAATCTCAGGTCTCTTAAGATGAACATCATCCTCTTTTCCGCTGAAATCCCTCGTTAAGTTTTGGTTCAAAAGGTTTTTTAAATTCACATTTTCATTTATATTATATACTATAAAATAGGTATAGATATAGATATAAATATGGATAATCATAATATAATATAGATTATAGATGAATCAAGCCCGATGAAAATGTTTCTCCAAAAAAAAAGTCCGACGAAAATGGGCCTAGAGCAATGAGTGGGTTTGGAGCCTAATGGGCCTACATTGTTAGTACTAGGTGATTAGGCACATTGACATTCATGTGTGTTGAATTGTACTGCTCATAGAATTATTAAAATTAGGGGTGTGAAAAAAAACAATAACAGTTAACTGTAATCATTAATTGGTATAATTATTAAATTTTATCAGTTAATTAGTGTATTGTTAAAGTTAAACAATTTCAGTTAATCAACTGTTAAAAATAATGGTTAATGGTTAACTCTTATAAAATTATTTAGATATCAAATAAAGTTTGTGATTAAAATTTTTATTTAAATATGTTTTTTTTTCTAAAAATTTGAATATAATATTTATCGGAAAGATAATTTCATTATTCTCAAAAGAATTAGTGAACATCTGAAAAAATCATAATAGGTTACATGGTTAAGTAGCGATTAACCGTTTAAAAATTTAACAGTTAACCGTTTCTTAATAGTTAGGTTACGATTTAATAACCGCTATAACAATTATCCAACCGTTTATGCTAAATTGGTACGATTAACCTACAATAAACACACCTAATTAAAATGGCTTAATTTACAAATAAGTGTCTAAATCATATATCTTTTTAATTTTAAGCTCCTAATTTTTTTAATAAAAATAAATGTCTAATATTTTATTTCGTTAATTTTAGATGTCTGGCCGTTAACTACTTTTATTTTTTTTAAATGATTTTTTATTTTATTTCTTTTTTAACTTGTTTTATTTTTTAAATTAAGTTTTTAAAAACCCTAAATTTCTCAAAATTCACAAAATAACCCCAAATTTAAAATTCCCAACTCCCCAAAATCCAAATCTCAATTTGAGCAGATTTCACCGTTGATGGCCACGCTGCCGCCTACTGCATTCGTCGTCAGACCACACGATCATTTACCCCACCACTCGGTCACTAAAAATTGACTAAAATCGATCGAATTGTCGGGCGAAGCTTCAAAAAATTTGTTCGACCGATTCGCGATAAGCGACTGTCAAACAACAACGGCGTATGAGTTTTTCGATGAGAGAAAGACGCTTCATTTTCGTCGCCTACAACATGACCAACGACGACAATAGTGGTCAAATTGGGGAATTTGTGGTTTTTAATTTTCAGGATTTTGGAATCTTTTTAAAAATTTAAACTTTTTTATTTTTTATAAAAATGCATTAAAAATTAAAAATTAAACACGGACATTAATTACATTTTAATTGGTTTAAATCTTTTAACGATAATTAACGACCATACACCTAAAATTAACGAAATAGTAAAACATTAAGCATATATTTTTATAAAAAAATAGTTTAGGCACAATTTGTTTTTATATTATTTAGTCAAAGAAAAACTTGTTTTTATATTGAGTTTTATTTTGATACACAATCCGTGTAAAATAATTTTACACAACCTTTATATAAAATCTAAAACTCTAACCCTAACACCCTAAATTTTAACCCCTAAACCCTAAACTCTAACCACAAACTTTAAATTCTAAACCATACAACCTAAATCTCTAAACTTTAAACCCTAAACTAAATCCTTAACCCTGAAATTTAAAAAACACGTGTAAACTTTAATTTAGACAACTGCGTATCAAACTTTTTCTCTTTTATATTATGCCTATTAAAATTGTTCGATGTTCAGCTCTTTCCGACATCACTTCGACCGACGCAATACGATTCCCAGAAAAACAAATCACCCTTCACGTTCCTCTGCTTCTGTGACCGAAAGAAAAAAGATCAATGTCTAATAATAAATTTCGTCTGCCTTACTTTCTTTTATTATTAATTCTGTTGTCTTCTTCAAATTTTCTTCCTTCAGTCTTTGCCAAATCTCAAAATCCAATCACAGTACATGCCATTTCTTTCTTTTTAAATTTATTTTTCAGTTTTTATTTCTATTTTTTTCTAATTGGTTGTTTTCATGGTAATTCACAGGATTCTGAGATTAAGAAGAAGAAGAGTGAATGTTATGCTGATATAGACAGGTGGGTATTCTCTATTTTCTCCTTCTGAGTTTGGTTTTTTTTTTTTTTCTTTTTTATTCACTGCTTTTCTTCAATTAGGCTTAAGTTTTTCTATTTGGAATGAAGCAAATTTGGGGTTGTTTAATATATTATTGCTCGATGTTTGATTGAATCTCAGGTAGAGTTAGTTGTGTTGACTATTTTAGTGGAATTTATTTCAGTTTTTGAAACCTTTTCCTCAATTCATCTCTCATTCTCTGACTTCTTTTTGGGAGATGGATAAGTAAATTTTGATTTTTGATGCTTAACAAGTTGTAATTTTTTTATTGGATGGTGAACCAGTGGACTGTGGGGTGGGCACTGCAAGTCTTCATCAATAGCAAAGGAGAATTGTGCTTTGAAGTGTCTCTCTCCAGCTTGTTATGAGCTTATATATGAAAGTGATCCTGTATGAAAAAACCTTCCTTGTTGTGGTGCTCTTCTGCATCTGTTTTTGTTATCCGGTTTGATTGTTTCTTATTTTCGGATTTTTACATTGTAGCTCGAAGAAGGAGAGAAAGACTATATCAGGGGCCAAGAATACAAGTACTGTATGTATAAGTAAGTTTCACACTTTTTATGCATTCATAATGTCTTATTTGTTTGATATTGTGCAATAATCAGGCTTTTATTTGAAATATCTTGAAATGTGGGGGAATTTTGACTTTGGAGCCTGAAATCATGATGCATCACAGCTTCTCCTATATTTTACTCTTACCCCTTATTTGGATTTGAAGTTTTCATGGAGCAATATTCGGGGCTAGGTCTATAACATTTATAGCTCTTTGTCTATCTTAATCTCTTGGAATTGATAAATGGTGAAGGTGTTTGAACAAGGTTGATGATTGTGGATTAAGCAAATAGAAATGGAGATTGTTTGCACCTAAGATATGCATGGAAGCCATGTGGATATATATAAAGAGGTTGAATGTTGATCTATTTGTGGTTTTGTATGATTCTAGAGGAGAATTAGGGCATTAGAAATATGGAGAATATAATGCAAAATATTTACTTATTAAACTAAAAAACAATGGAGAGTGTACGTGGAGGGAAACTGCCTGGTCAAGGTATAAGGGATCTGGCCACCGGAATGTAGATGGATTAGTGTGGGATATAGACAGCCTTTGTTTATATCATGCAGACTCAAACATAAATGATACTTTCAGGTAAAAAGGTCATTTTGAAACTTCTATTCCCAAAAAAAGACAATGCTCATCATCGCAATGATCTTCCTGACACTAGGATCAGTTTTTAAGAACGGAGATTATAATCTGGTTAAGGGTGGTTTGATTATATGGCTAGTTGGTCTCCGCCTGTTTCAATGAAATGCAATCAGGATTCTGATAGCTTACGTGTTGTACTTTTTATTTTTTTGGCACAAGGATGTGTCATTGGATCTTTAGACCTTTGTTTATAAATGAGAAACAAACTCAAAGTGCTTCATGTGGATGATGCATTTTATTGGAATGAACTTATTGCTGCAATGTAGATTTCTTTTTACTAGTTATTCACCCTGAGTCTGTTTGCTTGCAATTTCGGTGCCATTATGCCTGCTCTTTACCAGATTCAAGGTTGTAGACAAACCGTTGCTTGCTCAGTTGTCATAATAGAAGTATTTGTGCAACAGAGACTGTATATACAAACAAACAACCACTAGCGTCTAGTTCATAGGGTAGTGTCTTTTAGGCTGTAAATGCAACTCGGAAACTTTGTTTGATAAGTGACTTCTGCATCCTTGGACTAAATAGTGTAAGCATTAAATCTACAATAAATTTATTAGCAATATTTATTAGTACAAATATAAACTTGAAATTAGAAAGATGAGTAAAAATTAATACCTATTCAAAATAAGCAATATTTATTCCTTTTCTTTATTGAAACTAAGTCACGTGAATGGCTAAAAACTACCTAGTGAAGTTAGTTTGCTGCTAACTCGTGTGCTAAAACATGAGGAAAAAAACAGCACTCCTACCAAAGGTAGCATTACTAATTCGCCGTCTCTTGGCAGCACATCATCAAACATTTTGGTTTCTATATAACTAGCCTTATTAAAGCATTCATTTTCTACTGACCTCAAAACCCTGAGTGAGTATGTGCACTTGTGAGAGATGAAAATAAAAGGAATAAAATTAGATATGCCTTTTGGGTCTTTTTTCTTCTCACATCCTCAAGGTGCTAGCATTCAACATCTGATCCTTTTATTGCAATGAGGTTAAAAGGAACCCTGAAACATATTTATTTTTGACAATTCCTTGACAGCACATCATAAAACATTTTGGTTTTTATATTACTAGCCTCATTGAAGCATTCAATTTCTCTCGACATCAAAAACCTCGAGTATGTGCACTACTACTTGCGAGAGATGAAAATAAAAGGAACAAAATTAGATTTACCTTTTGGGCCTTTTCCCCCCACTTCCTCAAGGTGTCAACATTCAATATCTGAGGCTTTTATTGCAATGAGGTGAAAAGAAACCCTGAAACATATTAGTTCTTGACTATTTCTTGTAAAGCTTTCTTTTATGCTACTGACCACACTATATCAGTTATTGTAACTACAGCTGACCTTTGTTTTTTTTATAGGTAGTATGGGTAGAACTTGTACAAATTGTTGGTTTCTGTCTTTGCTTTTCAATACTTTAGGTTATGATGAAAGATATTTAGGGAATGTCTCTTTCAATTGCATCCAAGGTGCCTAACTTTTACTTTTGAGTTTTACATGTGTTCTTCTAATGATTATGGGGCTTTTAACGAGCTTCGGGCATTCTTATCTAGTTAGAAAGGACTGTAAAACGTTACGTGTTAATTTGTTTTCGTCATAGCTTAAATGATTGATGATTAAAAGGCTTATTATTCATCCAGAGTTTCCAAATTTTCATTGCGGACTTTTGTCACCGTATTCTTGTTGATACCTAAGGAACTTGTACTTTGTTAGCTTAGAGAAGGAAACTACATGCCATCTCGTTCGAACCGTCTTTAGCATGCTGCCTAAACCTATAGCTAGTTGGTGCTTGCCTTCTTATTTTCTTATCCTTGTTATCAAATATAGTATATATGAATGAAAGAGAAAACTGGGCTATTAACGGGGTAAGTTCTTCCCTGTGCATTGCTATAAATTGGGTTTTTGATTATGTTGATGTCGAGGTGGTACCATCTTTGAGGGGCTTATTTTCTTATTCGAGATATTTCTCTTGCTTATCTTGCATCCGATGCATTTAAACAAAGGTGAAAAAACATGTTTGGTCCATGCAAGATGGTGGCAATAGGATCAAAACACTGGCAATTCTACAAAAAAAAAAAAAAAAACAATGTTGGCAACAAAATTTGAATCACTATCTTCATGCTTTTGGAGGACACTGGTGGATTTTGTTTCTTCGGCATGTGCTTCATAAATAAACAAATTGTGTGATGCATACATAATATAAAGTAAATAGGTAAGTTACTGCTTAGGATTGACTATGGCTGGAGTGTATGAATGGTACTACATGAGGCATAGTTTTTGTTGTTCGCTTTTCTTATCTGTTTGTTAACTTTTTGGCCGGTATTCGACATTCGCATCCAATATAGTTACGGGAATGTGACATTGCAATGATCCTCCAAATACATGTTTTAAACTTTTTTTTTTAAAAGTGCACATGTATTGACCTTCAAGATTTCACCTTTATTTTAAATATAATTTTATCTTTAACAGTCTGGAAGGGCCCCGAGCCGAGTAATGTATTCGAACAACTTGTTGAATTCATATTTGTTTTTGCAGGTTATCAATAGGAGATAGCCTTGAGGGTGTAAGGGGTTCCTTTGATTATTGACAACACCGAGTATGATTCTGTATGAACAGTTGTGTCTTTACATTATTACAGACAACTTTCGTTATCATGTCAACTAGCTAGTTGTTTTAGAAAAAGAACTTTTTTTTGAACATTTCCGACCAAGGGGAAGGCCGAGGGGGTAAGGGTGTTAACCGGGTGATTTATCACTGCACCGGACAAAAATCATTTGTCTCTCTTGGTGTTCTTTTTATGTCTTAACAATGAAAAGTTAAATTCTAAATTTTAAACCTTAAAAAGTATACCGTATCATCATTTCCCTGAGCTTTAATTTTAAATCATAATCTTAAACTTTAATTCTAAATTTAATTTTTAAGGTGGAGAATAACTATTCCTGCCGCTGGCTGGGTCCGTTCCCCCGTATATCAGCACTTACCAGGCAATTCATGAGTTTAAGCCCAATTACAATGAATAAAAATAATTCTAATAATAAATAAAGCCTCATACTTCGACATGTTCCATTTTCGTCCCTAAACAAAGTAGATTAAATTTTAGTATTAAGTCCAATTTAGAAGATTTGGTTTAAGCTTTATTTCAAAGCTCCTATCAATCCCCCTGCTTTGTGAAATATTGATGAACTGTCTTTTCATTAGTTTTACTTAATCGCCAACGATAGATTAGTGTCCGATCAAGTCTCTTAACCATTTTTAGTTTTTTTATATAAAATTTATTTTCATAATTTTTAATATATTATTTATATTTTACATTTTTTAAAAGAATTTATCATACTTTAGAAATTTTAAAATATTTTATGATTTTTAATAGTATTTAATTTTTCAAAAAAATAAATTCTTGATTTTTTTATATTTTTCAAAATTATTATGTTATCAAAAAAATAAAATGTTTTTTATTTTTTAATAAATGTTAATTATAATTTTGCAATATTTTGAAATTTTCAAAAATGTTTCTTAATATTTTTTTTAATTTTTAAATGAATTTTTAAAATTTTAAATTAATTTTAGTTGGTTAATTTTTAGTGGATGAGATCACGGATAACGTGGTGAGTCGGGATCATATAATAATTTTTTCATGTCAATGCTATTTTTACGACATGTGGCATAAGTGATTAGAAATTGTTAAAATCAACTATCAATATTAGTCAAAGGAGTGAATTTATGAAATTTGCAAAAAGAAAAAAAAATTAATTATGTTTTCAAAAGCAGGGATGGAGCTGTGATTTAGGGGTAGGGGCAAAACATAAATTTTGAAAAGTAGGATGTAAATTCATAATTATTCTAATTTCTCAAGAAAATATAAAGACTTAAAGGTAAAAAAAAATTCCTCCTACCGTGGGCAACAACCCTTCTCATACTTTCGTCTTTATTCAAAAGTTCAAGGGTTTTTGACATATGCAAACTTAAATAAATTATAAATATTAAATAATGTTATGTCAATAACGATTTTAATAATTTATAAAACTTAAATCAAATAAAATTTATTATATATGAATGTACAAAAATCAAATTTTATATATCATATTAAGCATTTAATAAAAAATTATGTGTAACTTTAATATTCATGTTTATTAAAAATAATTGAAGTCACACTAAATAAAAAAACATGTTTAAAGCTTCAAAAATATAAATCAAATATACTGAACCTATCGAATACCAATCAATTAAGTAGAGAGATGGTTTATTTTCTCTATTAAAAATGGAATATAAAATATTACATATTTTTTAAACTTTGTAATACTTAATTTTTATAATCACATGTATTAATTTATTGATCTATTTCTTTAATTTTTTTAAGTCTTTCTCTCCATATCTAGCCGTTTATTTTTTTTCTTTTTCTAATCGATGATGGCATTAGTTTTTATGTTAGTTGTCGATCGTCTGTGATTCATATTTTCAGTCATTTTTTATTGATTCTTTTTGTTTGTTTTTTCTTTTTTCTCGCATATCTTACTATGATTTTCTCTGTCTCTGTAGTATGTTGTATCGGCCTATATGACATGCTTTATGGTTATTTTTGCGGGTGTGTGATGTTCATACGGTGATCTTTACGGTACCTGTTCCTGATTTGAGTTTGTTAGTGTCCATATAGTTTTATCTCTTTTGAGTTATTTACCGATATTATCATTAGCGGATCATCGCCTTTGAGAATAAACGTGAAAACTGATTGTCGATTTTAGGGATTTTTATCTAGTTTGTATTTTGACAACTCCTATAGACTCTTCCTACAATGGACTATAGAGGTTTTTTTGTGCAAAGAGAAAATTTTTTTATTCTATTTTGGATGTTTAAAACCTCTAAGTTAGGTTACAATTTTTTTTTTTGTAAAAAAAATTATTAATCGATTAATTAAGATCGAATATTAAATATTATTAGATAACTCTCTCAAATTAATTTAATCCATCTATAACGTTTATGATCTGAGTCCTAAATTTTACTTAAAAAAATTTATGCTGGTCGCACTAAGCAAACTGATGGCTGATACTAAAATACCAATAATAAAATCTTAAATTAGATTAAGCTGGATTCGAGCCTAAAGTTTTTTCAGGGTTACGGCCCATCAACCGGTCGGACTTTAAGATTTTAAAGTCGTGTTTTTGTATCCAAGAAATACTTCATGCCCGAGCAATAATCACTTGAATGGTTCTTTCTTCCTATTGATTCAAACAGACCCATGGCGACCGCTTCATCCTCCACTGCTTATACCGACCCCAAACTCGAATTAATCAAGCAGGTTTCTTTTCTTCTTCTTCTTCTCCTCTCTTCCATTTTCTATCTGTCATGCTTTCATATTCGTGGTTCTTTTTTTTTGTATCAGATAAGAACCCATGAAGTTGCTATAGCAGAGCTCGGCAGTCTTTCTTCTTCAAGGGTACTCTTTAATGAAATTCAACAAAGACCCAATTTTTGTTTTTATGTTTTTTTTCAAAGTTTTCTACTTGTTATTGTTTCTTATGTCAATCTGGAATTTCAAATGGTTAGAACTTAGAATGTTTGATTGGCATTGAGAATACTCGTGGTTTTACTTTTGTATTCTGTACTTAGTCGGATTAATTGAAGCTGACTAGGTTGCCTTTTCCATTTCCCCTGTTGAAGTAAAACTTAGTCTTAGTTTTGATATTTATGTTTTCATCACTTATAGGGTTGTGTTGAAGATGCTTAGTGTCATCACTATAGTTACCTTTTTCATTGATTTCTGTAATTTAGGGTTTCGTTAGAGGTAGGTACTTGGTGTTTTATATGTTATTTGTGGAGTCCTTCATTTTGCCTGTGTTCGATTTTGATGTCATTCGCAACTTTGAATGAGAACTGATTGCTATTTTGTAGCATGCTGGAGAGTTACAAAAGATTGGAGGGTTTTATGTTGATCCAAAATCCATGGATCATTAACTTCTCCAATTGTTAATTCTTTGAATGAATCGTATTTCTGGATACTGAAACATAGGAATTGAGTTTGAAAAACCTGGTGAAGATCCCCTGTAATTAGGACACCGATGAGTCTTTGTAAAAAAGGAGAAGGTTATGCTTGCTATTTGCTAAGTTCACCTAGAGATGCAGGTCTTACTTTAACAGAAGCTTGCCTTTTGTATTACTGTATGGATTAGAAATGGTAAGGAATTGGCTAGGTTCTTGACGAATTTAGTAGATTGCCAATGATAGATGTTTTCTCATTGCACTGCCAAAAGTGTTCTTGCAATTTAGGAAATAACAAATATTATGAAAGGGCTTATCTGATTATAATATAATCATTAAGTGCACTCTACTAGGGAGACAACCATACCCCTTTCCACTCTTTTTCTTGTTAACGCATTCAAGAACTCTATGATTTTTTTTTCAGATTACTGAATGATGTTGAGTTACCTGTTCCCTCATCTTTAGGCTACAGTTTTTTGACATACTAAAACTATTCGCGTTATTTTCCCCATTAGCTAGAGGAACTCTTTGGTTGTAGAGGAGTTAAACCTATTTTGCATGGCTGAAGCAGGAAAATAAGCCATAGTTGTAATGTGTGATCAGTTTCTTTGTAGTTGCTGAAGATACTCCTTATTTACATTTCTCTTAAATGGAGAATAACTTTGTTTTCTTTGAATAGGGAACACAGATATTTTGTAGGAGTCTAGTAAAGTAACTAAGTATGCTGCTAGGTCTCTATTACAGCTATAACATGTGATATCCAATGATCTAAACTAATCTAAAAAGGGGATTATTTAGTCTAGTTTTCATCATTAAACCCAAATTTTCTGAATTAGACTCGTCTCAATATACTGTAAAATAATGCAACCCCACACCCTGAAAAGAAAAAAAGAATGCATGTTCAAGATATGATGATGCTTCTGTTTGTCCCCCTCCCCCCAATTGCAGACCGTCTATCAGAAAAATGGACATTTATTTTTCCGCACAACTGTTCAAAAAGCAACGTCGTCTGAGGAAAGTAAGATATCTTTTTCTTTTCTTTTTCACTGCATGATCTTTTCTTCGGGATTATACAGCTTTACTGATATAGTTTTCCTTCTGGTTGGTTACATATGACAGAACAACTTGATCAGGCAAAAGCTAAGTTAGCTAAGTTGAATTCCCAGTGATCATACTTAATGTCAGCTTCAGCTTTCATGACTTTTGATTTTCTGCCTTGTCTCGACTGCCACCTATTCCTAGGTTGTGATGTTAAAGTTAAGGGTTCTTTTGCAGGATTGAGGCCTATTATTCGTCACCCACAAGAAGAATGAGTCTGTAAATTTTCGGTTGCTAAAGATTTCCTGTCTATTATTGGTTTAATGCAACATTCAAAGTGCTGGATTGAATCTTGAACATTTCTTGTTCCTAGAAACTGATTTCAATGAAACAAATCTTTCCACCATTCTCTTGGACTTCTATATGTATGGGAGGTGATATGTTTTGGGGGAAATGAAGTGTATATATATGTGCGCGCGCGTTCATATATTGTTCCAGAGCTGAGAATCAACCAAGTGTTGGTTCAAAATAAAATTTGAGGGTCAACGAGTTCTTGAGGTGACTTGGATTCAAGCATTAAGGATAAGGATCCAACTTAATGTCCATTAACCTGCTTTATTGAAAACAAAAACGTTGGCGACCAACATTTTAACATAGAAGGCTAAGTTGAGAAGAAATGATGAAACAAATACCATATGCATTATCATAAATTACTAATCCTTCTACAGTGGAGTTTCAGAGATTTTCTCCTGATTATTAAGCCAACTTGCAGGACATTGTTCTACACAAATTCAGCATTAGCCTTATCTTCATCTACAATAGACAGGAATTTCGGCAGAAGAGATCGAAGACCGCTCTACGCAATCTCTTCACATGATGTTTGAATCCAAACAATTGCGAGGGTCACAATGGATGCATAAATCGAATTGGGTACCTTCTGCACCACGTTTCCAACACCAGGAACTCCCTCAGTCGCCCTCTTTGCTGCAATAGCTACAGTTGGAGCGACAACCAGAGTGACGAGCAGTCCCTGGCTAACGAGAACGAATGTGTCGGCCGTAAGCTTCTGAATGAATTTCACAAATTCATCATGGTTGATTTCTCCATCATGGTTTAAGTCGCACTCCTGCATAGGAAACAAACTAACTTCATTGCACATTACAGATAAGATGAAGTTAACTGCTGAAAAACGGTGCTTTCCATTGCACATTACCTTCAAGATTGATCTGATTTGGTCCTTGGAGGGTGGATCAATGTGCGGTCCAGGCAAACGCTTATTAATATCGCTATAAAATGAATAATTCAAAGATCATTTAACTTTTATACGGGCTAACAACACGTTGATGTACCCTTGCATGATTAAAAAGAACATGGAACTAATGAAACTAAGAAGTTGGAAGCAAAATTCCTCACTTGTACACCAGCAAGACAGCAATGTACAGATCTTCAAACGTTAAATTCCGTCTTCCGGATTGATTTTTGACACGCTCGAAAATCTTATCACTGATTATCCGAATCCGTTTATTTCTCCATTCCCTCCCTGCAAAAAAAAAAAAAAAGATAGCTATCAGAAAATATCAGATCAGAAACATATGCACCCCCAGAATTATCCAGCACTGTAAATAACAGTGAAAGCAAAACACTTGTTCAAACTCAGTACCTACAACAGTAAACATTTCCAACCAACATTAACATCCTTCCATAGTAATTCTAGATACCCATTTCTTCAAAGTGGTTATTAAGATTAAAATAAATTGTTCAGAAATACTGTAATGAAAGGATATAAGAGTTTGGTGCTGGTATTTGACCAAATAGGGTCGTCCTGTTCCTATAGAACCCATTACTAAAATACTCAGAGAGAGATAGGGCTAAGTAAAGCGAAAAGCGTTTTTCATGAAAAGGAGAAAATATTTAGTCGTACACGAAGTTTATAAATAAATGATTGTATTCATTAGATATTTTTTTATGAATGTCAACTAAGCACGATATTGTCTAATCATTTGATAATAGAGTTTTTTTTATAAATGATTACTATAAATCAGACTCAATATAGAATGTGATCAACCTTTTTTTTTTTTTCTGTTTTAAGGCGGAACTGAACCGAGAATTGTAAATTAGAAATTAAATATTCTATACAAAAAAAATATTAAGATCTTTTCTTCTTCATTTTTATATAGTAATATATTCTTTAAAAAAGTGGCATACTGTTGAAAAAAGAACACTTTTTTATGGAATGTAAATTAAAAGAACGCCCATGATCTAGAAAGCATGCAGAATCAATTCCTGGGTTCGAAAAGCTTACCATGAAATTTATCAAGGACTTGTCCCATGATTGCAGAAACGACGTAGATTTGGAGAGGTTAAGGTTTCAGTTTGCGGATGACATAAACCTGAAAGCAGATTCGATGATGGTGGAAGAAAGATAAAGCAGAGACAGTTGGGAAGAAATATATGATACGATGACGTTTCAGCGGGAAATTGGTTTTAGTAGTGACGTGGCACATTGCAGTTGGATGATAGTAACGTATGGTATTGAACTTGCAAATGCAATCTTCACGTTTCAATGATTTCATCATTTTACTTTCTTTAATTAGTTTATAAAAATATACATTAATACAAATTTTAGCAGCTAATATTTGATGTTACTGATCTGTTTTTGTTAAATACAAAACTATATATATTTAAATAATTTATCTGAAAAGACATAAATATTAAATTTAAAAATTATATATATATATAAAAGAAAAAGGACTTTGTTGGAAGCGATGAATGAGATCCGGAGCATCCGGTCAATCTTTAAAAACACTCAAATTTGTTGGCTATTTCAAGGAGCATATATCGGTTTTCCCCCCTAAGGGGAGGCCTTTACTATTTTATTTTGTGTCAATTTTTGCAAGGTTTCAAAGGATATCCATTGGGCAAAAAATCAAACCAATATGAGCTCAAATCTTCTAATCCAACATGTTTAAGGATCCTCACTTGAGTTTTCCAAAAGTTTAGATCAAATTCGAATTATCGACCTAAAATCTAGATCATTATATAATATATCTCTTTTTTTATTAGAATTCATGAGATTCACTAACCTAAATGCTATTTAAATAAAAACATCTTTATAAAAAATTATATTTATCAATTTTTAATACTTTTAATTAATAAATGTCTTATGAACTCAGCAACGATCCAGTTTTCGGGTTAGTGAATCGAGTCTCAGACCCGGGTTATGGCTTTTGCTAGGAAGTTCAAGTTAAGAATATTTTAAATTTGGGCCCTTTGTGGCAAACAGAAGAATATGTGTTTATTAATTTATTTTATCCAAAAGTTGGAATGAGATTTTTTAAATTTTAAAAAGGAGTTGGTGGGTGGTTGAAAATGAAAGGAAAACTTTATTGGAGAGAGAGAAAGAAATGGTGAAAGAGAGAAAGAGTAAGTAAGAGGAGTTTTAAACCTCGTTTTGCCATCGTCGGAGTCGCCGTGGGTTACACCACCTCCACCATCATCTCCGGGCCGTCGAGACAAGTGGATCGATGATCGTCCCGTCGCTGTCACTCGTCGGGGTAGAGCTCATAAAGTTTCAGAAGTTGCAACCCGCCATGATCCGTTGTTTTCCGCTGTAAACTGTCGTCACCATCATGCTCAGGAGGTGCCAAAATGCGGGACTGGAGCTCGTCGGCCGCTTGCCCCCACCGAAGGCCACCGCACGCTCCACACGCGTTGTAGCCTGCGTACGGGCGTGTGACAGCTGCAAAGGGCGGGTTCATACATGCTTGCATACACCGCGCCGCACTGGATCTAGCTCCCTAGGGTGCACCGCAGCCTTTATGCACATGCGCCCCATGGATTCCACTATTAGGTTGCACCATAGCTCTTGTGCACCTGCGCCTTACTAGATCACCAAGGCTATTGACCGACATTGACCGGTCGTTGATTTTTTCGAAGACCCTATCTAGGCGTTTCTCGATGTTCTGAGTTCGTTAGTGCAGTCCATTTAACTAAATTCGAACCTGATAAGTTGTTTTTACGTGTTTAACCTTGTGATTTGATTAGAGGGTGTAAGAAATTAATGTATTTTCGTATTCGTTTTTATATGAAGATTATTCGGGATTGAATATTGGACCAAGTAGAGTAATTAGGAAGCTCGGATGAAGATTTATCGCTTTGGCTTAAGGTTAGTACACCTCGAACTCTTATTGCTTTATGAGCATCATAAATATGATTGCTTTGCGTGTTAGTATCTGCAAAATAGGTAGATGATGAATAAGCATGAATATAGACTGATATTATGAGATGCATGATGATGTTACGGATATGATGAGACTCATGAAGGCTTTAGAGACCCTATTTGGTGATTGTTTGATTGGTTGATAAATTGTGATGCCTTATATGTTTGTTCGAAATGAATTAATGTGATTTGATGGAAATTATACTTAAGGAATATCACCGATAAATATTCGAATAAATGATCATGAAACCAATAATTAATATTAATTGAATGAATGCGTTAGTAGACAAACCCTAATGACTTTCATAAACTTTAGGGATCGAATAAAGCGTGGTAATATCGTAATTCAAGGAATTATGCGAACCCGTAAATAAGGTATCGATACGAGCTTACCTGTACCAGTACTTGTGGAAATTGAGGATTTCCAGTGAGCAATATTCGTATCGGTACGCGTGTGAGTACTGGTACCCATGAGTACCGTATTGATACTCGTGTTCGAGTATCGGAACCCACTGAACGGAATATTTTACAATGCTAATAAAATATGGAAATTTACATCGGATGATAATAAGATAATATGGGTTAATAAAGATAAATAATGAGGATGATTAATATACACTTTTATAATGTACTAACAAGTTGGTAAACTTAAATGATGGCTTGACAATTGATAGAAACCATAGAGATTGGTAATCATGTTAATGTTGTGTGCTGTATGGTAATCGTGTCCATGTTGTGTGTTGTTTGGACACTTGGTTGGGATCCGAATATCTAGAGAGCGTGTTGCAACATCATGGTTAGAGATGTCAAATGTACGTTCCCAACACTGTATGACACTGGGCCTTATTATAAGATACGAGGAGAGATACCGAGTATATGTGTATATTCTCGAGGTTGTGTGGCACCGGGCCTCACCCAAAGAGAGTGTATGTTCCCAAGGCTATGTGATACTGGGCTTCACTCAGAGTGTACGTTCCCAAGGCTGTGTGGCACTGGGCCTCACTCCAGGTTTGTGGTTATGACTTTGTATGTTTCGCTCGAATGATCCGGTGAGATCTCGAGTATAGTTGGGCTTTGTGTGCCATGTATGATGTTTTGGGCGACTAGTAGTAGCCCCACATGTTTATTTATCTCTCCTTATTGCTCGTACTAGCTTGCATGCTTATGTTTATAATTAGCATGAAGTATAGCAGAGTAGATGTGTACCATCGAGCTTTGTAAGTTCAACGCTCAGAATTGTTATTTTCGTGCGTAGGTTGATCGTCGGATCGTGGGATCGAGAAGCACTATCATTACGGGATTCTAGCATGTGGTGATTTCCAGAGTACGGTACTTGTGATTAGTGGGCTGTGTATTCGTATGACCTTACGTTATAGAGTCTGTAATCCTTATTTTTTGAAATTGTATTAATCAAATCGAATGTTGAAATACTTTAAATTATTTATCTATATTTTCAATTGTTAGCTTTAAATATTTTTGAGAAATACCTTGTTGGGTTAAACCCGGTTTGAGAAATTTTATGATTTTGGGTTAGGCTTGAGGCCCAAATGTGACATCCGGGTCGAGGGTGTTACAAACTCAACAAGTGGTCTTAGTGGAAAAACAGATGATGTTCATCCTAGGAGATTCGGGTCCAATCATTTTGTCTGCAAATGTGTGCGCATTGTCGAAGGGATAAGAATATGTATGAACAAATACTACCTTCTAATTACCTTTAGACTATTTAAAAAAATTAATAAATGTCTTATCTTAAGATTGATTCCTACATGTTTGGATGAACTTGGTAACAACTTACTGCTTCTTTGATCAATAACATATTTTGGAAAAAAAAGTCTTGTCGACGCTGTAATACCTCAAAATTTTGGTAGTGACCAAAATGAATAAAATGAAAGTATGGTGGCTAAAGTATAAACTTAGGAAAAGTTCAGGGACTAAATTATAATTTTTAAAAATTATGTATTTTAGTCTCGTAAATGAATAGTTTACCCCCAAGAATGATGTTTTCGTGTTGCTCATATTTTTCGTACGAAATTTATATTATTGGCTATGAAGTGATAAAGTTTAGAAAAATATTCGGATAATCAGATCGAATCGAATATTTAAGATATTTTGAAGAATGATAAAGCAAGGTTAAAAATGTCATTTCCATGTCTTAAAATGGTAGGATTTAACATGACCATTGGATTAAAGTAGATTTTCCATGTTAAAAATAAGCCATTAGATGAAAAGGGCAAGATGGTAATTTTGAAAAAGTTTAAGGGTAAAGTTGGTAATCACTAACTTCTTGGTTTATTTTTGACCCTTGGATGAGTATATTGACATCTGACAAGATGTGGGACATTGTATTACAAGGGCAAAATGGTCATTTTGTCATAAAATGAATTTTTTATTAAATTCTTTATAAAATATGACAAATGGCTTAATTAAAAAGAATTGAAATTTCAAGATTTTTCTCCACATTTCTCCTCTTGTTCAAACACCATTCAAGGTAAGAGAAAAAATTTTCTTTTTGAATTTCAAAACTAAATTAGTTGGATTTTGGATGAAAGCATGAAATATGGAATTAATCTACATGAAATTTTCTATCTTTTGGTACCATTTATTCATGATTTCCTTGCTTAAAATCTTAGTTTCATGAATAAAGGGGATGTTTAATTTTGATGAATTAAGATTAGATTTTGATGAAGTTATTGTTGAAGAATCATAACCAAGCTTGTATTATGATTGAAACTACTTGAAATTAGATAAATCCTAATTTGGTTAAAGCTAGGGTTTTAATATGAAGTTGAAATTGGATTGATTTTGATATGGAAATAATTGTATAAGCTTGGAAATAATGTTTAGAAGTTGAATTCATGCTTGAATCAAGTTGGAAATTTTGACTAGAGTGACCTTTCATATTCGGCCTCTAGGGAAAATATTAGAGAAAATTATGAAAATTTTCCCTAAGGCTAGAAATGAGATGGGAATGATTTCACAAGGCTTAGAATGTTGTTTGGATCAATTTGGAAGTTTACAAAGTGTTGAGGACCAAATGGCATATTAAGGAAAAATTAAGAGTGAAATGGAAAGTGATTAGAAATTAATGTGTTAAGCTTGAATGTATTCTTGGAATACTTGAATATGTTGTCTAATGATTGAATTTGAAGTTCAATGACAAGGGACCATTTTGAATAATTTGGAAAATTTGAGATGAATTTTAAAGGAATTCATTTTATGGTTATATTATGAGATTTGAGAATGCCATATGAATTCTTGATGGATATGATTACTAAAAAGGGTTTGAAATAGTATTCTGAAGTATTATGGTTAACATTAATGTTGAGTAATGGAATTAATATCGATTTAACATCGAAAGCATTCTTAGGAATTTTATTCCTAGTATGTGCCTATGTTAGAATGATACTAATATATGCTTTGAAATGTATGTGTTTGGTAATCGATGATTTTATAGATCGTGATCAAGATCGTAATACGAACAAGTTTAAAGATAAGGAAAAAGTTCAAGAGTAAAGTTAAATTGACAGTAAGGTTACTAGTGAGGCAACAAGTGAGTGCAATGCATACATAATATGATACATGGATGTTTTATACATCATTAGGAAGACTTGCGATGAGTCTACCTTGTTTATATATTGGCATGCAATTTATGTCATTGATCATATATTTAACATGTTTTAAATATGTCAAAAGTTAAATATAAATACATAGATCACTTGTTATATAATGATGTTATATTATAAATGTTATTTCGGGTATGAACTGCCCAATGTTAAATTATGTTGATATACATTGCCATGGATAAAATAAATATGGAAAATATGCCCAAGTAAGTCATCGAGGGACAGGGTATAGTTGGCATGCCATAGAGTCCAACAGCACGCTGTATATCCGGTTTAGCACTATAGTGTATATAAAGGACATTTAGTGTATATGGTGGGCACGACCTTATGTGTATTAGCACTTTGGTGCATATTTGACTTGAGTAGTCAGAGTCCTCATAAGTTTATATTTGGGCTATGATTTATTGGTAATAATTGATAAACAGGTGAAAGAATTTATAAACTCTTAAAGTTATGGCAATTATATTGGTAAGAAATTTATATCCTGTTTATATTATGTTGATATGTGATTAACATGATTGTAATACATATCTAGTGATTCATAATGCATGAATATTGTTACATGTTATTAGTTATAGTTATGTTATATTGCACTGAAAATTATTATTGCCTCACTAAGTATATACTTAGCGTGTGATGATTTTCACGCGTAGGTAAAAAGCAAAAACCGGAGTAAGGAGCTGGCATCCTACTTATCTGAAGTATAACCACGATATCAGTAATAACACCTTTTGATGTGTTTTGATATGACTAGATGGCATGTATATGTTAAAGTTAGTTGATTTTACACTAGTTTAGACATAGTTTGTAATAACATATAAACTAGTTTATGTTTATAGTGAATGATAAATAGTTATATTAAATTTAAAATCGGATAATGACTAGAAAAGGTTAAATAGAGCAATAAGGTAGATTTTTATTTTAGGCAGTTTTTATGCATTTGTATTCCTTATATATCATATATAAGAATGGTTAAGTTACTGCATTAAATCAGACTTAATTCGATTGGATAAAAATTTAAAATATGATTATACTTGATGAATGGTAAAATGGATAATTTAAATTTTTTCTTATAAATATTAATGTGATAGGTTGGCATATTCTTTATGTGATACTCTAATTAGTATTGAATATAGAATACTGGTTAGCGTGTTACAGACGCCGTTTTTGTCAGGGTCAAAATTGATTGGGCCTTCAAATGCTCGTCATAGTTTGGAGTCGCCATCGGTCGTTTTGGGTTGAGTACGAACGAAAACCTAGGAACTAGTCTGCGTCTGAACCGGAGTCATGGTCGGGCTCGGGAGCCGGTTACGTATGGGGAAGATTATAGCACCCCACAACGCCCAAAATTGGTACCAAATGTGGTTGTGTTGTCTAAAAGACTTCAAAGATAGGGTTAATAGCACTATTATAAAAGACAAAGATATGCATACGAAACAAATGAATTAATAAACATGATTAAACACATGCTAAAAACCAAACAAGTAATGCTCAAAAATAGAAAATTAATACTTTAATCGAAAGCCATGACCTTAAGTTGAATCATAGTTAATCTCAAATTAAGCGAATTATTAATATAAAATATATTTTTAAAGATTGAATTGCATTATTCGCACAATTTTAAGATTACCTAAAATTAAACTCAATTTTAAGTCCAATTAAATATTTAATCATCCATTTAAAAGAAAAATTAACCAAAAGAAAAAAAAGACAAATTAAGATCTAAAATGAAATTTATTAACTAATGATCTAAATTAATTACGCAATTTGATGAGCTAATTAAAGAAAAACTAATCCTAAAGGTCAAATTGTAACTAAATTAACGTAAACTAATACTAAAAAAAACTAGAATCCTACACATCTAAAGAAGAAAGGACCTAACATGTAAATTCCCCTAAATTAAATATGAGTGCAGGATAGGTAGCAGATTGATTTGTGTTCCCCTAATATATCAGTTTCCAATGCTCATCAAATGAGCTGTAAAACACCTCATTTTGTTTTAAATAATAATGCCGTTTGGCATTCAATCCAAGGAAATTGATTTTTTTATTTGTTTTAATAATCACGTTTTCAACACAACTTAAGGGGGTTCTTAAAGCCTTTATTCGTTTCATTTTATACTAAAAAACTAAAGTTTCTTCTTTCCCTTTTCATTCTCTGTATTGTTTATTACCGCCGCCGCCGTCGGTCTAGCACCGGTGATGGCGAAAACTAAAAAGAATATCTTTTTTGTTCGTTTTTCAACTGTAGGTCCAAATCCAATGTTAGCTTCGGCAAAAAACTAAATAAAACGAGGTAGATTTAAGTAAAAAGATTCGAATTTCACCTCTTTCAAAGTCATGAATCCGTCGTTGGATCAGATTGTTCTCAGAATATGTTGAATCTCATAGTGTTGTGGGCTCTTCCACTGTTTCGATCTCGCAAATGCAACTCCGTTCGCCAAAAATCGTATGGTAACCGCTCAACTTACTTTTTTGATTTACTCTCTGGATCTGACCGTTTCTGCTTCGTTTGCTCTGTTTTTTCCGTTCATGCTTGTGTGTTTTGGGGTCGATATTTATAGGGCGAGACTAGGGTTTTACGAGCTTTTCACCACCGGATTCGTAAGGAGGTCATTAGGATAAGCTAGGATTTGTGTGTGTGGCACAAGAAACGGGTATTACTCAGCAAGCAGATGAATCCTTTCGATAGTGGACTCTTACATACGGCGGACAAAGGTTGACAGGGTTAGATTAGTTTTTTTTTAATTTTTAATTTTTAATTTTTTTGTATTTTTTGGTTTTTTTGTATTTTCTGGATTTTTGTAGATTTTATTATTAAATCCACTAGACTGGACTAGGGCTGAGTATTTAGCCAGAGTAGAATTTTGATGTGTACAGCTGGCCCTCTTCTCCCATCTCTCGAATGAGAGAAATAGAGCAAAGAATGAAAAAAACAAGTGGTTGAGGCAAATGGTGACACTCATATTGGATGTATTACTTCTTGGAAGCTTAACGATATTCCTTCTTGATAAAACTCCATATCGAAGGCGATTGGTGATAGGTGGCCCTCTTCTCCCATCTCTCGAATGAGAGAAATAGAGCAAAGACTAGAAGCAACAAATTTGTCCAGTGAAAAAAAAACTGGCGGTTCGGAGGCAAATGGTGACACTCATATTGGATGTATTACTTCTTGGAAGCTTAACGATATTCCTTCTTGATAAAACTCCATATCGAAGGCGATTGGTGATACTCGGTGGCCTCTCTTCTCCCATCTCTCGAATGAGAGAAATAGAGCAAAGACTAGAAGCAACAAATTTGTCCGGTGAAAAAAACTGGCGGTTCGGGAGGCAAATGGTGACACTCATATTGGATGTATTACTTCTTGGAAGCTTAACGATATTCCTTCTTGATAAAACTCCATATCGAAGGCGATTGGTGATACTCAGCTGGCCCTCTTCTCCCATCTCTCGAATGAGAGAAATAGAGCAAAGACTCAACAAATTTATGAAAAAAAACTGGCGGTTCGGAGGCAAATGGTGACACTCATATTGGATGTATTACTTCTTGGAAGCTTAACGATATTCCTTCTTGATAAAACTCCATATCGAAGGCGATTGGTGATACTCAGCTGGCCCTCTTCTCCCATCTCTCGAATGAGAGAAATAGAGCAAAGACTAGAAGCAACAAATTTGTCCAGTGAAAAAAAAACTGGCGGTTCGGAGGCAAATGGTGACACTCATATTGGATGTATTACTTCTTGGAAGCTTAACGATATTCCTTCTTGATAAAACTCCATATCGAAGGCGATTGGTGATACTCAGCTGGCCCTCTTCTCCCATCTCTCGAATGAGAGAAATAGAGCAAAGACTAGAAGCAACAAATTTGTCCATGAAAAAAAAAAAACTGGCGGTTCGGAGGCAAATGGTGACACTCATATTGGATGTATTACTTCTTGGAAGCTTAACGATATTCCTTCTTGATAAAACTCCATATCGAAGGCGATTGGTGATACTCCCTCTTGGAAGTAACTGATGGCACTCCCTTT
Organism: Hibiscus mutabilis; assembly: GCA_019671005.1. Lineage (NCBI taxonomy): Eukaryota > Viridiplantae > Streptophyta > Magnoliopsida > Malvales > Malvaceae > Hibiscus > Hibiscus mutabilis. Next base: position 64,062,858 of record CM033719.1, read on the forward strand.
CAGATGCTTGATGACAATCCATTGATTCATCTCGGTGGCACTCCTCGGAGGTGATTCTTGTTAATATGTCATGATAAAAATGCACATATTTCTAATGCGCTTGTCTTACATGCAAAAATTCTCTTTTATTCTAAATGCATGCAAATTGTATGATTCTTTTTTAATTTTGGATTTGTTTTTGTCTTCATTCAGATCAAGGCCAATGCAGTTTTCCCTTATGCTCTATGCCTTTTGAATTCTAACATTTTCCATTTATTAAAGAATGGTGTTTCTGAGCATTTTCTAGCATCATTGTGTTTTAAAATCTTCTTTTGTTTGAGTAATCACCGAACATATTGTAAACCCCACTGATTAAAGCAACGAGTTCACCAATTAACAAAAGAATGCACAAATGTTCAAATGGTAAGTACAAAGAAATACAAGGTAACAAGATCATCGAAAATCTCCTCTTATTGAGTGAAAATGGCCTAAGCCATGACAAATGATAATCAAATGTTTAAGACAACAAAGATAAAGATCAAAGGGAAACAAAACAAAAGGAAAAAAATGCCCCTGGATATCAATTGCAGGGACTCTATTGCTACTTCACTCAAAAACCTTTTCTGATTGTGACTTATGCCTAGTAGAGATTGAGTTCTTGGACAAATATATGAAGACATATGAATTTTCTTCCGATCATACTTAGACCAATTTTGAGCTTCCGACTTGAATCTTCCATTGGTTTCAAGACACCCTTTGCCCAATAAAAGTAAACTATAGTTTTTCATGAACAGTCGAGTTGGTCGTAATAGATCAACTTTCATGCTAGTTCTTGCTCTAGCATGAAAGTTTTATTTCAGGGAAGGACGAAGTACCATGATACTTTCTGTTTTGTCGAGCCCTGCTTTGGTTTCTAGTTTGATGGTTGCACGTGCTAAAAGTTCGATACATTTCATTTTATTTCCCATCTTAGTCTTTCGTGACACTTTAGGTTTACTTCTTTTATTAGGTCTCGACTTCTCCGCTATGATCTTTCTAGTAGTTCATATAGGAGCTATAGCCGTTTCACTCATATTCGTTGTTATAATGTTCCATATTCAAATAGCGGAGATTCACGAAGAAGTGTTGCTCTATTTACCAGGGAGTGGTATTATTGGACTGATCTTTTGGTGGAAAATGTTCTTCATTTTAGATAATGAAACCATTCCATTACTACCAACCCAAACAGCGCATCCAGCCCATCTAAAACTTGTAATCAAACTCTCATTTCTCTTGCTTTGAATCCTGGCCTATTTATAGGTCCACGATCATATTGACAGAGACATTTACCTCATTCTCTGCCCCTTAAAGTCTCGGGCTATTGCGACCTTAGCTCGACGTTTATCTTCTCGGTCTAGCTCAATGATGAGCTCTTTAGATGTTCAGTCTGTTCTGACGGATATAACGTTGCATGTCATCATCATGGTTTTCATCTTGAATCCTCATTTTCTTTTCTTTTCTTTTCTTTTTTTTACCAATAGTGTCTTTTCGGGTTTTCACCTCTTAGTTTTTTTTTTCTTTTTTACTATCTTTTTTTACCAATAGGGCCCTTTCGGGTTTTAACCTCTTGGTTTTTTCTCTTTTTACCAACAGGGTCTTTTCAGGTTTTCACCTCTTGGTTTTTCTCTTTTTTCTTTTTTACCAATAGTGCCCTTTCGGGTTTTCACCTCTTAATTTTTTTCTTTTTTTACCAACAAGACCTTTTCGGGTTTTCACCTCTTGGTATGTCATGAATTCAGGCATAATATTTCTTTATTGAGTTAGAATTCACAGTATTCGATAATTCAGTCCCGTCCATCTCAGTTAAGATTAGTGCCCCACCTAAAAAAGGCTTTTTTCATAACAAATGATCGTTCCCAATTTGGCATTCACTTTTCTCGAAAATCTATTTGCATAGGCAATACCTTTTTCAGAACCAAATCCCTTTCACGAAATGCTCTTGGTCGGACTTTCTTATCGTGGGCTCGGATCATCCATTTTTGGTACATCTGCCCATGTCAGATTACTTTTAATCTCTTTTCTTCTATCAGATTCAACTGATCATATATGACATAAACCCATTCAGCTTCATCCAACTCAAGTTCCATTAAGACACGAAATGATGGAATCTCAACCTTAATCGGTAATACCGCCTCTGTTTTGTAAACTAAAAAATATAGAGTTGCCCCCATAAATGTTCGCACAGATTTACGATATGCTAGCAAGGCAAAAAGGTAGTTTCTCATGCCAATCCTTATATGTTATCGCTATTTTCTCAATGATCCGCTTGATATTTTTGTTAGCTGCTTCAACGGCCCCATTCATTTTTGGGCGATAAGGTGCTGACTTGTGATGCTTAATCTTAAATTGTCCATACACTTTTATCATTATTAGGTTGTTCAAATTTAAAGCATTGTTAGAGATAATCCTTTCTGGTAGACCATACTGAAAAATTATTCCCATTTTGAGGAACTTGTATACTGTCGATCTAGTTACATTTGCATACAAAGCTGCTTTCACCCATTTGGTGAAGTAATCGATCATTATAAAGATAAAATAATGTTCATTTGATGCCTTTGGCGTAATTGGTCTGATCACATCCATACCACACGCTGCAAATGGCCATGGAGCTGATATAACATGAAGAGGTGATGAAGCTACATGAATTCTATCTCTATAAATATGACATTTATGGCATCTCTGAGCAAAATTGATACAACCTTCTACCATAGATATCTAGAAATAACCCAACCTCATAATATGCCTATACATATTAAGGCCATTGGCATGAATTCCACAAATTCCCTCGTGAACTTCTTCAATTATATTTTTGCCTTGTGACTTTCTACGCATCTGAGCAGTGTTTGGTCGTCTCTCTTTTGTATAGGATTTCTCCATCAAGGACGTATCCCGCAGCCATTCCCCAAATTGTTCTTTTATTAACATCGGTTGCTCCCTCAGGATACTTTTGATACTTGATATATTGTAAAATATCATAATACCAAGGGTGGTCATCTACCTCATCTTCAATGGCATAACAACTGGCGGGCGAGTCATAAATACTCATTTGTATGGGCATTATATAGGCTTTAAACATAGAAGCCAAAGTTGCCAATGCATTCGCCATTTGATTATCTTCTCGGGAGAGGTAATGGAAATATATTTTCTCAAACTTTTCTATTAATTTAAGGACGAGCTTGCGATATTTAACTAATTTAGCATCTTTTGTTTTCCATTCGCACGAAGTTGATAAATTACTAATGACAAATCACCGTATGCTTTGAAGACTTTAATTTGTCGCTGGATTGCCACAAAAAGTCCCATTATACACGCTTTGTATTTTGCCATATTATCGGTACACTTAAAATTCAGTCAACCAATAAAGTGATAATGATTCCCCTTGGGAGATAACTAAGACTGTCCCAACTCCACACCCAAATGCATTTGAAGCACCGTCAAAATTCATTTTCCAAGGCTATTCGTTAGTTGATTCATCTTCACTAGCAGTTAAGCACATTAAGTCCTCATTCGGAAAGTTAAAACTCAAAGGTTCATATTCAGATAAAGCACGACTTGCTAAGAGGTCTGCGATAGCACTACCTTTGATGGCTTTTTGGTTTACGTACTTGACATCGTATTTAGAAATCAAAATTTGCCATCGAGCCATTTTTCCTGATAAGCCTGGTGATTCTATCATGTATTTTATCGGATCTAGCTTTGTAATCAACCATGTTGTATGGTATAACATGTACTGACAAAACCTACCAGCGGTCCAGACCAAAGCGCAACACAACGTTTCGATAGAAGAGTACCTTAATTCACCATCGGTAAACTTCTTACTGAGGCAATAAATAGCTTGTTCTTTTTTTCCAGTTTCGTCATGTTGACCTAGTACACAACCCATAGGATTTTTAAATACGGCTAGATACAAAATCAAAGGTTTGTCTGGTACAGGCGGCACTAACACCAGAGGATTTGAAAAGTATTGCTTAATTTTTTCAAAGGCTTCTTGGCATGCTGGATCCTAATCACCCGTATTATGTTTTCTCAGAAGATGAAAAATAGGATCACATTTATCGGTTAGTTGAGAAATAAATTGAGAAATATAATTCAATCTTCCTAAGAAACCTTGAACTTCTTTTTAGGTTCTCGAGGAGGAAGAAGTTCTTGGATAGCTTTGATTTTATCAGGATCCACCTCAATTCCTCATATACTGACAACAAACCCCAACAATTTGCCTGAAAAAACTCCAAAAATGCATTTTGTAGGATTAAGCTTCAATTGGAATTTCATTAAACGCTCAAAAAGTTTTATGAGGTTGGTGACATGTTCTTCTTCTGACCGAGATTTAGCAATCATGTCATCTACATAAATCTCAATTTCTTTGTGCATCATGACATGAAACAAAGTCACCATGGCCCTTTGATATGTTGCTACGGCGTTTTTTAGGCCTAAAGGTATCACTTTGTAGCTAATTGTGCCCCAACATTATTACAAATTTGTTTTTTTTCTCTGTATTTGGGATATATTTTGATTTGATTATAGCCTGAGAAATCGTCCATGATTGAGAACAAATAATGTTTTGTCGTATTGTCCGCCAACGTGTCTATATGTAGTAGAGGGAAGTTATCCTTAGGACTAGCTCGATTAAGGTCACGATAGTCGACACACATTCGCACATTTACATTTTTCTTTGGTACTGGAACAACGTTAGCCACCCATTTTGAATACTTGGCCACTTGTAAGAACCCATCATCGTATTGTTTTTTTACTTCCTCTCGTATCTGAAGTAACATTTCTGACCTCATTCTTCTGAGATTCTATTGTACAGGCTTGCATTCTAGCTTCAATGAAAGTTCGTGCCTTACAATATTTGTGTTTAATCCAGGCATATCTTGGTAAGTCCAAGCGAACACATCCTTGAACTCTTGAAGTAAAGAGATAAGTTTGTCTCTTGTATCTGAAGATATGGAAGTATCGATCTTTACTTCTCTTTTGTCATCTTTGGTTCCCAAATTCACCGTATCTATCGATTCTTGGTGGGGAAGAATTTGCTTATTCTTATGCTCTATTAGTATGAGTAGATCAGGAGACAACTCGCACTCCTCATAGTTGTCGTCGGACTCATGTTCTCATAAGCTTACAGCCTGCTCAAAATCGACTTTGAGCTCAAATCAATGTCATTCATGCGATTGATATCTAAAGACCTACAAATGTGTAAAGATATATATATATATATATGTATATATATATATATACACACAAGGCACATGTAAAGAAAAGTGTAGATTGTTTCATGAAAGAGGAAAAGTGAACAAAAAATGAAAAAAAGAACAAACAATGAGACCAGATTGAAAGGAAAAATGCATTCATTTATTGAATTGATAAACTAATGCCTAAATGGGGCCCTTACAATAAATCCCCACTACTTTTGGGCTCAATCAATGGGGTAAGTTTTGAGTATTACTCTGAAAAAGATTTAAAAATAATAGGGAGTTCAACAACGGTCCAATTATTCAGGACATAACCCAGAGGACACAGGCAGATCTTTAACTGATTCCTTGCAATTTATTCTTCTTTCCTAATAGCATTTATGCTCAGCTCTTTGAATTTTTCCGATGGTACTACTAAGATCTCTTTTTCTTTCCCAGAATGAATGTGCCCACTGGACACAAAGGTTTCAAAAATAAGGAGGAACACTATCCATTCCATTTCGATGCTCGGGCCAATCAGTCTGGCTCTTGCCTGTGCTCTCATTCTCAAAATTTGTTTCATCCTTTGACGTGGATTGGGCTTGAATCCAACACTACCTCGATCATATTTCAAGAATAGATGTATTTCCGTATGTATTCATTGCAAGAATTTCCCAAGTCCTTTTCTTGAATTGGATCCTTTCCCAACAGTGAGCCTTATTCCCATCATAGTATTCTTTGAAAGTTTAGGCTTTGTAATCTTCTTTCCTTCAGCGAAAAAAGTCACATTCACAAACTTGAGTGATCAAAATGTACACTCGACTTAATTTTTATCCACATCTATGTATGGAGTATCGGTTGAAATAAATGCAATAATGTCATCTTCGGCACCAACACTTACAAGGCGTCCGTCAATCGCAAAATTAACCTTCTGGTGAAGTATTGAAGGTACTGCTCCAGCTGCGTAAATCCAGGGTCATCCTAAATGATAATTATAAGCATGTTTGATGTCTATAATAGTAAATTCCACGTATGTAGCTGGACCAATCAAAAGTGAGACATCAATTTTCCCCACGACTTCCCTCATGGTCTCATCAAATGCCCTTACGATTGTATAGCAAGGTCTCATGTGAGTCTTATCCACCGAAAGCCTATTTAGTGTGGTCGTAGGTATAACATTTAAAGCAGATCCATTGCCCAACTAAGACATAAGATAGTATTTTCCCATTGTAGTGGGTAGTAATATACAATGCTTTGACAGATCCCGTACCATCAGAAGGAATTTTATCCTTACTAAAGGAGATGAAATTGTCGACATGTAAGTTGTTCACCAATCTATCCAGCTTATCCACTGAAACATCATTCGGGACAAATGTTTGTTTCAACACTTTTAGCAAAGTATTTATGTGGGGCTCCGAACTTCGCAACAAAGATAATACCAAAATACGAGCTGGTTGTTTGTGTAATTGTTCAACCACACTGTATTGACTGTGTTTGATAAACTTCAAGAATTCACGCGTTTCCTCCTCTTTCGCTGGTTCATTAATTTTTGGTTTTTCTCTAATAAGCGAAAACTTGTCTTTTTGCACGTCTCTTATTTCCACTGGTTTGAAACATTGGGGGAGTAACACGTTCTACTTTGAGTGAAGTTCCCAACTCCACTAATTACTATAGCTGCAATTTTAGAATCCTCTTTCCCCATAATGATCATGTTATAACCATTAATCCATGGCACTTGTTGATTATTCTTGTATGGGAAAGGAGAAATAGCCTCGATCACCAATCGAGGCAGAGGTTTCTTTGATCCTTCTTCATGCATTTGTTGTAACCCCCTCGACCCGACCTAGACGCTCGACCAAACTGAGCGAGCTACATTAGGTTCGCCAAAGCAAACTGGAGAAAGATTACGAAAATTGTTCCATTTTTTCCTTTTATCTTGTCCAGATGCATATTAGTAATCCTAAGTGATCATGCTTGCAGCGGGTGAAGTTACAAAGGAAACGGACCTCGAAAAGGCAACCAATTGCATACAATACATTTTAGGGACCAAAACATAAAACTGGTAAATTTAAGGATCATTACTAAAATAGGGTTACCAATCCTTAATTAGTCAGATTACATGCTTGCATGCCAATTCTCAGCTCAAACCGACCATTCAAACCCATTTAATTGCATGTACAACATTCAGGGACTAAAACGTAAGAAAACAGAACCTTTAAAACACACTTTAACTAAATTAAAAACTACCCGTGTCGATACACGGGAAAGTGTATCGGTACACCTCTGCATTTTCAAAATTCCAGATTCTAGTAGTTCAAACCCGTATCAGTACACTTCTTCGAGTATCAATACGCTATGCCTGGAAACACTAACCTATATCGATACGTTCTCACGCGTATCGATACGATATGCCTGAAAACACTGACCCGTATCGATACGGTCTTACGCGTATCAATACACTATGCCTGAAAATACCGACCCGTATTGATACGGTCTCACGCATATCAATACACCATGCCTAAAAACTTTGACCCGTATTGATACGGTCTCACGCGTATCAATACGCCTTGGCTTGTAATGTTCAAATTTGCTAGTTTAACATACATTTATGGATTCCAAATTACTAGAATATGCTTTTAACATTCATACAACATTACCAATGATCAATCCTAATCATAATATCATAGTTTCATCAACATATCATGACAATATACCCGAATCTCAAGTCTAGAGGCATGCTCCCTAAAATCAAGCAACTCACTTACCAAAATCCAAACATAAGGCAATTAACCACATGGTCAACAAACCAATACCACCCTAGCATCGATCAAAACATGCTAGTATCATAAAACAATTGAAACAAACCAACACAAGCTATATGCAATCCAAGGTATCTCCTAGCAACGTTACATACTAGCATGGCTCAACCAACACGCTTTTCATCTATCAAATGATCATTAAACCACAACAAAAACCATGGTAATACGACATTACAAATCCCCCAAAATACGGCGAACACATTGCCTTATTAACCAAAAGTAACACCGAGTTTCATACTCAAAGATAGTATAGGTCTTAGATCGCCTTTTGCCTTGCCAATGCTCCCTAAAAATCTAGTGCTCTGCATCATTTAGAAAAGAGAGCATAAGCACAAATGATTAGTGAGGATGCTCATAAAAAAATGATGCATTTAAAACCATTTGAAAACCAAAACCACTTGTTTTCAAAACATATTTAACGACCAAAGCATTTTCATTACTTTCCACCAAAACATGCATAACGATCCTTATGCAACATCATATATGGATCCCATGCTTAAATCCCAACGCATTAAATCATATTACCATGCTTAAATCCCAAAGCATTAAAAAGTAGGTTCAACACATGAACTTTCATATATTGGCAACTATAGTGACCCCGGATAGTCGACCACTTTCCTTGATTAGCAGACCGCTAGCCATTGGTTAACCGACCATTAACCTTACATATCGGATGCACGGATCTCCCATGACGACCGACCGCCATCAAAACCCATACAATGTCGACTGCATGATATATAAACCTTACCGACTGTAAGATTAACATCAACAAGGGGAACCAACCGCTCAACCCAAGTGGCAACATCATAGTCCAAGTAGACGACCACTATATTTCACGGACCTCTAACCACGATCGATTTTAAACATATTATAGTGCATTTTATCATATGGCATGCTAACTATATCCAAATGTTTCCTCATCATGTCACATAGCCAATATATCATTTACAAAGCCATTTACTCAATGTTTTACAATGCATTATACAGATCACCACATATGCAAACAACGTTGCCAAAGCAATACCACATTCCCGACTGGAACAATAACCAATGCTCACAAGCATTTCATATACTTTTAAACCACTACATATGTATGCAAAATCATGCATTTACAGTAAGTAAAACAAACCATGTTTACGACCAAAACATGAGTTACACATGCTCACATCCGAACCCCTATTAAAGAGCAAAAGAGGGAAACTTACTTCCGAGCTTAGGTAAGTGCTTCAAGCTTAACCTAAACTCCTAAAACACTTTCAAACCCTTGAAAGACTTTTAAAACTGTTTCCACTCACCAATTACACCTCGCCTTGCTCGCTAATGCAAATCGAGCTCCCAGCAAGCAACGATCCACCTCAAGATACTTCGCCTTGATTATCTCCGATTTTGGCCACACAAAACCAGAGAATACATGCATCAAAATGCACCCAAACCACTACCTCAAAGCAATTACCCGCAACTCACAAGTTGCCCACTCAAAAACCATCCAAAACTCATAGAAATCAACCTTAACACCTTCTAATCTTAACCCAGCCACAATTTAACGATTTGATACATCAAACCTCAACAATTAACATCTAAAAACACTTTAACAACATCCTTTTACTTCCAGCAGTGATTAAACTCCATTAACATCACAAAAACCCTTAACTAACAACCTTTAACATTAGAGATTCAACCGGTTTCGGGATTACGATGTTAAAACCAAGCTAACATTATTAAACATCAAAAATCATGATCTACTCTGATCAAGGACCCAACAAAACAGATCCAATTTGAAAATCTATCAATTTCACCATTAAACCATAATTAAATAAATTTTCCATAGTTAAACAATCAAAATACATTAGAAAACAATTGTAAAGGATTTGTTAGGAATTTGGTGTACGACAAAATAACCAAAGCAATAACGACATAGACCAAGACATGAACAGAAGATAAGATTTAACGTGGTTCAGTAGAGCCTACATCCATGGATGAGAGAAATCAATCCACTATTAACGTAGAGAACTCGAAGAGTACAAATACATGATAACCCATGCAATCCCAAAAGCCGGTGTACAAATCTCATGACCTGGTGGAAGCAAAACACTCTTCCCAACATCCTTACAATACCCATCTCTACAACGTAGACACAATAGTTGTAGAGAACCTAAAAGTGGTTACATCTCTCCAGAGTAATTCCTCCACTCTCTCATTCTCTTGTTCTCATAATTCAAATGGTTAAACCTAGTCTATATTTATAGGCCCAAATACTTGGTCACCAAGAAACCTTATTCAATAAGATCTCTACCTAAAATAGATATTTACTAATTAAAGTAAATCCTAATTACCAAGTAATTTTCAACCATTAGAATTACAATAAAACCCAACTTAATTACCAATTAGAATTTGAGTTAAGATATAACAAATCTCCCCTTGACACAAATT